>JADWOT020000004.1:20587154-21001306 GCA_036345935.2 Taenia hydatigena
CTTGGTGGCTGGATGAAATTACAATGCTCAGAATATCACTAATCAACACATACTGCAGTCCTATCCAGCAAAGCTTGGGCATGTTCAAGCTTAGCAACCTTGATCGAAATGTTAGCAATGATGTGGGCGAGTGCATCTATTTGCTGTTTCGCCTCATCGGCATCCGCATCCTTGCCCTCATCTGCAAGCAGTTTTGTCAACGAGCTTTCCAAGGTATCAATTGCTTCGACCTCTGAATTCTCCTCCGCGTCTAGATCAGGGGAATTCCATGCCTCATGTTGCTCCATACACGCATTCAAGGCGTCCTTCACCTTAGTCGATTTCCGCTGTTGGTCCTTCATCCTGTCAGTACCACAATAAAATAATATTTTCTGTGCTAAACTTACGACTCAACCAGAGATTCCGAACCGCGATGTCTCAGACTAGTATCCATCGCTTTGGCTCAACTTCTTCCAATCTATCGACAATGTGGGTATCACATCACAGATGCAACCGCCTCATCAACTGCTTCTGGCGTTTCCATTGGTTACTTCCTTTTGAGGTCCCACCAATCACTTTAGAGTGTTATTCACGTTCAGGCAGGAGCTGTGCATGAGAACAACGCGACACATGACGCCTCTCAAATGCCGAATTACGAAATCGCCTGCCAACGGTTATCGTTCCATGCGTCTGTCGTCGTAATAACTAAGCTTATCTGCTTCTCTTTATACGATTCTGTAAAAATGGTCAATGATTGAGTTCCATGTGTTTTCACGGCATTGCGGTGCTATGTTTAGAACTGAAACATCCTATCAGTCAGTTGTTATAAGATTAAGGATTTGATGGTCAGGAATGAACTATACCCTTCAACTAGACACCAACACACGTCTCTGCTACCGACGTGATCGAATCAAGCGAAGGGTGCGCCATCAGTGAGTCAGCAAGTTGTAACATTCGGAAGTCACCAGCCTTCGTTAGGGAATCAGCGACCTCTAAATTCAATTGCCAATTAAATACACCAAACTTGTTTTTGATCGCATCCAGGATGCCCAACGCAGGTAGCACCTTCACACCGAAGCCGTGTCAAATGTGCACATAACAGCACACTGGTCGCTTGCAATACCATAGGCCTCCTGAGCTTCCATACTTGGATCTATTTTCCAAACGTCAGTCTAAAAGCAGGCTCAAGATTGTATTGTTTGCTCGCATCCTTTTTATCAGAAGTGGACACTGCAAATTGGCTAGGCGCTAGTCCTTGAGGCAATAGTGAAATTTGTTGCCAGTCCGAATGCCACTCAATGCATCATTTTCGTCCTGCGAAAGGAGGTAAGATGGCCATCGAATTGTCTACAAAATGTCTGCACAAATCAGTGGTACAAGCGGGGTAACTCAGAACGACAAATAAAGATTACTAACATAAGGGAAGGTGAATGTTGGAAACCACCCAGCATGGCTAGATTTTGATAAGTTGAACAGCTCTTGAATTCCCATTAAATCACTCAATCAACCAGGCTGTGAATCATACTGCATTGATAAAACAGTCACGCTGACACCTTTACGCAAGACGACACTTCCAAGGAGAAGAAGGTTGCATAATGCCAAAAGTATTGGGATGTAATCATATCACTTGGCTTCCGAATTCCACACTTCAATGACAGAGTGGTCAACGCATTCTGAAAGTCTGAATTTACATCGAGAATTGCCTGAGATATCAACGAGATTCATGCCTTCGGTACCCAAAGAGATGGCAATCTTTTAGAAGAACAGGTCGTGGAAGTACTGCATGAAGGCGTCCAAACTGACGGAGTGCAACACATTCGAGCTCCCGGTGTCCGTGCCGATGCGGCCGCAGCTACCAAGGTCTCAGTGCTAACATGATCCCTTGTCCAAGAGCGGAACCCGTGACCTCAACAACTGACAACTGGTATCACTCATATGAAGGATTTAAAGGCATTATGTACTGTGCCAAGCATCCATCTCAGTGTTTTGTTTTGCAAATTTCTACCATAAGGACGACATCTAGGATCGAGAAGAAGCCGTTAGTTGATTTCACATAAATCTGTTTTGTAGAGAGTGAAAATGAACTGGTAAAATGAATGCACGAATCCTATCAATCCAAGCGGCAATATTGCGATGCGGGTTGGAGACGTGAACGACGTTGACTATACGAAGAGCAGCAGGGAGCGAACCACTTTAAGCGTTGCAAGCCGCGTTAGCGCGGCCCTCGAGACGCGAGGATGGGATCCACCACAGCAGGACTCCTCGGGTATATCTACACCAATGCGTCTCTACCGCCTACCACTACCGTCTCAGCCTGCGCTTCCCGAGTTTGCCTCACTGGCTGGATCTGCTGAGTAGCCAAAATGATGCGATGGAATGAGTGGGAGATCATCAAGAGTATTGACTACACTACAGTAGAGGTAGGCAAATCATAGGGCTTGGCATCGAGTGCATCCTCGACTATTAACCATTGAAAGTCTTTGGCAGGAGGAGCTCTAACTTTCGATTTGCTAAGAATCAGGTTGCACGTCATCAAACGCATTCCACCGCTTCTCCTACACGCTGCCAGTTTGCGTTCCAGGTGATGCTGTTGACCACCTAACTAGTCTGCAGTGCAATGAATGCACCCGTTTCACTCTACAGATCGTGATTTTATGCGTAATGGTCAGGTAGCCTTCGATATCTTCCTCACACACATCCAACTGTTATGCTCATCATACATCAACTCTCATTTTTTCATCTCATACGGGGTTATTTGAGCTTGCAGGAGAGGTTTATTCACCGGCCTGTTCACTTACCAGTTGTTAACGGGCCCTTCAAATGCCAGACCGTTTGACAAATCCACTGGGTTAGTTGGACCCAGTCCTGCGTGAGTTTATGTTGGGCAGAGTGTGTAAAAGTCAGAGGATGATGGTGAGGGATGGGGAGAGAGAGGTAAGAAAGCAAACTGCGAGGAATTTGAGACTGATGAAGTGAACGAGAAGGAGGGTTGGATGGCGAAATACCACGGCAAGCCAATGGATTAATAAGGAGGCATAAAAGTTGTTAAGGATATGAAAATTTTGGGAAAGGAAGGGAAAGAGAAAGAGAGAAGCAGATGGATGCACGATTTGTGTTGAATTGAGGCATTGAAGTGAATGAGTAAAATTATAATGTTAGTAGTATCGTGGCTTTTTGAAAATCGTGAATTGGATGATTCCCATGGCAGAAGAAGGAGGGGAAGATGAGCACAAAAGTACGAAAATTGGGTTTCTTTTATCACATCTACCAATTTTTTTGTAACGGAACGGGAAAAGGACCGACGTTTCATCGGAAAAACAACATTTATAGGGAACCCCAGAAATGCGACTCACAAGGCTTGCACTGTTTCGACACCACCTCTATGTTTTTCTTTAAGCAGACGAACATGCGGGCACCTTCAGTCCTAACAAAGGTGATGGAATGATGTTACTACCACAACCCTCCTCGTTGCGACGCTGAAGACCACAATCGGGCAAGAACGTGGTGATTGATTCTATTCATCATAGTGTCTGGAAATCAAAATGGCGGTTAGAGCGAAGGGGTAAGGTCAAACTTCTCTTCATGGCTTGTAGAAGCAGGACAAGTTAGCAAGAGGATGGTGTTGGAATTGGCCAAAGACAAGTTCGACGAAGATGGGAAGGCAACCATCATGCCAGTTAGAAACACAATTTCAACCACCTTCAGAGTACTCCACGATATTGGCGGGGTATACTCCAGACGACCCACCAGCTGAAAGGACTAAAAGCACAACAAACCATTCTTCGAATCGTCTTGGCAAAGACACTGAAGATCGACAGCGTACAACAGTAAATTAGCAAGCTTTGATGAAGGAATGCTCGGTTTACCAAAAGGGCACGCAGTAACAAAAAGAGAGAAGCTAGAGTTCCCATCGAAGACAAGGTTCCCCACGCCCAGAGGATGGCCCAAATGAAGAATTAATTAGAGCATCACTACAAAGTGTCTTGCCACATTCTACACCGCACCAGCATTTTTCTAGTTCTTGAGCGCCCCAAATGAATGCGCAAATCTCTTTTCAGTGTTATACTGCATTAGTGGAGGCAAAAAGTGGATTGAAATTGGCAAAGAACACTATGTGCATGGTAGGTAGCTCAATAGGAAAAAATTAAAAGGAGAGCACACAAAAAAGAAAGATCACACTTACAGAACTATCCAGTTCCCTCTGGGCAACCAAACCGACGGACATATCTAACGATTCCCACATTCTCCGCCTTCTCCGCAATCTGCACCTCAGAATGCCAAATGTCCTTAGATGCCTACAATGCTAAGTGGTATCCTCTTTCCATATCATGCCATAAAGTCGTCTGCTTTCCTTCACAAATGTTAGGGTCCGCTTGTCACAGCACTGATAATTGAGCTATTCATTTAAAAACATACTGCCAATTCGCAACTGGACTCATTTTTACTCATTCTTGCACGCATCTGCATCTGTACTGCTGCAAACACCAGTGCCTGTGAAGTGGTTACCTCATCACAGGGACACGTTCTTACCAAGAGAATCGTAAACAAATGGCGCCAAACTCACACACTCACTCACCTCAATAAAATGCCCTGTTGGAGGCAGAATACGCCTCCTCCTCCTGCTGCGTCTTTATTTAATTATCTGCCTCTCCTCGTCCCTGCACCCCACACACAGATGCTATTCACCTGCTCCCCTCATCGGGACGACAAGCGTCACCGCCTTCTCGTCTAAACGGAAGAGTTAACATCAAGGCCTCTACTTGGTGGCATTCCATTCAATCATAATCCATTGGTGGCTAAAGCCAACATGCCCCATTTTTAGGTTACTAACACTCATCAACAAAAAAGGCACTGCTGTGACACGGCTTCTGGGCTGTTGTACAAACCCAGTCAGATGCACATTTTCCATATTCAGGCACTGAAATCATTTGATGATGAGATGGAGCGCACATCATCTACACCGATCGCATACAGCTGATCTGTCACCTGTGTATACGTATCTAAGGCTTACTCTAACTTCACCAACTGAGTATTTAATTCACATTATAGACAATTCGTTAATTATACATCCAATCAACACTCACTCGTGTTACTTCTTCTGGGGCTCATATTGGTTCCTTATGGCGACGAGGGTAAAGAGTGGGATGAAGTTTCGTGGCAGATGGTAGAAATTTCCAACAGACTAAGTAGTGATGACAGTGGGTCGTGTTATGCAGAGAGGTAATTGGAGATCCAGAATAAAGCGGTTAGCAGACTGTGGTGCATTCAAGCAAGTTAAAGATGGTGCTCAACAGGATTGTCACATTCTGCAGAATGCCAACGCGAGTCGAGTCCATGAAGTCTGACCTGTCACGTAGAAATTAGACGGCGCCTACTAGCATTGTGCCTCTCCTCATTCGCCCACACTGCATGTCAAATGCTCGCCGCCTCGGCCAACGAAACGACAACTTTAAATTAGGCAAATCACCGCCTCATAATTCGCTGTATAATGTTGACTAGGAGAGCATACATTGAAAGGATCAGTCTTTAATCTCAGATGCATGCTGCAAACCGGCGACTCTAGCGTCGCCTTTGGCACTGGTATCGGTGTCAATGCATGAAGGAAGGAAGCAAGCACTGAAAGCATCAAGTTGGCGTAGTTTTTGCAGCGAGGTGGTGCAAAAGTTGAAGTTTAGCCTCTTGTGGTATCCTCCGTAATGCTTTGCCATCAGGCACAGGCGACGTGCAAAGATGGATGCACTAGCCACTGTTGACGTCAAGGACATTTGGTGTAGAAGGGTGAATGCCAGGGAGAAGGAGGAGAATGTGAATGTGTTCAATTGCCTTCCCTTCTTTGTTGCTCAGAAGTAACGAACAAGTCCGATAGCGGAGCATCACTTTTATAAAACCTATGTTTTCTTTCGCACAATTAACCACGTATGTAGTGTTTAGCGTCGATTAATTCCTGTCCGGTATGCTGATCTGAGAAGGGGGATGTCTGGTAGTCAGTGGGACAGGCAATGCCCTCAGATTCCATCAACATTGAACTCGGCGTCTTAAAAAGGCGAGAGACGGAGGTAGACACATGGTTGACATGCCTTCACAAAAGCACCTCATTAGTGAGCGCACGTTTGCGTTTGATAGCAGACCTAAAAGGGAAACAAAATGAAGAGCAAGTCGTGCATTGGTCAAGCACACAAATAGCGAGTGACAAATTACGATTCAAATTTGGTTTTTTGATAGAACATTGAGAGACGCAATATTCCACGGGTCTAATTAATTCACAGTCAAATATTTTGACACTCGAATC
Organism: Taenia hydatigena; assembly: GCA_036345935.2. Taxonomy (NCBI): domain Eukaryota; kingdom Metazoa; phylum Platyhelminthes; class Cestoda; order Cyclophyllidea; family Taeniidae; genus Taenia; species Taenia hydatigena. The sequence continues at coordinate 20,593,423 of JADWOT020000004.1, forward strand.
ACCAAATTAGGGTTACAAAAGTGAAGTCGCTATGCGAATGGCAAAGGTAGGTGAGTTGTTTCCTGACGAAATCCTGCAAGTGTGATCATGAGATGTTTTGAAATTAATTGCTAAGCTCAATCTCTTAACCTGTTTTAAGGAAAAAACTTAACGAGATGTGATGCCGCGCGGAGTGACCTCCGTCGATTGAGCCTCAGGGACAGTTTTACTACAAACTGAAAAACACACGTTCGTGAGTAGTGGGTCAAAGGGCATTGTCTTCCAACAGCAAACAACTCATGTGCAGACAGCGTTGCATTAACAATTGCTGCTAAATTAGTTTCACCGATCAGCGGAGTTTTCGCTCCACAAGTAGTTGGCGGTGCTTACTCTCGAACCCATGTGCGCTGCATAAAATGCTTGAAACATTTCTAATCGGCAATAAAACACAGCCCATAATTTGATCTATGATTTTGCTGCCACAGGAAACCACCTGAAGTGATGACAGAATTCTCGCAAAATCATGGACTCAATGATGGCATTAGTTGCCAATTCAACTGAAAGCCATTGTTATGCAGGAATTGCGCCTCCTCATTAATGACATCAACTACTTGACTACGCAGCAGGCACTACAGCAGAGACACTTCTCATAACAATGGTCCATTAACGGACGTGGGAGGGGTAAACCACGAGGCATTGCCTTCTTGAGCATGATCAAGCAGCTGGAAGGTGGATATCATCGCGTGGATAGCACTGACACTACGGACCATTGTAGGGCGATTCACTATCTCCTTCCCTTCCCTGCCAAAGCCTCCAGCATGAGAAGTTTGACTGTTGTGAAACATCTTCACTGCCGTAGACGAAATGGTGAATTGATTGGAGGTTGTGGGATGGCCACTGTCGGCGTCAGAGGAATTGACCCGCTCCTCAAGGTCGAGATTCGAATTGTGTCTCCGTCTCTCGCCTAAAGAGCCCATTTGATGAAACAGGTATCACAGCTTCTTCGCCAAATAAAGGTGAGCTCGAATGACACCAAAACCAACTTTCAGCCAAACGCTCACTTTCTTCCATTCATCATGGCGCAAAATGCTGCATGGAGTCTCTTTGATCCATAGGGCAGAATCACCAACTTGAGGGTGGATTAAGTGATCCGTTGGGCGCTCGGCTCATGGTCCACTGCAAAGACTACTTAAATCGCGATGACAGCGCCTCCTCAGTGGCTCGTTAGTGGGAAATCTCACATCTGCTTACCTGATGGTCTCAAATCATACTCCATTCCACGTCTTGCAAGTCGTCCTCTTCGTATGTGCCTACTGGTGTTTTGTTTACACTTTCCACCCTATTTATGGTCGAAGATAATTGGCTTCTGGCTGACGATGGGGTCAGCACAACCATGCGAGACTTGAATTGGCTTACTTAAGTAGAGAATGCGCAGATTCTCACTGCGGAGGTGTAGGAGGTAGCGTCAAAAGGGTACAATTGACAGGTGGCCTCCAACACCACCCGAAACTTTAGTAGCTTTCTCTGTAAGTATGTGCAAGTGGGCGTTTTTAGGGTGCTTAGAAAAATAAAGACCATAAGGCAGCGGCGTATGGAGGGTAGAGCACTTGTATTAAATCTTCGGTGGGATGAAACCATCAGCAGCACAACAAAGTGTGGAGAACATTTCGCCAATTATTTTGTAAATTTTTCGTGGTCCGGCATTGACCAAAGGATAAGAGCTCCACCTTGGGTTGGAGTGAGACTTGGGTTGCTTGTAATCCAACTGGTTCCAACGCTCAATTCTTTGTGTGGCTTGTGCCATTCTGTGGAGGAGGGTGATCCAAGAATCGATCTATCGCGATTCAGTATGCATACATCGATGGCATTTCTGTTACTACGACGTTGTGACGAATTTGTCTTCGCTGCAGGCTAAGCAGTACTTCACCTCTGCAATTGACTGCATTCACAATCATTGCTTATCGTGCTGATCCTCTTGTCGGTGTGGTATTCTGCATCTGCCAAGGCTAAGAAGTCAGAATATGCTTTCATGTTTACGTGTTCCAAATGGTCATTTAACCCACCATCCTACGCCAACTGTCTCAATGTGTACCTATGCACGCATCAACATCTATAAACAGCGCGAAATGCATGGCCAACGTGCTGAACTACCAACGATCCATCCGACGCCTATGGCCTTGTGACGACCAATCGTGCTGCAGATCCACCTGGTGTATTGAATGGTGAGGAGCCTCAACAGGTTGCAGCTGATACGATGTGTCGTAACGGTCGAGGCCATTCACAAACCTGTGATCCACTGTCCCAAAAAATGAGTGGTTTTTAAAACAATTCCTTTCGACATTTGGTAACTCAATTAGCAATTCATATGTCTTTGCAAAAGGAATGTGGGTCGTAATGTTTGTGAGGGTTAAATGCTGTTCCCGAAAGGAACAATTTGCATCACTGAGCCACTTCGAGAGTTGATGAGACCTCATTCAGGAATGACACGACGGAGGCTGGACAAGTCAGGTTTTACACAGCTTGATCCTCCAATTGGTGACAAATTCCACTCTCGTTTGGCTAAAAGAAAGTAAAAATGTCCTTCAAAGTCATCCGCATCTGTCCACAACATAGCCAATTCGCAAATCCGCCTTAGCTAGAGCCCAATCAAGCACGGAATGTGTGCGTGCGGTAGTCAAACAAGTTTGTACTGCTTCTTATTATGGCAAAATACCAAGTTGCTGTCGAGGGCTTCTTGGAAGGTCTTATCACTCCTTAGGCATATAGATCAGACACATGCTTGCCATACAGTTAAAATTTACTGAGTTCTATGCTAGTGAAAATCCTTTCCAGTTCTATCAAGGTATCAAGCACATTTGTCGGCCTTTGACGAACGAACGAATTCATTTATAATGCTGCAAATAGCCTAACTTCTGACTGTAAGGCAAGCAAAATCAAGTCACCGCCTCCATGTTCCACTGAGTCGACAAGAGTTAATGCCTATTTCGGTGTGCATCTTACAGCGCCCTATGGATTGACGCGAAACACTTCATCGAGTTATAGAGCCATCCCCACCTCCCTACTAGACCACCTTAGAATGCAACAGCTACAGCAAATTCAAGGTGACTACTTGATCAGTGCGTTTCTCCACTTGTAGGGGCGCCACATTCCCTTGGTTGGTCTCTTCCTCTTTGATGACCAAGTCAAGGTTGTCCAGTGCGTTTCTTGTCTGAAGCATAAACAAAACAATCCACCATTCGATTCTCGGAAAAACAAACTCTTCACGACGAATTTGTGGCCAACAGTAACAGGACCAATGCGTGTCGGCAGAGGGCAGATTCACTGAGTGGATTCCAGACAGCTTCATAATGCAGATTTACCTGTGATACTCCCTCTGGTGCGACAGTGTACTTCTCCATTTCCAAATGCGCCAAGGCTTCCTGTGTCTTGTGTGCCATCTCCTGGGCCTTAGCGAATCGTGTATAAAGTCCAACAGCCTTCACGAAGTCTGTCTGGCAAGCACCAAAAAGGAAAAGGCTTTAACGGAGTTAACAAAGCAGCGCATTCTTTTATGAAAAACAGCCAAAATGTGTGGTTAACGCATAGGATAAACGAGAACTGAAAGGCACCTCCTTGTCACCAAGCGATGCCAGCACATCTGGTATAGATTGCAGGATACTCTGCGCTCCCCCTACATCAACTCTCAATTTTGCCAGCTCCTTCTGGAAATTCAATTCATTCGCCTCCACCCTCACTTGAGCTCTGTTGAAGGCTCCATTTAGCGATGTCTCGATAGCTGCCACAGCTGCGTTCAACTCCTTGTGAAGGGGGACGAACTCCAAGGCGACTTCGCGCTGTCTACTTAGCAAGGCATTTCGGACGTTTCGGAGGCTGGCAACAGCCTTGTTCAGGACGACTATTTTCGACATCTCGTCTTTTATTGCCTGCATAGGAAATGAGGGGACAGAAAAGTGGATTAGGCACGGTGAAGCACCCTTATTACAAAGGAGATTATTCGTGCAGCAGTTTGATTAGAAATGGAGTAGAGATGGACGTCAAGGGAGCGAACAAGGAGGGTGGGATGGTCACCCTCCTACTCTTACAGCAGTGCGATCGCCACTGAAATGAATCCGTGTAACTTGTGACGTTGCGCAGTCACCAGTCTGTCAAATCGTGCAAAAGTGAAACCACTAACCAGTGCAGAGTTATCTATCAGACTTGAGCCAAACCTTAGCCCACGAGACTGCGAGGGAACAGGAAATCGTGGACCTTCACTCAGTAATTGCATGGATGCTCGGCACTGCCAAAAGCTCCACGACGTCCGCATTGGGTGGCATCTTCGTGGGCGAAGAAAGGAGGAGCGCACGCAGAACAACTTTGTATTGGTAGGGAGAAAACAGGGCAGTCCCAGCAGATCACTCACCCGTTCGACACAGTACTAATAGTTACCGAGAGTTTAAGCTACCTTCAATTGCCAATACAAGATTTGATAGGCTCGAATAATTCCTCATCACCAAAGTGAATCAAAGATGAAGTATCCACTCTTTATCAAAGGGACGTCCAGTTGGTAGTCAAGACAAAAATGGAGCAGGTGGTTAAAAATTTACATTACTGAGTTGATCAGGGGGTTCCGGAGGGGTGTTCTGCGGAGGCTGCAGTTTCTTCACCTCCCTCGCAACTTTGGAGCCCATCCTAACTAGATTCCTCAAATTCACCTTCACGTCTCGTACAACCTGCAAAGGGAATGCAATGCTGAATGCTGGATTTGGAAGGAGAGGAGAGCAAAACACAGAGGGAAATGGGCGCAGCAGCGAGGTGAGATTGGCATCCTAACCGGACTGTCAGCAGTTTGTCGGACGAGAGCGTCGATTTGTCGTTTTGCTTTGGCGAGATCCAACTCTCTGTTCACCGCTACGCGCAACTCCTTCAAAGAACCTTCCAAAACACGAACAATTTCGTCCGCTATATTCTTTCCCGGGTCCAGGTCCGAGGATGTCGGCGTATGCTGCTGGAATTCTCCTTCACCCCTCACCTCCATCCTGTCTGTACCACAATGAAATAGTCATTTTCCTTCTCAATCACTTACTTTTCTATGCGTGCTATTTGAATTGCAACCTCGTCTCACCTTCTGTCTGCCAAGTTGTGCTGTGTGTACCACAGCACGGACCTAAACTTGGTATCAAACACTTGTCATTCCCATTGGTCAACTCGTGCTGCGGTCTCACCAATCACTAGGATGTGTTAAGCACGTTCAGGTGGTAGCTGTGCTCGTAGACTTCGCGGCACATGCTACTTCTCGTGCAGAAAATTCCAACACTGTTTATCAACACCAACCAACCAACCAACCACCCACCTGCACACACACATTCTCGGTTTTTAGTTCCGTAAGTCGTCAATCAAGCCAGCCCACGCCACAGAGACAATTTGTTCATATCTAACAAGTGTGTCAACACCCATTTCACAACCTGCTCGCTACTGACTGTGCGTTGGTAAGGATAAAACGATTACTGTTGTAGCTACATGAAGGCTCCGGAAAATGGGATAAGCTGGCCAAATGATGGGATCGAAAATGAACAATGCGGATGATGCAGAGGAGTTTGGAGGGTAGGATAGGGCATACGGGATTAACAGTGGTCAGCTACCGATGTCCACCATCCATTGCCATTTTCTCCTCTCCTCTTTCAGATCGGTGCTGTATTTTCCACTCCTCTGCTCGATAGTTTCGCTCAACCCAGCTTGGACGCAAGTCATACGCCTACGCACTATCCATGTGGTGGGTCAACTTTGTCAAAACTTGCCACCAAAGCGCCTCCATATCCAACTCCGATCCACTTTACTTCAAGTGGCACTGTCTTTGGATGGCGACACTTGCATCGCTTCCACCTCCAAACACCAATGAATTTGTCGCCTTCATTCCCACCATCCATCGAATGCGCTCACTCTCCTATCGCTTCCATGTCTCCAGCGCTTCCTTCTCCTTCGATCAGCATCTCACGTAGAACCAAAACAAGCCACATGCATTAAGAAATCTGAACACTTCACACACCGTCATCATTAGACTTGCGATGAGATGCTCGCGTGGCCTCCGTGAAAAATGCGCACTCAAAGGAAGAGCCGAAATGGGACCAAGAAATACGACCACGTCACTCATCAAATCATATTCATTGATCCAAGTTAAGTTTAAAGGGTCCAAAAATTATTGCTGGGATGGAGGACGACACAGAGCAGATCACATCGGATTCGACGCAATCAGATTAGGGCTGAGCAAATCAGATCAAAGCGAATGAGGCCAGTCACTCGTATCACTAAGAACGTCAATCTGCATTTGCGTCTGACATCGGATATTGTTGGAGATTCTCTCCACAATGCTGTGATAGTTTTGCGACCGGTGAGGATGAGATGAGCGTCTGTTAGGAATTGAATCCAAAAGACGTCTTCGTGTCATCAAGTGAGGTGATTGGAATAGTGGCATAAAAGGCTTTAAATAAGTCTCTATCCCTTTGAAATCTTGACAGTTTTTAAGGCGAACAGAGGCACCGCCGTCTGCGTCGGAAGAGATGAAATGAGCACCAGTTAGAAATTGAGTCCTAAAAAGACATGGCTTTGTGTCACAAAGTGATTTGACTAGGACAGTGTTTTAGCAGAATCGAAATGAATGTCAATCGCCTTAGTATTTGGCGGTTGCTACAATTTAAAGTTTTGATATTTGTCAGATCGACCGCCTTGTTCCATAACTGCTGAACTCTCATGGTAGATGCCGACCCACTACTGTTAGCTACCGACTTAGTAGATGTCGAGGCCCCCACAACAGTTTTTGTCTCATCCGTGTGCCTGCTAATGTATTGTACCCTTCACTCCTCGGTGGCAGATCATACGGTAGTTAAAGTATGCCCAATCATTTCAAAAAATCAAGTCCAGCTTACTAAATAACCGTGAAACTCAGCATTCCTACAGATAAAACGAGACGGGTGTGAGAACAACGATTTACAGCATCGACTTAAAGTAGTAAACCACAGAATCCGCAGTTTTTTTAATGCATGGGTTGATCGTCTTCCCACGGAAACCAAATAATCGCCGAATTGGATGACGACATGGACACGCTTTCCTCTGCGTGTGCTATGCCAATGCGTTTTGTAGTGAGGAAATGGAGAAGTGGGGTGGGCGGCGGTTTTGCACACCCAGAGTGGGAGTCGGAATTGGCCCCAAATTCGATGCAAAATGAAATATTGGTAACAACTGAAAGCAATAAAGCACAGTTTTCAATGTAGCGTCCCGAGGCTCCCTCAAAGACAAAAGAAGGCTGAATACTAGGGTGGAATGTATATATTCAGCGGGCAGAGGGAAATAAAACAAAGTACTACATTCAACACTTATGAAATAGGAGTCTTTGGGTAGCATTGTAACTGATTCGTTAATTCGATTGTAAAAGTCCTAATAAAGTTTTAGTTATTTTTGGACATCATTATTCGCACACAGAAGTCGCAACGCTTTTAGGCGCTCTCTGCACTTCCCTTTATAAATAATATGAAAAACATATTGCTATAAATGTGAAAGCAAAGAAAAATCAACCAAATCAGTTTTGTAGCATCGCTTAATCCAAGACCCGTTGTGCATGGGGTGCATGCTGCCTTTAGCCAACAGGTTTCACGCTTTTCACGCTAAAATATGTGTTTAAATTAATAGTGAAACTGTTACCGAGGGCAATGTGCGCGATATCACAGACCGTGTTCCTAACAGAGTGCCTTTAAATTGCACCTTTCGGTGCAATGCCTCACTTAAAACAAAACAAAATCTTTGATCAGGAATCATCACATTGTAGATTTACTAGGTAATAAGGGCCTAGACAAGCAATTCATTTTTCATAAGCTCATGTAGGAAATTTGTCTTAAGAATTGCCGTATCTGGCCTTATTTTGGGCACGATGATACTAGCTTTATATATTTAAATGTAAATTTGGTACTTCAGTGTTTTATGATATTCAGTAAACCTGAAAATCCTGTCGTTTTACACTCTGCAAAGCCAGAAATTATTTCACAGTCTACGACAAAAACTGCAACTGAATTTTAATGCGAAATCAGTTTTGCATACCTAATTAACACTTGATTTCCTCCTAATTTAAAACTCATTTGATGACACAACATTTAAATACTTTTCTACCGATGCATCGAAGAATTTTCATTTTTCTGTAACAATTCTTTTCTCCTAGATCGCACCGCCTTCGAGGGCCAACTGAGCAAGGAAATGAACCGCATGATATCACAGACGACGTCCCTTGCAGATCCTGGTACACTTGGATACTTCCACTTCCAAGGATCCCTTTTTAGCCGTATTTTTTCCTAAAGCAAGATAGGATACTCCATTTATGGCAATCATATCCAGGCTATTTTACAATTAGAGTTTAATCAGGCAATTCATTATCCATATGACCACGCCGCTTTGGTATTTTGGAGTCTCAATTTAACCAGTAAGTCCAGAATTTCGTTGCTTTACAAACTGCAAATCTAGGAATCAATTTACAGGTAAAGTAAACACAATTTATATGCATTTGACTAAAGCGTGGTTTTGCCTAATTTGGCTCACTTCCAAGTTGAATTCTAGCTACCAAAGCCTTTTATCACTAACATGTCGAATTATTTTGCGTTTCTGTAACAATCTATTATGCTTCCTCCATCACACCTTAAACAACTAATTACAGACGAACTTTAGTGTGCATTTCACCCTACTTATAATCGATTAGAGCACACTGCACTGCTTCCACAGTTTGGGCGATGGTTGAACTCGAAGTCCCTCACCTTCTTCCAAGCAGTCATGAGGTATGTCAGCATAGAAGCCTTGGTTATCACTAGAGCGCAGGGATGTGGGTGAAGCAGGATCTGCTTACGTGCACGAAAAGCTGTGTGGCCAAGGCACTAGTCCAATCATGGAGACGAAGTGTGCTCGATCATTAGTTCCATTTTAGCAAACATAAGTAAAGTACTTAATCGTATTCCTCTCTCACTCAAGTGTGTTGTCATTTGCTTCTACTTTAACCATTGCAAGAGCCCTTCCTCTAATTCTCACTCACCTCCTTTTTACACTTCTCGTTTGTGATTTAGGTGTTGTCCTACCTACTACTCACTTTTCATCGCCTACCCGCTTCAATTCCGACATATCAAGTCGACAACCATATAAAAACACGCACATGCCAGTGAGATCCATTCATACTATCATATCATAGATGCGCCTACCTGTTTTTAACTTCTACAGATGAGCTAAGTACAAGGTAGGTTAATAAATTGCCGTGCTGACTACAGGGTAGCATTTCCTACGCCTCACTGGGTTGGTCAGTGAAAGCACAGCGGGTATACACAAGACGGTCAAAGAACTGATATGAGCAAAGGCGTTGCAGGAATTCTCCGAGTCGTCTTGATGAATAAGGTAGTCTAAAGACTGGCAAATAAAACATAGAAATGATGCTCATCAATGGATCGCTTTGTCTAATCAAAAGTAGGTACAATAGTTAAAAGGGGTAAAGTTGGAGGCCTCTTCGAAGACAAAATTCCATACGATCCAATGCTGGACGATATAAAGGAATGGGAATCGGGATAGGAGGACTTTTTCGGATCCTTCCGAGCAACATTCGAGGCGGCCACACCGGATGATTCTTACGGTCCTCTCGATTTTTACAATCGTCACATATGCACTCTAACTGTACCCAATATCTACGATACCAAGTGGATTTCTCCTTCAATAGCATCCCATGCAGCAGTCAGTTTTACTTCGTCAGTGTCCGAGTCTACTTAGCTGGCTGGACTCTCTTGTCAAAGTACCAGCAATTGGACAGCATACCCCGCTTTTGCGCATCTTCACCAAAGGCATGCAGATCTGCAATGCTGCAAACACTAGTGCTAGTAAAGTCTCATCCCATCAAGAAACGACTGTCGTGCTGAGTAGCATAAAATCTTTTTGCAAATAATGCCAAGCTCACATCATTAAGTGCCATAATCGAAGTAGGAAAAAGTTGCTCCCTCTGCAATTCTAGTCAAAACTTGTGCCTCTCTTCTCCGGTGCACGCATATACAGACACGATTCGCATGCTACATTTATTGAAGCTTCACTCATCGTCCCTTTCTTTCAACTGCAGAGCGACGAGATCCCGATCGAATTCTTTACATAATATGGATGAAGTGCACGCTATGTCATCTCCAAAAGTCTTCAGTGACTGAATATGAGGATTGTGCGTATTTTCGTTGTTGTTTGCTTAACACTTTGTTTCCATTTTCAGGCACATGGATGGCCACATTGCCATGGCCGGTGAGCCGGTGTCTGAACAATTCCAGTAGCCTCAATCTCTTCTGTTCGCTATACATATATATTCTGCTCAAACATAATATCTGCATTTGTCCATGGAGAAGTTTAAGGGTGCTGCAAATTGGCAAAGCACATTGTAGCGCCCCAAGACTCCTTTGAAGACCAAAGAAGGCTGATGCTTACGCCCAATATATATATTCAACAAATGGAAAGAGATTGAAATACTGGCATGGCCCAGCCACCCCAAAAAATCGTGGCTACTACCGGCAGTCAAACAAAGAACTACGCATTTAGATTATAAAAAGGAACTGATTTGAATACAATTTTCAAAAGTCTAAAAACACTTGAAGCATGTAAAGGTTTCTCTGAGTAGTTACTGCAATACTTCTTTTGTTTGGACTGCCAATTTTTGGTCAGGGATACAGAGGTGGGCATATTGCCCTAGCCGCGAAGGCTGGCCTCAGGTCCATGCCAGTAGCTCATTCCCCTCTGTCTGTTAAGCATATATTCTATCCTAATGCTCTGCCTTCTTTTGCCTTTAAGAAAGTCTCGAGACGCTACAATACACCTATGATCACAATAATCTCTAAAGAAAAACACTTGAAGATATTACAAAATGGTAAGGTATTTGTTAAGTTTGTTAGGAATCCAGATAAAAGTAAAGCGTTTATTGCGAAATCATGTGTCAGTGCGCAGTGAGTGCGGCACTTCTATGATTTTAAGCAATATTCTGATTCCTAAACCTGCTAATGGCCTTTAAGACTAATATCAAATCAAGCATTATAAAGACCAATCGCATCTCCGTACAAATTTGAATACGTGTGCGGCCCTGGCAAGTTGGTAGTGTTTGACTCCGCAAGCAATAGTCAAGTTGTTTGCGAACAGATCTAATACCGAGGTAAATCGTGATAACTGGACAACTACTGTTTTATCGCAACACTTTACCTATGTTTGGGTGCTCTGATTTCGCCTAGCGCTTGTAATGTATGTCACAGACAAACTGAAGACTGCATGATATCAAGCATTGTAATTTGCTGTCTTCTTGGTTAGCCTTCCCGTTCTTCTCCGCTCGCAATTATCTCAGTGTCAATTGGTGTTGGAGGAGGCTAAAGTCGTGCGCTGCCATGAGTAAATCGGACAATAGTTCGTTGCATTGTATAATCGACAGAGTGCAATAGGCGCATGCCTTATGTAGGAATCTCGGCTGCAGTGCATGTGCGAACTGAGGGTCTCCAGTGGGTCCACGCATTGTGAAGCCTCATAAAGTTGTGTGAATGGAAGGGTAACTTTCCTTAAATATGGGGCATAGTTGTAGCAGAGCAATTTCTTGCACATTCACAGTGTTTTAATCTCGCGTGGCATGAAGTTGTGGGGCTTTCTCGGTTGCAAGACATTCCAAAGTCGTTAATTTCATTTTAGAGCATCAGACGCATTATTTGAATAACTTTGACTCCGCACAAGTCATTCTCCGCCCGCATGGGGACCTCAGCTGCTATTAACTAGTGATAAGGTCGGTTATTTGACATGATTACCGAGGCCAAGGCAAATCAAGGGGTCAGCAAATGACTGCGGTTGGAGTCTTGCCGTCTTGATTTGGCCGGCATGTAACGTCTCGTGTGGCTGATAGACCCAATACACCCTGGAGCACGCCGGTGACCGTTGCCTCTATGGCTTCTTCAGACGGGGAAAATTATTATGAACTCTGTCAGTCTCGAGTATGCTCGCTGTTGTGAAACACAGAATATTTTCTTACAGTCGCCACAGTCTAAAGTTTTTTAACTCGGAGTGGCGCGGTACCGTAGCCGCACCAATGTAGCTAAAGCGGGGGCGTTATCTCTGACCCAATGCATAATAAAACAACGGGTGTTAAATATGAGATTCAGGTGCTTATTGCTAAAATAAGGCAGTTGGAGGTGGTATGCGTCGTGATGTTTCGTGACTGTTGAGCTGCAGTGGCTCGGCAAATTCGCTGGAGGCAGAGGTATCAGAACAGGTTGTAGTTGGGGATATTGCCCCGCGACAGCTTTGCGGCAACTCGTCTGCATCGTGATTTGCGGGAGAAGTCAGACTACAGCGTTGGAGTTCTTAATGTTAGTCTGATCCCACATTACCACTTCTCGACATTTGAATGAAGGCAGTTGGAGATGCCACTTGATCGAGTAGCTCTGTAATCACGGGGGATGAGTCAACAGAAAATACTTTGTGGCTGCCTTCCGGCGCTGATTTCCACGTTGTTGATCTATCCAATGGGCACGTAGTATGCAAGTTTTCTGTCTGTGCAATTCCTGCATCATCGGCGGCATGACGACTGGAAAAAACCCAGTTGTCCATCTGGACTGGTTTGCTGCTTAATTTTAGTGCGTGTAGGGCTGTTGCTATTCTAACCCACAAGACCTTGGGGGCAGCAGTAGAGGCTTTTGGTTCCCTTCAGTTTCCTTATTTTGAAGGTGTTTGGGAAAGTGGTGGAAAAACTAGGTGACCACCTTCTGCCCAATCGCATGCTTCCGCCTATCTGGTCATTCCAAACCATCACATTCCATCCGTTTGTGGGGATAGGATTGCCTAGTGCAAAATAATCCTGTAATCCTCGGAGCTCTACAGTAGATGAGGATGTTGACGTCAATGCAATTACTCCTAACCACTGTTCCCAACATTGCTGAGTGGAGACGTCGACAAGTGGCTGAGGTCGCTTCAGAGCCCTTGCATGTCTTGTCCACAATGCGGTTGATGGTCTCCCTCACACTCCTCCACTGACTACTGAAGCATTTGCTCCATGGAATTCGTGACGTCTTAATCGTCAAGTGCGGAGTCAAACCAAATTAATAGATGTCCTTAGGCGATTTTCATATGCTTGGACGACGCTAAGTATGACAGCACCGACCACCACCTGAGCACATACGTTTCTCCACTGGTCGAAATAAAAGTGGTCATGATTTGCACCTGTGGTAAGTAATGCACACGACGACGCTGAGGACTGAGAATAACGCAAAAGATGAGGCTGTTGGTGTCTTAAAGAACGCAATGCTTAAAATGTGTGAAATTGTAGGGGTAAAAGTGATGGATTTGGCTGGGTTAGAGTTTAGACAAGGATTCGTCTGTCGGTGGAGACCACCGCCTCTGCCCTAACACAGATGCATCTATGTTGTCAATGCAATGGGACAAGTTGCCATGCGTGCGCGTGTGTGAAAGTGCAGTCGAGTGAAGCAAATGGTCGACCCGACCGTCCTTCATGTGGGTGATGGCGTCCACGCAGGAAGAACGATTTGTGGAAGCAATCGGAAAGTCAATTTCCATCTGCTGTCTGAATGATGAAGACGGGGAAATTCAGCGATAGCACTTCTTGGGTTACCTTGCTTAGGCACTGCGTCCCACCTGTTGAGGTGGATTACAACTAATATGCATTTTTCCACCTCTGTTTAGATTTGCCAACATTGCAGTTGCTTCAGTCTTCCGCTGAATGATGGAGTAGAGTTGCTATCACAATTCTCACGACTCTCTCTCCAGTGCGATTGTGGATATCGAAGGTAGGTGCGACGTGGCGATTGTACCCCTTCACTCCTATTGCTGAGGAAGTGGACCGTGTCGGTGAGGGCAAAATGACTGAGATTTTAAGTACTTTGAGGATACAGGATGGGAGTCGACGAAGATGGAGTTGACGAAGTGAAGGAGGTGAGAAAAAGGTGGATTAGCTTGGCTGGGTTAGACGCACACATTGAGTTGATTGATGTTGTTAATACTTGCTTTGAGGATCGCAGCTGAAACATGGATGGTCATTGAGGTCAACACATGACCCAGCATGGTGTCGCTTTTGGTGAGACTGCACTGAGGACGAGTCGAGGAGTTGCGGCTTCGTGACTTTCCGAGCAGTGCACAACTTACTCGTCCACAGGAGGAATGCCCTCCTCTTTTCAGGAGTATTTTCATCCTCGCAGGAGTCCTCAGGCTGACGACGAAGAAGGAGGAATAATTGGCCATTCCTTCCCCTTCTGGGTAGGTTGAGCTTCTATTTTAATGTTGATGCGTCTTGACACCGCGAATACGTTGGTACTGTTCTATGTCGTTTGGCTTAACTGACGAAGACAGGGAGACAAAGGTGTTGTTGAATAGGCCAAACAAAAGGATGCAGCAGATAGAATTCCGGTGCTCAGCTATGTTAGCAGCAGTGGTCAGACAGATGACTTTGATTGTGGGATGAGGAGAGATGGAGATTTTGGATGAAATGGGTAAGATGTGGAGGGAGACGAGAGAAGAAAGTGAATTGTGGGATGCATTCTGCAGCCAGAATGCGGACGTCTTTTCTCACAGTTTGTTTGAAGTCTGTGGCTACATGGGGGTGCATGAATGATTGCACTGCTCGATTCTTTGAGCTACTGTCAGAGCGACTGTGAAGCTGGAAGAGTGTTGATTGTGGTCTGTCGATGGAAGCACTGCCAGTTTCGCAACGACATGGTGATGGTTGTTATGGGTTAGTTCATGGGTAAAAGAGATGAAATCTCCTGGCAAGGAAACAATAGTGACTTTTCTGCCTACGCGTGCAGTGGCAATGTATCTTTCCTAGGAGTGAGGAAGATAAGAACGTGGGGAGCGAGAGCCGTGGTTTTGGTGTCGGTGGGTGGCGGGAAGTAAATGAATGGTGCTTACCTGATGGTAATGAGAACCCATTGGCCATGCAGCAGACCTCGAAGGAGCACTTCTTTACGTTGGCGTTGCTGACGTGAACCTGATTCTGCAACGAGGCAGTGGAAGTAGACGAGGCATTGTCTTCGTGGACATGACCACACCGCAGGACGTAGGGACTAGCCTTGAAGTGCGACCTTATGAACAAAGTGGCAAAAGGCATCATTGTACAACCTCCATATTCTCGTGCCGTGTCGAATCCCGCTCGACAGTGAATGCAACGTACTGTCACGGTCCTGGCGTGTGACAGCAGACAGGGTTGCAAGCAGAATGTATGTCCTCATGGTAGGCTGTAGGGATCCTCATCCTTCTCGGCACAATGGAGAGGACAAAAGAAGTCTACCACTGTCTTCCACACTACTGCGTCCCATTCCCTCATGTCTGCCAGGATCTTTGTAAATCCTCCAATCTGACTGCACTTCTTTGTGCAATCGCGCTGTTTGATTTGGCCGGTTTGGTATGTCATGAACTCCTTGTACAGGAGGTCGCCTTGCACTCCTGCGAAGGTTACTGGTTGACCAATAGGGGTGGAGAACACCGGTCTCTGATTCCTTGATGTACGTCTCCGCATTAGGTGGAGTAGCGCTCACAACTCCTAAATTGATAAATACAAATAATTTCAAAGAAGAGAGGAAAGTGAAGGCAAAGAATAATGGTCACCAGAGAGGGTGGAAATGATAGTAGTTAGTTGGCAAAGTTAGAGAGTGGAGAGGTGAAAAACTGATATAGTAGGGAGGAAATGTGAGTAATATGTAAAGCCAAAGCAAACTACTCTGTAGTACATCGTTTGTTGGAACTACCGATTTCGGTCAAGGTCAAAGAGGTGGCCGTACTGCCCTAGCTGCGTGGGCTGGCCTCCGGGCCATGCCAGCAGCCTATTTCCCTCTATCCGTTAAATATATATGTATACATATATACATATTCTACCCTAGCATTCTGCCTTCCTTTGTCTTCGAGGAAGCCTCGGGATGCTACAATTGTCCAAAGTAAAAAAAGCAAAGGGAAGAACAAGGATAAACAAAAGAGAAGCGACGTGTTTGCCAAAGTAAGACGAGAAGAAAATGCCATCATTTTATCTCCACCACGTTATTCATGGTTAAACTAAATGCTCACTTTTAAGCGCAAATGAAAATTTGGTAGGAAAATATTAAGACTGTTCTGATATAAATTATGAAAAGAACCTCTGACAACATCTCTTATATGTATGCAATTATGAGTTCGTGTCAAAATAACTGTTACCAAATTTCAATCTATCTAATCTTCACACGATAAAAAACACTGTCTAAAAGACCACTTTTAAAATTTTCGCATGGCTTGAATTACCTTGATTTGATTTATGAATACGATCGGGCTTCAAATTCGACTTGAAATCGTTCTGTTTAGCTAACACTGTGGTTTCGCAAGCTAGTCTTTGGGCCCAACTTAATAAATTAAAAATTTGGTAAATGTTTTTGCGTCATATGCATTAAGAGATACCAGTTCACTATTACGTCACTTTTAGTTTATATACATTGAATTCCCATTTGTCTAGGTTGTTAATCGTTGGTCATTTTTCAATAAAGGATATCCATTGCTCCTGTAATAGATAGTTTCGTAAGTCTTGTGTAACATACCATTTTTGGCATAAAGTCATACCTTTTAAATCAGTTTGCGAATCCGAAACCTGAAGCAGTTAATGTGTACTATAAACTCGACATGTCCTCCATCTGAGAAAAAACAGGACATTTCTCTTTAAACGAAAAATTACCCGTAATGGCTCCAAGAGTCAGTAAGTTGTGCACATGGCTAAGATTGTATTCCAAATTTTGTTCGCACAGTTTGACGAAGACTAGGTGACACATCGTTCTTTAACATCCAAGTTTTAAATTCTCCAACTCACCTGCCTTTATCAGTTTGTAAGAAGCATTATCCTAGAAGATGAAATACGTGAATAGGAACTTTGTACATTTGTGTTAATTTTAGACTCCGAAATGGGTCTCCGCCGTCGTTTCCGTGATTGGCAAGAACGGCGTCATTTTAGAAACCGTCGACATCGGGAACAGCGACATATTTCCGGCCAACCCAAAGCTCCAGAACCACAACACTTCCAACCGGAAGAGCAGAAACGAACTTATATGAAGCAGCGGAAGTTACAAAAGACATTCATAGTCACAGCACTCTACGATTTCGTTACCACACAACCAGATGAATGTGGCTTTAGTGCAAATGATCTTCTCAGGGTGGTTGACGCGTCACATACATGGTGGGTAGCGGAGAATATTAGAACTAAGCAGAGAGGCCTTATCCCATCAAACTATGTCACATCTGATGCATCTCTATCCAATGTTTGTGAAGCCTGGTATGATGTCGATCGTTTGGAAGCAGAGCGCAAGCTTCTCGTGCCCGGGGTCCAATTTGGCACCTACATCCTCCGATCATGTGCACGTAAGCACTTTTCTCAAATCCGTCCATTTCCTACTCTGGACTGGTCTGGAAATGTCAGAAAGTTATGCCTGGTGCTAGGTCCTTCAAACGGAAATCCACCAAAGGTAGTGCGCTTAACAGGAACTGTAAGCCTAAAACTATGCAGAGCAAAATATTTGTGAGTGTATGCTATAGCTAAGTGAACTCACAATGCTTGCATGAACGCAAGACAATAAGGAAGCCATGCCTATGTGTATATATTTTCGATTTTAGAGCCTGGCAGTCCATACTGTCTCTCTGTCCGGGCTAGTGGAGTCAACATTAAACATTTTCGGGTCTTTATTGACGAAAGGGGGAAGAAATTTTATCTTTCAAACAATGTGAAGTTTGATTCCCTCGAGGGTTTGATCAGTCATTATCACTGTAAGTCGCCAAAAATTTACACTGTGTGCAATATCTATGGCCTTGATTCGCACTCTTTTCGTGAATTAGTCTTGGCCTTGCCTTTTGTTATGACTCTGTAAGGAATGTGGACTACTTTAGCTACTAAACCACATAAGGTTTCCTTCGTACATATGACGCACGACGCGTGCCAGCGTGGACTGAAATTTTTCGGCTACTGACCTCTACATTCTTCTGATGTCTACGACATCGAAGGTCGAATGTAGCAGTGCTTCAAGCTTACATTCTTTCACGTAACACACTCACAGTGACCTTGGTAGCGCAAAAGTGAAACAGCCTTCACTGACACCGTTTGTTGGCAGTGCAAATCAGCGCCTCCTAGAAGTTGATAAAAGACATCCAACTTAGAAACAGTTGTAGTTGCCCATACTGTTTGACGGGTTGCTAAAATGGATAATAGTGTAAATACTTGGATGCCATTATTCCAGCCTAGAAACATTTTGCGAGGTGAGATTAATGGTGTCCTGTGTTGAGTACTCCAAAAGTCACTACTGCCTCTCACCTTGTCTTATTTGCTAAGGCAAAGCATCTTCTTAGCCACCTTTGACTGTGTGCTGACCATCAACATGGTCTGCTCAGCTCTAAAATTTTGTCACCTTCCTGAACCACTTCATGAGCACAAGTGAAACGCAGTTTTGAATTAATCGGTGATGAGGCCCCTGTAGTTGCAGTAGGCAGATTGTTTTCTTCTTCACACTGAGTGGAGGGCGCAAGCTAAGGCGCACGCTGCACGATACAGTGATGTGTTTCTTCAAAGAGTGAGAGGAGGCCATAGAATTTAGACAGCATCTTAACAGCCCACCCACCTCCCCACAATTTTCCTCTTTCCCAGCGAACCTGATCGACAACGAGGTGGGTCTAGTTGAGGCGCGACCACACAGAGTGCCACCACCACTGGGTTTTAAGGAATGCTTTATTCATTACGAGGATGTGAGGTTGGATGAGGAGCTGGGAAGAGGCCACTTTGGTGTGGTCTACTCGGGTTTCATAGGCAGTGTGAAGGTGGCAGTGAAGAAGAGTCTCACCGATACAAATGATGAAGCCTTCTGTGAGGAGGCAAAGGTGATGCACATCCTGTCTCATCAACGCATTGTACGCTTTCTGGGCTTCTGTTGTGATGCACCTGACGGACGGGTGCTCATCATCACCGAGTTCATGCCGAATGGTGCTCTTCGAGACTACCTTCAGACGCCCAAAGGACACAGTCTCATCTACCGACAGCTCATTAGCATAATTGACCAGGTTGGTACTCAACGTCACTCTCACATTCTTCAAAAGCACACCCTTCTCCGTCGTTGATCTGTGCGTTTCTGGTCTAGTATAACAGTTGAGTATCAAAGTGGTGAAATTGTTGAAGCAGAACACTTGAGGGTGGGCTGCATCACGAGCACATCCAAGCACTCTAGTGAGCGATCTCGTCGTAACCATCGTCTAAATTTAATGCACTTTTGAAGTGAAGGGTGGAGTGATGATGGCAGACATCAGTGGGATCTTTGAAGAGCAGCGTGAGACGCGATTGTTGTTGAATGCTGAAAAACCCACCCGGAGACAACTGAAAAGCTCGTTTGATCAATGACTACTGGGGCATGCCTCACATCATCATTATTTTACTTTTGCACCATTTTTTCCTGTTGTGAGTCAGAGCAGTTATTAAGTCGTTGCATGACGCAACGAGCCAACCAATGTAGATTACGCAAGCACACTTCTCACACAAGCCCCTCATTTGATTGAAATTCCATGCTCTTTGCCAAATGGAAACACATTGACTTTGTTCACATGGTTGGATTTATAGGTGGTGAAGGCGATGGTGTACCTGGAGAAAGTGGAAGTGGTGCACAGAGATCTACGAGCAGCGAATGTGCTCGTTGACGAGGATGGATCCGTGAAAGTTGCCGACTTCGGGTTGACCAAAATTCTCGGTTTTGACCAACACTTCATTGACAGTGAGTGCGAGTGTGTCTTGACATCTGACAGCCACAAAATGACCTCAAATTCTCGTCGATTGTAGCCTTTACTTAACACACACTTTACCGACTCCTCAGCGGTGAATCCGTCACTTCGAGGCACCTGTGTTTGTCGTTGTGATGAATGGCTTAATAAAACTAACAGTGTATTTATTTTTGGGTTTGAAGAAGCTTACACTTGCACTATTGTGTTACTTCGAGGCTCTTTCCCATTTCGGTGGACGGCACCAGAGGCAATGCAGAGGACTGACTACAGGCCGAATACCAAAGCCGATGTCTGGTCCTTCGGTGTCCTTATGTTCGAGGTTCTAACCTATGGGTCAACACCCTACGAGGGTTAGGTTTTTTAAAAATTGGATGCATTTGTACTGTAATTAGTTCTCTTCTAGTATTCTCTTACTCTCGATGCATTTTAGGTTGCAAGAATTTTGCAGAATTGACGGCATTTCTCTCGGGGGGTGAACGTCTTCCCTCGCCACGAAGTATGGGCTTTGCATGCGACGATAAGATTTACAGCATTATGAGGTCCTGTTGGGAGGTGCTTCCAGAAGCGCGACCGTCATTCCAGCAACTCAGTGCTGGCATTGAGAATTACATAGTTTCCGTTGAAGGTAGCTATGATGCATGCTGGCACGCCATGGCGGACAACTAATCCACCCTACTTCTGTTCACCACTTGCATTGCTTTGTCAAGTGTTGTTGTGTAAAAGCAGTTGAGTTGGTTCCTTTTTGCACTGCTCGTAATTGGTAGACCTCAACCGAGCTAGTTTCGGTCCCTGCCTTTTGCGTGAATAAAATCAACACCGATTGGTGGTTGTATTTATGCATCCACTGGCTGGGAGGGTTCGGGCACTTGCCGTCCAAACTCATGGCTTACCCAACAATTCATCAACAATGCAAAGTACGTCGTCAGCATTCTTTTGTGTTTGTGAGAGGATGAACTACCATTTGGAACAATAACCCAGTTGGTTGTGAAGTAGGGATAACGCGAGCCCCACTATCAAAGCCAGAAATAGGTACATCACATTCAGATCGTGATTCAAATTCACTGGATTGCATATGATTCGCAGGAACTTTGTGATCCATTTAAACTACTTTGGTCCCCGGCAAAGAGACTAGCAGAACATTTGGAAAACAGTTGTCAATGCGTAGTGGCTGTTAAAGTGGTTGTAAGAGGTCACGTTTTGATTCTCCAGTTCCTTAATCTTGGAGACTCGGATCCACTGCAGCATCACATTCGACGTGTATCCACTCAAATGCGTCTCAACCATCCTCCGCCACCGACTTGACCTCCGTTCTTCGATGTCAACTTACTAACTAAATGAGTTTCGTAGGCAAAACGATGCGAGGAAGTGAGCAGGAGGTTATCAGGCGTAGTCATAGCACCAAAGCATAGGTACACGACTTTCAAAAATTGCCAGCAAGTGCATCCTCAGCAATCAATCAGCGAATGCCTTTGGCACAGGAATCTCTAACTAGAGATCCACTAAAAATTCGGTGGCTCGTAATCGAACGCATCGTGATGCTTAACAATGCATCGCCAATTTGTGTTTCGCATCTACAGATGACGAGGTAGTTAGTGATACACCCCACCCCGCGTGTCACCTGTGAAGACGCCGAGTGGAGTGATGCCACATCACACATTCGTGTTTGATAAACCACGAAGACGATATCATCATCCTCTCCATTTCCAGATGGTATAGCACATGAGCACGGATATCCATTTCGATGGGTAGCAAAATAACACGGACCCAAATTACCTCATCTTGAGAATTGACCTAGATTTCAGAGGTCTGAGATGATGGAAGGAGAAGTTCGAGGTGAGGCCAACAGAGGCCCCTATATCAGCTGCAGTATTTAGCTACTACCACAAGCGTTAACTGAATCAGAAGAAATCAAAGCAGACAGTAAAGACATCAGAATGAAACATGTAAACGTTATAAGCAAAATCGTCTTCCGACCTTCAGGTTTCAAGAGTCGACTTGCATGGAACAGTAAGCGAGGTGGTATTGGCTCAACCGTTCAAGGAGATTACAAACGATGGGGTGGAACATGATGATGCTTAAGGGAAACAGTGAACGTCATCTTTACTGCACAATCAAACCTCATTCTCAGCAATCGCTGTTCTCCCCACATTAAAGTTGTCCCTTGAAGTAGACTGACAAAACTGAAACCAGTCGACACACTGATCAAAGCCAAGGTCTGTGGTCTAGCGTGGATCGAAAGATGGACGAGTAAATTGCAGCTTCCGAGGAAGAAGAAAGTAGAACCATACGAACCGTAAATCGTCCGTAAAGAGGCACCCCCACCACGAGCTCACGATGTACGCTTTGATTCCTTCTTCAGGCTACATCTTTTTTTTAAAATCCAATGTCATATGAGCTGTTTCGAGTAGTACGCGGAGTATTCTGAGTTAAGTCGACACGGCGCCCCGACATTCCCCAAAGACTAAAGACGACATGAAACTGGGACGGAATGCATACAAATGTTTGGGTGCACTGACAAGGCCCAGGTGTCCCCCACCAGACAAAGTTGCAAAGGCTGACCGAGACCTCGGCAAACAACAAATGCATCGCACTAAACTACCTGTCTGAAACGCTTCGGTTGGCAGCAAATCGTGACGCATGACAATTTTCTTGCGACACATCTTCCCAAGTCGTCTCTGAAGTCACAATTCGTCACAGCAGTGCAGGTGTCTAATCCAAAGTCCATGTCATTTAGCTGAACGTAAAATCAAAGATATTCACATGAAATGGATGGGGAGTTTACCTGCCATGCCCATCACTTAAGCCCTTTGTGTTCTACGTGATCATAATTGCCTTCGCTTATAAAGCTATAAGATCGGCATAAGTTTTTGTAAAATTTTATTAATAGCTGGAAGTTTTGCTAGTTCTTGGGGAAAAGAGGCAGCACATTGAGTGTACTTCCGACACCGTTTTCCATCTCCAAAGTTAGATCTCAGTGTTGCCTCGCATTGCTGCGCGCCATTTGTGCACTCAACTGAACGACGACCACAGCAATGGAGTGGAGAAACTGTTGCACTCCTTGCGTTGATATTCCTGGTTGGTGTAACAATAAATACGATCGGCTGCAAATGTTGTGCTGAATACATCTCTTCGATGGGAGGCGGAAGACTAATTCAAACCTCATGCTAGACGAGAACTCTGCCTCAATTGAGGTAAATAGGAGCCCACCACCCTGTACTGCTTCTCATTCCACTAAATAGATCACAGTTCAATTAGTCTGTCGAGTCGTGAGGTGGTCGGGGAGAAGAGGAGGTGAACGAGAATCGTGCTACACAAACACATTCAAAGAGAAAGTTGAGGACGACACTTCGAAATTTCTGGGCTAGTGACAGCGGTGGGGGTAGGGAGTAGGGAGAATCCAAATGCAGACCTTTCAATAGGCTATAAGACGGCAGGTAAGGATGAACGACTTTTCACTTTTGGTCACTGCATGTGAGGTGACTCAGTTTCAGTATCGTGGACACCAAAGCCACCAGTTTTGGAGGACACGTGTAGGGAAGAAAAGTGAGCCGGTAATCCGACTCGATTCTTTAATCTTGTTGGTGAGGACTGCAACCGTAGAATTGCAGACACCTCTATTTTCTGTCACTGCTCACCGTTGACTCGTGGCGTAATGCGCAATGATGTAAAGACGCCTGCTTACTTAGCACCGCAAGCTACACTTATGGCAGCTGCAAGATGAGGAGGTAGATGAGAGATGATGAAGTTGAGGAAGTAGGGGAGGATGAAGCATATGGGTTGAAGGAGTTGAAAGCAGAAAGGGATAAGAATGAGGATGGGAAATAGAATGAGGCCAAGGCAGAGGAGTGCATGTCCGATCACCACAGTCGGAGTCGCAGCTGACGGTGGGTCACATGTAACAAGGCCCTTCCAAGCACATTTGTCCACCACTATCACAACCACATGTACACCTTTGTAGAGACTGTTTGCCTGTTGCCACATGGCTCTCAACCCCAACGCTCTGAACACAAGAGCGGCAGGAGAGGAGTCATCGTCAGCAAAGCCAGCCCTGCACATACCCGAACCAGTGTCCACAACAAGCGGAATCATTTCAGCAGCCACTTTCCCTCCCTATGACACAAATAAGGTAGAGTTTCAAATGGTTTCTTGGGCTTTTATGCCGTCACTGCACTCAAGTAGCCTATAAGATGGGTGTTGTCATCGCTTGGCACTACTTCAACCACACTGCGTCGGTGGAGACTCTCATTTCTCGATTTCCATCACGCACATTTGTGAAAACTTCAAACACTCCTTATGCTTTAGATGATGGGAGTTTGTCAGGACTTTGTTTGAGTTGATTGCTTGAGACAGGTTGGGTTGTTTGAGTCTGGCAAGGTGTTTCGAGGCCTGCTATTCTATGAGCTCCCTTGATCCACACTATGGAATAACTGAGGTACTGTGCAATTTTCTACAACAGAGGTTAGCGCTACAAATTTAGCCTTTGTTTCACTCACTTATTTCATTGCATCCAACAGTTCTTTAGCCTAAATCCTAGTCAATGCTGATACAGTCCATTCACGGCAAATCTATCACTGCTTCACTTATTTTCCGCACTCTTTATTCGCCCACCATTTCCGGCTGCCTTCGTCCACCAATTTCACCCCTGGCTCTTCTCCCACCCTCTCTAATTTCGACAATTAAAGCTTTGTAGGATCGCCTTCATTTGGCGAATCTACACTGTGTCTATCCACTCACCCATGCCTCCCTCTCCCTTCACACCGAGTTCCATTTCATCCCATCCGTTCGGGCAAGCCGGCGTGGCTAGTGACTGCATAGTGGAAGTAGAGGAATATTGGTAGTCGGAATACGCAGTTGATATGACTCGAACTCGAAGTATTTTATCCAAAGACCTACAGTCCAATCTCGGTTATTGAATAGGAGGCACAAATCCACTGGCTGCTATTTCAACACTGACTTCTGACTTGTAGCACTGTGCGGCACAACCTATGCTTTGGATGCATTGCCTGTGCCACATTTTGTTTACTCGGGCCGAAGGGAGACATGAAGAACACGATGCGGAGGGTCTTCTGAGATGTGCAGCGTTCTCACCTCAACACTGACCCGACAAACCGCGAGTTTACACTTCGTCCGCTGAAGGGAAATGGACAGCTATGAGGTGGTCAATTGCTTGTTTCGCTCTTGTATTCATCCTCTACATCCTTCTGTGTATAAACATGGGAGATTTGGTTGACGGCTTACGGTTAGATTTGAAGAGCGTCATTTTAGAAGCTGATTGCTTATTTTAAGGCATCATTATAAATAAGTGATTCAGTTGACGAATGCAAAAGAAAATAATTGTATGATCTGCAGCCATCGCGAGATCGCTGCAGAAATCGGCAATATTTGTAGGTCTTGTAGTCATGGGAGGTGGCCGTTTGATAGCAAAGCATTTTGAGCTTAGGTGACACACGGTAGGTGCACGGAGAGCAAATTTGGCATGGAAAGCTTTCCCACTACACCTGAACCGACTTAGCGTATGGCAACACTTGCAATCCTTTCTCCTCCTAACACCACAATATTCTCTCTTCTATCCCCACACCAAGTGCCACATTCTCCCTCTCCGAGTACTTTGATGTCTCCTACATTTACCTCTTCCTCTTTGCCTTCCTCCTTCTGCTCCTTAATGTCCTCCTCCACCCCATCTGCTATTTGCGTGTTTAAGGCTAGTTTCACTGGCATCCACCACCATCGTGCCGTTTTCTCGAGTAAGTCGTGATGCGTGCGTCTCTCCATCACTACAAACTGCACGCATCGCTGTCGGCTGTGTGTTGCGGTGTTGGGATAGGTTGAGATGCTCGAGGTGCCACGGTGAAACGCGTACATACAGCAAATGATCTGCATTGGGAATGAGGAAGAGGTCATATTCACTACTTTTAGTTTCGACTTGTCATTCTGTGGATTGCCACACCTGTGGAAGACAGGTCAGGGCACCGTGTACCTAGGTAAATTAGGTGAGATTGGATGAGATCAGGACACCAAGTTCTTGATGTTTCCGTTTAAAGCAAAGAGAATGGAAAGAATTTTTGTCAGTAGAAGTATTAAAAGCCTTTTGAAGCAAAGCCAGTAGTGAATCGTGCTCCTGCAGTCTCCTTTAATCTGATTATGAGCGCCCCTTTCTTCCACCACCCAATCGTGCTGTCGATTGACACAAGAGATGGATGGAAGAGGCACTTACCGAACTGTGCTTTAATGATAAATGAAGCTAGGCACCTCGATCAATTGTCTGCTCAGGTAGCAATGCCAGAAGGAGGGTTATATTCAGCCGCTCGTGTAATTTTGACGTACACATTCGCAATACGCCTTCCACCGAAGCGTAATTGGTGCTGCACTAGTCAAGCCCATTCATTGTTGCTTGCTACAAAATCCAGTAGGTCAGGCATCGCACACAGGTAGAGCGGGAGAAAAGGAGCAAAGCTTTGAGAGGCAAGTAAATCAGGAAATTTGTAGTTGCATGTTGCGATTTGGTGACTGCAACCTCCATATGACACTGATCCCAAAACCGACACAAACCACTGATGGAGTGCTAAACAACGAATTCGCAGCTTCTCACTGCGCACCGTTGCAATGCCTGCTTGTTTGAGATGGCGAGTGGCCAGATCGTACCAACGTAGGGACTAAGTGGGTGTCACTCATCTCGGTGCGCAGCTATCTTCCCTCATACGTCAGTGTCAATGACAGCTATCGCACAAAAAGCCCAACGCTCCGTGTCATTGAAGGGAGAGACGTGAGGCCATATTAGTGGTGGCCAAATCGAGTGCCGGATCCTCTATCCATGGCAATAGGATCTATTTCCATCGATGATGCTTACATTGGAACAATTTCGTAGGTTTTCCGTTCTGCCGCCAACAACCCTCTCTCAGCTCAAAAGGCATCTTACACTTCGTGTTACAGAAAAGTGTTATAGAGATAAAAATTCTCCTTTTTAACAGCAAATACCATTGATCATCCACGAGGTTAGAGTAGTCTGGCACCTCGTCGCTTTGCAGTCACATTCAAACCACCCTGTGCCTTGTCCTTTCCCCTACTAAATGGCAGACGATTATGAGGTAATTGCGAATGCTGAAACGTTATGAATCTCCTTACTAATGTGAGGTCTGCATTTTTACACACGGTGACACGCTCCACTCGTCAGATCGACAGATCAATGCACTACGTGGCGAATGGAGTGCGCCGTGTGACAGCGCAACCGCATACCATTTCTAAAATAGTCCTGACGTATGCGATGTCACCATCATAGAAACACACCACTGGTGCCTCGCACGCAATCACTATTCCGTCTGTGAGTTGCTCACACACTCAAATGACATTTATTTGTCGACAATCCAACTGGAGAATCGCTGTGATCTTGTCAACCGGCCTGCTTTCTTCATATCTCTCTACCTCCGTTCTGTGGATGCATGCATTCTTCCTCAACACAAAGCATCTCCATCCACAATGCGCAGTCAATGAGGGAATGTCACTTTTCCTCTTTGGTGACACTCATGCTGTCACTCCGACCTCGCTATATCTAAGTAGAGTGCATCGGACTGTTTCAAAAGTTTAGACAAAAGTTGAGGATGGGAAATGGCACTGTTCCTTGAGCCGAGATAAAGCTTAGGGGTAGATGGGTTAGTGAAACAGATGTTGCTGAATAAAAGCTGTGTGTGTGTGTGTGTGTAGCACTACGGCACAGGTACAACTGTCAAGATGAAAGCGTCTGCCCAGTAGATGACAGTGCCTACACAAACACCAGCAAAATACCTGATTTCCCCCTTTTCTTCTTTTCCCTACTCCCTTCATCACGGCCATTGACAACGAGTCGACTTTGAAGTCGATGTGATGCACACGGCTTTTTCACGTGGCGAATGCTACTTACTTCGTTGGAAGTAGTAGTAGTTTTGCCGGTGAATTTAGTATTCTCACCATGCTGCAATGCTAAATTACAAACGAATCGTCACGCCTAATTTACTCCCCAACGCTTTCTTTGGCAGCATTAAAAAGCCTCATTTCCATTATCTAACATCGCACTCGGGTACGACAAATCAGTAACAGAGTCAATTAATAAGCGGTGTCGTGTATGATTTGGGCGGCACTTTTGAAGGGATTCGATGTGCGTACTTCTATGCGCTCTTGCTTACGACTGCAGATCTCATTACCTATGGATGGATAACCTATTTGGCCACAAGAGACTGGTGCTCTATCTCCACCCAAGAAAAGAGTGATTAGGCAGTTTCTTCGTCTTTCAGACAACATATTTCACGTCTACTTCATGGCATCACTTGATACCTATTACACCATTATTTTCATTTCTAAGCTGCGCCACCACAACCACGTCGTAAAACGCAATTAACGTGGCCACCATCCCTCCGGAATTGTTGAAAGTCAGTGTCAGATGCACAATCAAACGCACACCATGTGTTAGAGATTTTGGCTTCAAAGATCTTATTATCTATCCGGATGCCGTGTGTTCGCACCACTTCAAGGCTCAAGATTTCCATTCAGTTGTGAGAATTGAGATCATTCGCCTTTAGCTTCACCGGAGCTCTATTCAAGTCTTGGCTTAGTGATAGCTCAATTCCTGCTACAGCTGAGTCAGCCCCTTGGTGAAGACGGGCAAACATCAACGGGTTCGTGAAATTTCCTCCTCCCCCATTGATAAGGCCGCTTCAAGGAGTAAAGTTCTTAGCAATGTCTGCTTCATTTGCTTCAGTAAAGAGTGGGCTTTACAATCAATGTGAGGTATCATTAATCCTCTTCAGGGTTAATGATACCTCACATTAGTTCTCCCTAGACAATTCCCTTTGATCGCTCCGTCGAGTTAACCACTTGCTCCTATATTGGCGCAGAACACGAACGACGTTTTGGTGGAAAATGTGCAACGAGGTCTTAAAGCTGTAAGGTGTGATTTGCGTCGTCCTCTTACATTCATATTCGGGTGTTAAGATAAACAAAACTAACTGTCAACCTGTGGAGCACCGTTGTATGTTGAAGTCTTCCACAAAGAGGCGCTAGACACCTCTAGTCCACAAGACGTCCACGCTGATCTGCCACCATGTCACTCTTCCCACACGCCTTCGTGGCAGCACAAGTATACCCGAACTAATCACCACCTTCGAACCCAACACGGCAGCTACACGAGTCACTGCCCACGACCACTGCAATGACTCCCTCATCTGTTTCGGATTTGGCGGTACCGCCTCCTTCTACTATCATCTTCGCTTATTCTTGATTTGTCACACACACACACACACACACACACACACATGCATCCACCTATCCTGGTGTGAGTGCTTCCACGTCTCCGTGTGTGTGTGCGTGTCAGAACATGCAGACGTGTTCACGCGTCAAGTCACTGGTGGCAAAGCCAAGGAATTAACCGTTTCACTGGCTCTGATTGCTACTACTCTGCCTATTTCACCACCCATTTTACACATGAAATATTCGAACCACTCACAAATGCAACACCTTTCATCTCAATGTTTCTTTCATTCAAAGGAAAGTCGCGAAGAATTTTTTTGGTCCACCTACACTGTTTGCCTTAGGTAATGTCACTACTGGTACAGGCCCGTGGTAAAGGGAGGAGAAGTCAAACGTGACTAGTTCGAATGCGTAAAGTTAGAAACCCTTTATAAGTTTGGACAAAATGAATAAAAAGAGAAGATAGTGGCAAATGCTACTGAGTGCACAAATGGGAGTAGAAAGGGACTAGAAGACACGGGGAGGCAAGGCTAGATTAGGGAGCATTTGCGGTGAACGATGGTAGGTCCAGACTCATCGTACTCCTGTTTCGTGATCCACATTTGCCGGAAGATGGACAATGAGGTTAAAATGGAGCCACCGATCCAAGTGGAGAATTCACGTTTCGGTGGAGCAATGATCTTTACCTTCATCGTTGCTGGCGCGAGAGAGGTGAGGTCCTTCGAAAAACGTTGGACGAAACCCGGATACATGGTGGAGCCACCAGATAGAAGGATGTTTGAGTAGAGGTCCTTCCTGATGTCCACATCGCACTTCATGACGGAGTTGAAAGTGTTTTCGTGAATACCGTTGTAATGCATACTCATGTAGGTTGGCTGGAAAAGTGCTTCGGGACAACAGAAACGTTCATTGCCGATTATGAGTACTTGACCGTCGGGCAGTTCGTACGCCTTCTCTAGGCAGGAGCTAGTAATGGCAGTAGCCGATTCCTCCTCGAAGTCGAGTGCAACGTAGCAGAGCTTCTCCTTGATGTCTCGCACGATTTCACGCTCCGCATTGGTGGTGAAGGCATAGCCACGTGCATTGAGTAGTTGCATGAGCCAGTCGGTGAGATCGCGACCAGACAAATCAACACTCTGAATGGCTTGATGGATGGGATAGCTCTCGTGGATGGCTACACATGCATTCACTCCATCACCCAATACGAGCACGACGCCCGTAGTACGACCGGAGGCAAGGAGTGCTAGCAACGCCTGATTGGCCACGTGCATGGCGGGTACGTTGAAGGTCTCAAACATGGTCTGTGTCATCTTCTCACGATTGGCTTTGGGGTTAAGTGGAGCCTCAGTGAGGAGGACAGGATGCTCCTTGGGCGACACACGCAACTCGTTGTAGAAGGTGTGATGCCAGATCTTCTCCATGTCATCCCAATTGGTCACGATGCCGTGATTCATGGGATGCTTCAGACTCAGGATGGCTCTCATGGATTGGGCCTGGTCGCCTACGTAGCTGCTGACCACATTGCTCTGCACACAGGGATGGCCGACAAGGGATGGGAAGACAGCACGCGGGTAGTCATCGCCAGCGAAGCCAGCCCTGCACATACCCGAACCAGTGTCCACAACAAGCGGAATCATTTCAGCAGCCACTTTCCCTCCCTATGACACAAATAAGGTAGAGTTTCAAATGGTTTCTTGGGCTTTTATGCCGTCACTGCACTCAAGTAGCCTATAAGATGGGTGTTGTCATCGCTTGGCACTACTTCAACCACACTGCGTCGGTGGAGACTCTCATTTCTCGATTTCCATCACGCACATTTGTGAAAACTTCAAACACTCCTTATGCTTTAGATGATGGGAGTTTGTCAGGACTTTGTTTGAGTTGATTGCTTGAGACAGATTGGGTTGTTTGAGTCCGGCAAGGTGTTTCGAGGCCTGCTATTCCATGAGCTCCCTTGATCCACACTATGGAATAACTGAGGTACTGGGGCAATTGAGAATGCAATAGGCCTAGATGGTGAATGTTTTTTTGGCTGTCTAGGCTTTGTGTAGTCATGTTCAATAAATTATCCTTCCTGTGTGTTTTGGATGCTAACTGGAGCATTAGGCACCATTGTTCAGTCAAGCAGTTCACGGTGGTTAGATAACCAAACTACCACTTGTCAAATGTTTGCGAAATGTAGACTGGTCGTGCTCTCATTTTGGAAGATAATTTTGGCTCGTTGGTGAAGACTTGACGAAATCCTGCAGCGAGGGCGAGTTTTACAAAGGTCAGCACTAGTTTTACCTGCGCTCCTCATTGTGCGTTAACACTTCTTTGTGCTACATTTTATTACCAGCTAGGAAAATCCCTTAATCGTGATTCCATCACTTCTTTGTTCACTTACCTCACTTACTCCTAATCCAAGCACACACACGGCCCTCTCCATTCATCCATCCATCCATCCATCCATCCGAACATTTATTCCACTTCAGGCCTATCTCTGCTTTCCTCTAGTTACAGCACTCAGGCATTCCACCTATCGAATGCATCCTTTCTCTCCACACCGACTTCATTCGCATCCCATCCATTTGGGTTTGCTGGCTGGGTTAATGACTGCATCGTGGAAGCAGAGGAAGACAGGTAGACTGAAACCGAACTTGGCATGATCCGCACTCAGTAGACCCACCACGTGGCAACACTTGCAGTCCTCTCTCTCCATAACACTGAGGACATTCTTTTTTCATTCCCTCATTGTGCTTAGTGCTTGCCTCTACAGAAGTTCCGATGCTCATTGCATTTACATCTTCTTCTTCTACTTCTGATTCGCCCTTCTGCTCCTGCTTCCGTCACATCCTTTTTAAGTGGGTTTGAGGTAAGTTGCACTGGCACCCACTGCCCTCGTGCCACCTCCATAAGCAAGTCTGCTTATCAGAGCAAGCCCTGCCTACTTCCATCGACTGTGCATTGAGGTGTAAGGGGTGTTTGGGATGCCTGAGTTGCCTCCATGACGCGCACGCACGCACGCACGCATATGATGTGCTGAAATGGCATTGAGAGAAAAGGTCGTGTGCATTTACATGACTAATTCGTTAGTCTTAGCTCAGTTTTACCAGTATGTCAATAGTTACACCAGTGAAGGTTGAAGCACAGCACAACGGATCCAAGCAGATCTAATGAGATGGAGTGGGATCAGGACGGAGCAGAGTGGGGCCGATGATGCCACTGTGGCTAACAGCAATCCCTCGATGCTGCCGTTTGGATGGGAGGGTGCCGAAAGACCATTCGACCGATACTGGCGAGGAGGTGGAATCCAACCATCATGGCACTAGCGAATGCCTCTAGCAGTGGAGTGTCAAGTGGATGTGCTCTTCAATTCGCTGTCTGTTTGATTTCAAGCTCCCACACACTACACCACACTATCGTTTTGATATGCAATGAAAAGGTGTCTCTCGACTACTTGTCTGCTTAATAGGTGACGCCAGACAGAGAGTTAGTTGCATTTAGTAGTTTGTGATATTTAGAAGTGAATACCCACTTGACGTTCCTCATCGAAATGTGCTTAGTGACGCACTCGTCGCATCCATTCATTGTGGCTTGTGGCACCACCCAGTGGGCGACACATTACACATCAATAAAGTAAGAAGTAGATGAAGCAGCAATCCGCTCGAAAAATGACCAAGAAGTAAAGTAATTACACGCAGAATTTTGCTATTTGAACTGTGAAAAGCTTCATATTGACTGCGATCTCTGCTTCAAACTGATCTCAGCATCGACACTTACTACTGATGCACAGCACAGCACCAACATGCCAGTTTCTTCAGTCGCAGCATTGTACTGCATGCTAGTGTGAGGTGGTTGGTGGTCAGATAGTGCCAACGTCGTGGGAAGGAACCTGCTGCCAATGTCAGTGCCACTGGCAGCGGTGCAAAAGACCTTCGAGTGAGCTGGCCATTAACCACTTCCTATCTGTCTACCACTTGCTCAAGAGGTCCCTACTCACTTCACCAACACCACTACTACTTCCACCATCCACTTTTTGTTCTTTCTACCACCCAACATGTCTCCGAACCGTTCAATAAGCCGACATGCAAATACCCATACACAGCGCCATGCGATTACATGTCCGTGTGTTGTGCTTTGCCGACAACAATCCATTCACCAACTCCTCCTCCCTTCAAATGCTTTCAAGATGCGATTAGGCCAACTCGCAGAAAGTGTGGGTGGATTACGATGCGCTTTGTGACTGCCGATAGAAACAGGAGGCTGAATATGACGTGGTGGGGTGAGTTCTTGCAGTCTCTGTCCACTACAGAGGGATCAATTACCACCGACTTGGGAAGAAGCAGAGATCCCACTCACCCACGAGGTCGAACCACTCGGACACATCCTCGTTTTGCAGTTGCATTTAAACAAGCCTGTGTCTCGCTCTTGCCCTTGCTACGAAGCATACCATTGTGATGTGATTGTGAATGGCTACCTGACCATTACGCATAAAATCGCGATCTGTAGAGTGAAACGGGTGCATTCATTGCACTGCAGACTAGTTAGGTGGTCAACAGCATCACCTGGAACGCAAACTGGCAGCGTGTAGGAGAAGCGGTGGAATGCGTTTGATGACGTGCAACCTGATTCTTAGCAAATCGAAAGTTAGAGCTCCTCCTGCCAAAGACTTTCAATGGTTAATAGTCGAGGATGCACTCGATGCCAAGCCCTATGATTTGCCTACCTCTACTGTAGTGTAGTCAATACTCTTGATGATCTCCCACTCATTCCATCGCATCATTTTGGCTACTCAGCAGATCCAGCCAGTGAGGCAAACTCGGGAAGCGCAGGCTGAGACGGTAGTGGTAGGCGGTAGAGACGCATTGGTGTAGATATACCCGAGGAGTCCTGCTGTGGTGGATCCCATCCTCGCGTCTCGAGGGCCGCGCTAACGCGGCTTGCAACGCTTAAAGGGGTTCGCTCCCTGCTGCTCTTCGTATAGTCAACGTCGTTCACGTCTCCAACCCGCATCGCAATATTGCCGCTTGGATTGATAGGATTCGTGCATTCATTTTACCAGTTCATTTTCACTCTCTACAAAACAGATTTATGTGAAATCAACTAACGGCTTCTTCTCGATCCTAGATGTCGTCCTTATGGTAGAAATTTGCAAAACAAAACATTGAGATGGATGCTTGGCACAGTACATAATGCCTTTAAATCCTTCATACGAGTGATACCAGTTGTCAGTTGTTGAGGTCACAGGTTCCGCTCTCGGACAAGGGGTCACTTTAGCACTGAGGTCTTGGTAGCTGCGACCGCATCGGTACGGACACCGGGAGCTCGAATGTGTTGCACTCCGTCAGTTTGGACGCCTTCATGCAGTACTTCCACGACCTGTTCTTCTAAAAGATTGCCATCTCTTTGGGTACCGAAGGCATGAATCTCGTTGATATCTCAGGCAATTCTCGATGTAAATTCAGACTTTCAGAATGCGTTGACCACTCTGTCACTGAAGTGTGGAATTCGGAAGCCAAGTGATATGATTACATTCCAATACTTTTGGCATTATGCAACCTTCTTCTCCTTGGAAGTGTCGTCTTGCGTAAAGGTGTTAGCGTGACTGTTTTATCAATGCAGTATGATTCACAGCCTGGTTGATTGAGTGATTTAATGGGAATTCAAGAGCTGTTCAACTTATCAAAATCTAGCCATGCTGGGTGGTTTCCAACATTCACCTTCCCTTATGTTAGTAATCTTTATTTGTCGTTCTGAGTTACCCCGCTTGTACCACTGATTTGTGCAGACATTTTGTAGACAATTCGATGGCCATCTTACCTCCTTTCGCAGGACGAAAATGATGCATTGAGTGGCATTCGGACTGGCAACAAATTTCACTGTTGCCTCAAGGACTAGCGCCTAGCCAATTTGCAGTGTCCACTTCTGATAAAAAGGATGCGAGCAAACAATACAATCTTGAGCCTGCTTTTAGACTGACGTTTGGAAAATAGATCCAAGTATGGAAGCTCAGGAGGCCTATGGTATTGCAAGCGACCAGTGTGCTGTTATGTGCACATTTGACACGGCTTCGGTCTGAAGGTGCTACCTGCGTTGGGCATCCTGGATGCGATCAAAAACAAGTTTGGTGTATTTAATTGGCAATTGAATTTAGAGGTCGCTGATTCCCTAACGAAGGCTGGTGACTTCCGAATGTTACAACTTGCTGACTCACTGATGGCGCACCCTTCGCTTGATTCGATCACGTCGGTAGCAGAGACGTGTGTTGGTGTCTAGTTGAAGGGTATAGTTCATTCCTGACCATCAAATCCTTAATCTTATAACAACTGACTGATAGGATGTTTCAGTTCTAAACATAGCACCCCAATGCCGTAAACACATGGAACTCAATCATTGACCATTTTTACAGAATCGTATAAAGAGAAGCAGATAAGCTTAGTTATTACGACGACAGACGCATGGAACGATAACCGTTGGCAGGCGATTTCGTAATTCGGCATTTGAGAGGCGTCATGTGTCGCGTTGTTCTCATGCACAGCTCCTGCCTGAACGTGAATAACACTCTAAAGTGATTGGTGGGACCTCAAAAGGAAGTAACCAATGGAAACGCCAGAAGCAGTTGATGAGGCGGTTGCATCTGTGATGTGATACCCACATTGTCGATAGATTGGAAGAAGTTGAGCCAAAGCGATGGATACTAGTCTGAGACATCGCGGTTCGGAATCTCTGGTTGAGTCGTAAGTTTAGCACAGAAAATATTATTTTATTGTGGTACTGACAGGATGAAGGACCAACAGCGGAAATCGACTAAGGTGAAGGACGCCTTGAATGCGTGTATGGAGCAACATGAGGCATGGAATTCCCCTGATCTAGACGCGGAGGAGAATTCAGAGGTCGAAGCAATTGATACCTTGGAAAGCTCGTTGACAAAACTGCTTGCAGATGAGGGCAAGGATGCGGATGCCGATGAGGCGAAACAGCAAATAGATGCACTCGCCCACATCATTGCTAACATTTCGATCAAGGTTGCTAAGCTTGAACATGCCCAAGCTTTGCTGGATAGGACTGCAGTATGTGTTGATTAGTGATATTCTGAGCATTGTAATTTCATCCAGCCACCAAGACCATTTCTTTCACTGTTTCCTTCTTCCCTTTCCCACTGCCTTGGCATTTCTTCCCAAGTTATCTTTCGTAGGCTCTACAAGATGCCATGGCGACGCAGATGGCGGTAGAAAACATTCTCCGTGAAGTTGCCTCATTGATGAGCGAGGCGAAAAATCCACAGATGCAGCTTAAAACTCCGATGGATTCATCTGACCAACTCAATAGTGTAAATATTGTGCCGCATTATTTCATCATTTTCCTGATTGCTGATTGAACATCTCTTTATACAAGGCCGTGTACTTCACCTTTGGCAAGCACTAGTTCTTACAATAACTGGAAAGTATTTATCTCAATATGCTCTTCATTTAAAAGGAATGGTAGCCTAAAGTCTTGAAGCTGAACCAGTGATTGGATCAGCAGGGATTTTTCTGTGTCATTCCATGTGTTTCACGATCTTCTATAATGTAGCTCTTATGTGTGGTTGCTGATAGCGCTGAACATGTGTGTAAAGGACGACCTTCCACCCCTTCCTCATCTTTTTCCCATTCCATATCCTCTCCAGTGCTATCATCCCCTTTTTAATCAGCTTGTTCCTCCTACGGTATCCGCAAATAGCTTAATTTTACAACTCACAGCAAACAATTGGATAAACAACCTTGTGGTCAAGGTGAGCACTCAAGCCTTCCTGATCCTCTTTTCTGTTTCTTCATTCCTCGTGTAGACAATACGATGCCAAATATCGAAAGTCGTCAGTCTAAACAAGGCAGCTGACAACCTGCGAACTGTTCGAGCAGCCTTGCTAAACAGACGCGAGCAATCCTCTTTGGAGTTCGCTCCTCTTCGTCAAGGAGTAGACACAGCCGTGGCAGAGATCGAGGCATCGATTAGTAAAGCCTTCAATAGAGCTCTGGTGAAGGTGGAGGCGAGTATATTAAATTTTCAAAACAGGCCAAAGGAATTGAGCCTTGATGTGGAGCGACTACACGATTTCCTGCCATCTGTACAAAAAGTGCTTTCAGCACTTGATGATAAAGGGGTGTGTTTCGATACGCCTTCACTTCAATCTCTAACTCTATCTTCTAGTTGCTGTCTGC
Source organism: Taenia hydatigena (assembly GCA_036345935.2). Lineage (NCBI taxonomy): Eukaryota > Metazoa > Platyhelminthes > Cestoda > Cyclophyllidea > Taeniidae > Taenia > Taenia hydatigena. The sequence goes on from JADWOT020000004.1 coordinate 20,630,559, forward strand.
TAAAAAGCGTGATTTCAACACCCACATTCTCATCTTTAAAAGGCACGTGGTATTATTATTTTGCAGACATATTTTGAGTCGATTGTTGGCTTTATCAGAGTGGTCTCTGACGGTGTGGAGATGGCATGTACAAAAAAGGAAACCCTGGCGCATTTTGAAATGGAGAAGTACGTCGTCGCGATAGAGGAGGTAGAAAAGGTTAATCTGTGATTTGACACTACTTGGAGTCAACCCAGTGAGTCTACAGCTCTGTTCTTTCTTTGTCCTTGTCACAACCACAGAAGCAATGTGAGAGTTCGGGAACGTGGCAGAAGATAACATCCTCCTTTTCCTTACCATCACACACATTTGTCCCATTTCTGTTACTCACCGTTTCGTCGTACGGAGAGCGCTCCCCAAATATCTAATGGCAGAGTGTCTTGTTCATACTTCAGGTAAGAAATGCACTGGACAACCTTGACTTGGCCTTGCAAGGGGACGATGCCGATCGCGAAGACTAGGAGGTTCTGTGATTGGGAGAACCCATCCATCAAGTAATCGCTTTGATTTCCCTCTAGTAGTGGCATTCCAAAGGTGGTCTAATAAATGAACAAATAGGGACGTAGGTGGTGCTTCCACCACAGCTGGATGATGTGCGTTATATTGACCTTCAGGAATCTGTAAGATGCACACTGCAGTAAGTGGCAATCCCAATCGGTAAGGTAGAATACGACGAATATGACCTGATTTTGCCTGCCTTACAGGCAGAAGACAAGCCGATCACAGCCTTGTAAATGGAATTGTTTTCTAGTCAAAGGCCACGCAAGTGCATCTTACACCTTGATACAGCTGACAAGGCTACTTTGCTACGATGACCCTCAAAAGAATTTGGCTGCTTGACTAGCATGTGCTTCATATGGAGGGTTGATAAGACCTTCCAAGAAGCCTTACCCTTCCTCAGTTGCCTGGAAGTTTTGTCATAAAATGAGGCAGTACAAATTCTTCGCGTCTAAGCAAGCTTTAGTCAAATTGTAGTTGCGAATGAGGTGTGCTGAGAACAGATGGGGATGACTGTGAAGGACATTTTTGCTCCCCTTAGGTATCAATACAGATTATGATGTCGAATGGATGGCCTGCTCGCACAAAGGCAGATCTTATTCATCTTTTGTGCCACCGTTATCAAAACCGATTTTCCCAATTCTTAAAATGTCATTTCCGACAACAGCATGTGGTCCCCACAAACATCATGACACGCATTTCCCGTTTCTGTAAACTACCCGAGTTCATGTGGAAATGAAATGACTGACTGAATAATGAAGATTTTATTAAAAGTCGCTTATCCTTTTGTGCATGGGCTATGCAGCTTCAGGAGTGGCATGTGTCACTACGAGGCGTCGTGACAATGGCAACCGCTTAAGCCACCTCATTGGTCAATCCACCTGTAATTCACCGAAGTGATTAGTCGACGCGAGGTCATAAACATCAGCGGCTTCACTGACCATTAGGCAGATTTGCTCAAGCATATGCCTATCACCTGACTAGGTTTCACAGAGTGCACAAAGACGTCAATAAATGCGCATGACCACACCAAAGGCGTGGATGTAAAAATGATGAGGTTAGTGATCCTTGGGAATATTTGTACGCGAAAGTACATTCAGGCTTCATAAAGCTGACAAATGCAGCTTCTTACGATGGAGCACACTACCACAACGGATGGTTCGGTGGGCTGCAAATAGCCTCGAAGACCCACAGATGGCTTGTGACAGTGCGCCTAGAAGTGTCAGCCACCACCCTACAATTACACTGCTCCTCCGTCACCATTGCAACAATATGGGCTGCTAGTTCGGAATGTCACGCAATGAGTGCGGATGCAGTGGGCAGCAGAGATGATAAACTGTCCAGCCTGTAGCAGACAGATAACCGCCACGATATCATAGTGTCGAATACGTCACTAACGCATGTACTGACTCACCGCATGTCAGATCGTGGGCCACTCCACCTCCACCAAATGATGGAAACCACACAGGGAATGGAGTGCCACCGTGTTCGACTGCAGAGGGTGGGCTAGAGCTGATTAGGTCATTAATAACCAACATCTCGTTCCCATCCAAAAGTGGTGCCTTCATTCATCACCTACCACCGAACCATGAAAAATAGTAAAAATTGCACGAAACGCACTTCACATGTTGTTAAGCTGCTGATTGGTCCAGGCCATTACAATTTGGCGCAAGTCCCCCACTCTCCATGCACCACTGCCTGGTCACTCAACCCTTAACCTGATGCACACTGGAATTGCCTCCTCCACTTGCACATACTGTGCGAAGAAGCTGTTGAAGGAATGAAGTGATGCTGAAGAGCATGTGAGAGTGCCTGCTGTATGTGCATTTTCACCCTGCATCCTGACCGACAGCGTAAGTGCTGTAGTCTTTGTTAGGAGCCACATCGGTGTTTCCTCTTTCAGGTGCCGTGCTGGAAAGCCGACTGAGAAGAGCCGCGAAACGAAGCTTCCAGAAACACACCATCTTGTGTCTATCAATTTGAGCTCCCCTCCGCCTCTTTCGATTCCACTTATTGCCTTCACACTCTGTGACTTTGCACACCTTAATAGCCTTCTCGCAGCAAGTAGATTTATCCTTGTTCGGCGGACTTCAACCATTCGAACGATAAGTCGAAATCAAAATTCGCAACTCGGTTCGTAAGATATGCCGCTACTGTTAAAAAGATGCAGCATAAGTCGCACAAGGCATGGATTGCTACTGCTGTGAAACAACGCATTTTCACAAGTGCTGACATCTTTGAGGAGTACGCCATTTCCAACTGTGAAATCTTTTGCTAGAAGAAACTGTTCAAATATTGCAAGGCAGATAAAGATTCGCGAGGCAGAACTGGATGTGTATCAATCAAGCTGGACCATGTCTTGGAAACTGCTATGTCTAATCCAACTTCCGTTTCGGCAGATCATCGGTAAATTTAAATTTTGAAGGTAATCACCTCCAACAAATAAGGCGCGGTGGATGGCGCATGAAGCACTAACGCTTGACGAGTTGGTGAAGACGGTGACCAAATTGATTGCGTTTTACGATGCGACACGTGGTGTCATTTATCGTTGGTCATTCAATCATTCAATGACTTGCCAGCAACTACCAGACAGGTGGTCGTGATACCTTCAGCTTATAAATGAAGGTGGTGGTGGTGTAGATGTAAGGCGGTGCCATGAACTGCATGAGCTGTGGACGAAGAAATTGTCCTTGGATGAGGAGCATGCGCCAACCTCCTCGGATCACAGAAGACGCCATCCATCCTCGGACGAGCAGATCTGCAGTCATGTGTGAATGCCAAATGCGAGTAATGTGGGAAATCCACTCGGAAGTACAGCTCCATTGCGTTCCATCTCTGTCTATTCATTGTCCTAATAATCGCTCCTTCCTCTCGGAATGCTAATCTGTGTTGGTGAGTAAAAGCATTTTTCCTAATGCTAAAGAGAGTGTGGGCAAGCAACTGCCAATGAAGTGGGTAGTATTGGCCAAGTGAAGAGGTCGCGTGCATCGCGTCATCATCGAAGCCAACTCGTGGTGAGGACTCGTGATGATAGAGCAGAAGCGGGTGAGAGCATTGCAAAGAGAGGGAGCTGAAGGAGGAGGTGGAGGAGGAGGAATCAGAAAATCAGTCACTTCACTTATGTCTGTTTAGGTGCAGCCATTGACCAGGCAGAATTTTCCATCCCCACATTCATGCCTGTGTTGTAGTGTCATATACATTCTGTTCAGTTTCACAAACTCTCTTTCACCCATTCCTCTTTGGGTTACCTTGATCGTGGCTTGCTAAACAGTGCTAGAAGCCACTCTCAACCCTAGGCACACATATAGAGACAATCCGGCTCACTTAAGTAAGATGGTGCATAAATATGTGACTTCGATGTCACCAAAGAGGATGAAGTGGAGTTCTGTCATCGCCAAAGCAGTGTAGACGGAGGCAGACACTTAGTTTTGGGTTAGCACGCATACATTGCAAGGAGGGATACAGAGGAAGCAGGTTGGTTGATATGATCTGTGCAATGTCACTTTGGAGAGTGGACTGCTAAATGCGTCTCTTGAGTGTGTGAGCAACTCACAGATTAAGTACAAGACACAAGTGATTTGTTCCGGCGACGGTGATACCGCCTACACAAAGACTGCTTCAGTAGTGCATCGTCTGTTGACTCAACAGATGGAGGGTGTCAATGTGTGTAAAATTTCAGACCACCTCAAAGTAGATGAGCGGAGGTGGTAAGGTAAGTAATGGAACTCGAAACATTCTGACATTCACAATCACATCACAATGGTATGCTTCGTAGCAGGGGCAAGAGCGAGACACAGGCTTGTTTAAATGCAACTGCAAAACGAGGATGTGTCCGAGTGGTTCGACCTCGTGGGTGAGTGGGATCTCTGCTTCTTCCCAAGTCGGTGGTAATTGATCCCTCTGTAGTGGACAGAGACTGCAAGAACTCACCCCACCACGTCATATTCAGCCTCCTGTTTCTATCGGCAGTCACAAAGCGCATCGTAATCCACCCACACTTTCTGCGAGTTGGCCTAATCGCATCTTGAAAGCATTTGAAGGGAGGAGGAGTTGGTGAATGGATTGTTGTCGGCAAAGCACAACACACGGACATGTAATCGCATGGCGCTGTGTATGGGTATTTGCATGTCGGCTTATTGAACGGTTCGGAGACATGTTGGGTGGTAGAAAGAACAAAAAGTGGATGGTGGAAGTAGTAGTGGTGTTGGTGAAGTGAGTAGGGACCTCTTGAGCAAGTGGTAGACAGATAGGAAGTGGTTAATGGCCAGCTCACTCGAAGGTCTTTTGCACCGCTGCCAGTGGCACTGACATTGGCAGCAGGTTCCTTCCCACGACGTTGGCACTATCTGACCACCAACCACCTCACACTAGCATGCAGTACAATGCTGCGACTGAAGAAACTGGCATGTTGGTGCTGTGCTGTGCATCAGTAGTAAGTGTCGATGCTGAGATCAGTTTGAAGCAGAGATCGCAGTCAATATGAAGCTTTTCACAGTTCAAATAGCAAAATTCTGCGTGTAATTACTTTACTTCTTGGTCATTTTTCGAGCGGATTGCTGCTTCATCTACTTCTTACTTTATTGATGTGTAATGTGTCGCCCACTGGGTGGTGCCACAAGCCACAATGAATGGATGCGACGAGTGCGTCACTAAGCACATTTCGATGAGGAACGTCAAGTGGGTATTCACTTCTAAATATCACAAACTACTAAATGCAACTAACTCTCTGTCTGGCGTCACCTATTAAGCAGACAAGTAGTCGAGAGACACCTTTTCATTGCATATCAAAACGATAGTGTGGTGTAGTGTGTGGGAGCTTGAAATCAAACAGACAGCGAATTGAAGAGCACATCCACTTGACACTCCACTGCTAGAGGCATTCGCTAGTGCCATGATGGTTGGATTCCACCTCCTCGCCAGTATCGGTCGAATGGTCTTTCGGCACCCTCCCATCCAAACGGCAGCATCGAGGGATTGCTGTTAGCCACAGTGGCATCATCGGCCCCACTCTGCTCCGTCCTGATCCCACTCCATCTCATTAGATCTGCTTGGATCCGTTGTGCTGTGCTTCAACCTTCACTGGTGTAACTATTGACATACTGGTAAAACTGAGCTAAGACTAACGAATTAGTCATGTAAATGCACACGACCTTTTCTCTCAATGCCATTTCAGCACATCATATGCGTGCGTGCGTGCGTGCGCGTCATGGAGGCAACTCAGGCATCCCAAACACCCCTTACACCTCAATGCACAGTCGATGGAAGTAGGCAGAGCTTGCTCTGATAAGCAGACTTGCTTATGGAGGTGGCACGAGGGCAGTGGGTGCCAGTGCAACTTACCTCAAACCCACTTAAAAAGGATGTGACGGAAGCAGGAGCAGAAGGGCGAATCAGAAGTGGAAGAAGAAGATGTAAATGCAATGAGCATCGGAACTTCTGTAGAGGCAAGCACTAAGCACAATGAGGGAATGAAGAAAGAATGTCCTCAGTGTTATGGAGAGAGAGGACTGCAAGTGTTGCCACGTGGTGGGTCTACTGAGTGCGGATCATGCCAAGTTCGGTTTCAGTCTACCTGTCTTCCTCTGCTTCCATGATGCAGTCATTAACCCAGCCAGCAAACCCAAATGGATGGGATGCGAATGAAGTCGGTGTGGAGAGAAAGGATGCATTCGATAGGTGGAATGCCTGAGTGCTGTAACTAGAGGAAAGCAGAGATAGGCCTGAAGTGGAATAAATGTTCGGGTGGATGGATGGATGTATGGATGTATGGATGGATGGCTGGATGGATGGATGGATGGATAGATGGATGGATGGATGGATGGATGGATGGATGGATGGATGGATGGATGGATGGATGGATGGATGGATGGATGGATGGATGGATGGATGGAGAGGGCGGTGTGCGTGCTTGGAGTAGGAGAAAGTGAGGTAAGTGAACAAAGAAGTGATGGAATCACGATTAAGTGATTTTCCTAGCTCTTAATGAAATGTAGCACAAAGAAGTGTTAACGCACAATGAGGAGCGCAGGTAAAACTAGTGCTGACCTTTGTAAAACTCGCCCTCGCTGCAGGATTTCGTCAAGTCTTCACCAACGAGCCAAAATTATCTTCCAAAATGAGAGCACGACCAGTCTACATTTCGCAAACATTTGACAAGTGGTAGTTTGGTTATCTAACCACCGTGAACTGCTTGACTGAACAATGGTGCCTAATGCTCCAGTTAGCATCCAAAACACACAGGAAGGATAATTTATTGAACATGACTACACAAAGCCTAGACAGCCAAAAAAACATTCACCATCTAGGCCTATTGCATTCTCAATTGCCCCAGTACCTCAGTTATTCCATAGTGTGGATCAAGGGAGCTCATGGAATAGCAGGCCTCGAAACACCTTGCCGGACTCAAACAACCCAATCTGTCTCAAGCAATCAACTCAAACAAAGTCCTGACAAACTCCCATCATCTAAAGCATAAGGAGTGTTTGAAGTTTTCACAAATGTGCGTGATGGAAATCGAGAAATGAGAGTCTCCACCGACGCAGTGTGGTTGAAGTAGTGCCAAGCGATGACAACACCCATCTTATAGGCTACTTGAGTGCAGTGACGGCATAAAAGCCCAAGAAACCATTTGAAACTCTACCTTATTTGTGTCATAGGGAGGGAAAGTGGCTGCTGAAATGATTCCGCTTGTTGTGGACACTGGTTCGGGTATGTGCAGGGCTGGCTTCGCTGGCGATGACTACCCGCGTGCTGTCTTCCCATCCCTTGTCGGCCATCCCTGTGTGCAGAGCAATGTGGTCAGCAGCTACGTAGGCGACCAGGCCCAATCCATGAGAGCCATCCTGAGTCTGAAGCATCCCATGAATCACGGCATCGTGACCAATTGGGATGACATGGAGAAGATCTGGCATCACACCTTCTACAACGAGTTGCGTGTGTCGCCCAAGGAGCATCCTGTCCTCCTCACTGAGGCTCCACTTAACCCCAAAGCCAATCGTGAGAAGATGACACAGACCATGTTTGAGACCTTCAACGTACCCGCCATGCACGTGGCCAATCAGGCGTTGCTAGCACTCCTTGCCTCCGGTCGTACTACGGGCGTCGTGCTCGTATTGGGTGATGGAGTGAATGCATGTGTAGCCATCCACGAGAGCTATCCCATCCATCAAGCCATTCAGAGTGTTGATTTGTCTGGTCGCGATCTCACCGACTGGCTCATGCAACTACTCAATGCACGTGGCTATGCCTTCACCACCAATGCGGAGCGTGAAATCGTGCGAGACATCAAGGAGAAGCTCTGCTACGTTGCACTCGACTTCGAGGAGGAATCGGCTACTGCCATTACTAGCTCCTGCCTAGAGAAGGCGTACGAACTGCCCGACGGTCAAGTACTCATAATCGGCAATGAACGTTTCTGTTGTCCCGAAGCACTTTTCCAGCCAACCTACATGAGTATGCATTACAACGGTATTCACGAAAACACTTTCAACTCCGTCATGAAGTGCGATGTGGACATCAGGAAGGACCTCTACTCAAACATCCTTCTATCTGGTGGCTCCACCATGTATCCGGGTTTCGTCCAACGTTTTTCGAAGGACCTCACCTCTCTCGCGCCAGCAACGATGAAGGTAAAGATCATTGCTCCACCGAAACGTGAATTCTCCACTTGGATCGGTGGCTCCATTTTAACCTCATTGTCCATCTTCCGGCAAATGTGGATCACGAAACAGGAGTACGATGAGTCTGGACCTACCATCGTTCACCGCAAATGCTCCCTAATCTAGCCTTGCCTCCCCGTGTCTTCTAGTCCCTTTCTACTCCCATTTGTGCACTCAGTAGCATTTGCCACTATCTTCTCTTTTTATTCATTTTGTCCAAACTTATAAAGGGTTTCTAACTTTACGCATTCGAACTAGTCACGTTTGACTTCTCCTCCCTTTACCACGGGCCTGTACCAGTAGTGACATTACCTAAGGCAAACAGTGTAGGTGGACCAAAAAAATTCTTCGCGACTTTCCTTTGAATGAAAGAAACATTGAGATGAAAGGTGTTGCATTTGTGAGTGGTTCGAATATTTCATGTGTAAAATGGGTGGTGAAATAGGCAGAGTAGTAGCAATCAGAGCCAGTGAAACGGTTAATTCCTTGGCTTTGCCACCAGTGACTTGACGCGTGAACACGTCTGCATGTTCTGACACGCACACACACACGGAGACGTGGAAGCACTCACACCAGGATAGGTGGATGCATGTGTGTGTGTGTGTGTGTGTGTGTGTGTGACAAATCAAGAATAAGCGAAGATGATAGTAGAAGGAGGCGGTACCGCCAAATCCGAAACAGATGAGGGAGTCATTGCAGTGGTCGTGGGCAGTGACTCGTGTAGCTGCCGTGTTGGGTTCGAAGGTGGTGATTAGTTCGGGTATACTTGTGCTGCCACGAAGGCGTGTGGGAAGAGTGACATGGTGGCAGATCAGCGTGGACGTCTTGTGGACTAGAGGTGTCTAGCGCCTCTTTGTGGAAGACTTCAACATACAACGGTGCTCCACAGGTTGACAGTTAGTTTTGTTTATCTTAACACCCGAATATGAATGTAAGAGGACGACGCAAATCACACCTTACAGCTTTAAGACCTCGTTGCACATTTTCCACCAAAACGTCGTTCGTGTTCTGCGCCAATATAGGAGCAAGTGGTTAACTCGACGGAGCGATCAAAGGGAATTGTCTAGGGAGAACTAATGTGAGGTATCATTAACCCTGAAGAGGATTAATGATACCTCACATTGATTGTAAAGCCCACTCTTTACTGAAGCAAATGAAGCAGACATTGCTAAGAACTTTACTCCTTGAAGCGGCCTTATCAATGGGGGAGGAGGAAATTTCACGAACCCGTTGATGTTTGCCCGTCTTCACCAAGGGGCTGACTCAGCTGTAGCAGGAATTGAGCTATCACTAAGCCAAGACTTGAATAGAGCTCCGGTGAAGCTAAAGGCGAATGATCTCAATTCTCACAACTGAATGGAAATCTTGAGCCTTGAAGTGGTGCGAACACACGGCATCCGGATAGATAATAAGATCTTTGAAGCCAAAATCTCTAACACATGGTGTGCGTTTGATTGTGCATCTGACACTGACTTTCAACAATTCCGGAGGGATGGTGGCCACGTTAATTGCGTTTTACGACGTGGTTGTGGTGGCGCAGCTTAGAAATGAAAATAATGGTGTAATAGGTATCAAGTGATGCCATGAAGTAGACGTGAAATATGTTGTCTGAAAGACGAAGAAACTGCCTAATCACTCTTTTCTTGGGTGGAGATAGAGCACCAGTCTCTTGTGGCCAAATAGGTTATCCATCCATAGGTAATGAGATCTGCAGTCGTAAGCAAGAGCGCATAGAAGTACGCACATCGAATCCCTTCAAAAGTGCCGCCCAAATCATACACGACACCGCTTATTAATTGACTCTGTTACTGATTTGTCGTACCCGAGTGCGATGTTAGATAATGGAAATGAGGCTTTTTAATGCTGCCAAAGAAAGCGTTGGGGAGTAAATTAGGCGTGACGATTCGTTTGTAATTTAGCATTGCAGCATGGTGAGAATACTAAATTCACCGGCAAAACTACTACTACTTCCAACGAAGTAAGTAGCATTCGCCACGTGAAAAAGCCGTGTGCATCACATCGACTTCAAAGTCGACTCGTTGTCAATGGCCGTGATGAAGGGAGTAGGGAAAAGAAGAAAAGGGGGAAATCAGGTATTTTGCTGGTGTTTGTGTAGGCACTGTCATCTACTGGGCAGACGCTTTCATCTTGACAGTTGTACCTGTGCCGTAGTGCTACACACACACACACACACAGCTTTTATTCAGCAACATCTGTTTCACTAACCCATCTACCCCTAAGCTTTATCTCGGCTCAAGGAACAGTGCCATTTCCCATCCTCAACTTTTGTCTAAACTTTTGAAACAGTCCGATGCACTCTACTTAGATATAGCGAGGTCGGAGTGACAGCATGAGTGTCACCAAAGAGGAAAAGTGACATTCCCTCATTGACTGCGCATTGTGGATGGAGATGCTTTGTGTTGAGGAAGAATGCATGCATCCACAGAACGGAGGTAGAGAGATATGAAGAAAGCAGGCCGGTTGACAAGATCACAGCGATTCTCCAGTTGGATTGTCGACAAATAAATGTCATTTGAGTGTGTGAGCAACTCACAGACGGAATAGTGATTGCGTGCGAGGCACCAGTGGTGTGTTTCTATGATGGTGACATCGCATACGTCAGGACTATTTTAGAAATGGTATGCGGTTGCGCTGTCACACGGCGCACTCCATTCGCCACGTAGTGCATTGATCTGTCGATCTGACGAGTGGAGCGTGTCACCGTGTGTAAAAATGCAGACCTCACATTAGTAAGGAGATTCATAACGTTTCAGCATTCGCAATTACCTCATAATCGTCTGCCATTTAGTAGGGGAAAGGACAAGGCACAGGGTGGTTTGAATGTGACTGCAAAGCGACGAGGTGCCAGACTACTCTAACCTCGTGGATGATCAATGGTATTTGCTGTTAAAAAGGAGAATTTTTATCTCTATAACACTTTTCTGTAACACGAAGTGTAAGATGCCTTTTGAGCTGAGAGAGGGTTGTTGGCGGCAGAACGGAAAACCTACGAAATTGTTCCAATGTAAGCATCATCGATGGAAATAGATCCTATTGCCATGGATAGAGGATCCGGCACTCGATTTGGCCACCACTAATATGGCCTCACGTCTCTCCCTTCAATGACACGGAGCGTTGGGCTTTTTGTGCGATAGCTGTCATTGACACTGACGTATGAGGGAAGATAGCTGCGCACCGAGATGAGTGACACCCACTTAGTCCCTACGTTGGTACGATCTGGCCACTCGCCATCTCAAACAAGCAGGCATTGCAACGGTGCGCAGTGAGAAGCTGCGAATTCGTTGTTTAGCACTCCATCAGTGGTTTGTGTCGGTTTTGGGATCAGTGTCATATGGAGGTTGCAGTCACCAAATCGCAACATGCAACTACAAATTTCCTGATTTACTTGCCTCTCAAAGCTTTGCTCCTTTTCTCCCGCTCTACCTGTGTGCGATGCCTGACCTACTGGATTTTGTAGCAAGCAACAATGAATGGGCTTGACTAGTGCAGCACCAATTACGCTTCGGTGGAAGGCGTATTGCGAATGTGTACGTCAAAATTACACGAGCGGCTGAATATAACCCTCCTTCTGGCATTGCTACCTGAGCAGACAATTGATCGAGGTGCCTAGCTTCATTTATCATTAAAGCACAGTTCGGTAAGTGCCTCTTCCATCCATCTCTTGTGTCAATCGACAGCACGATTGGGTGGTGGAAGAAAGGGGCGCTCATAATCAGATTAAAGGAGACTGCAGGAGCACGATTCACTACTGGCTTTGCTTCAAAAGGCTTTTAATACTTCTACTGACAAAAATTCTTTCCATTCTCTTTGCTTTAAACGGAAACATCAAGAACTTGGTGTCCTGATCTCATCCAATCTCACCTAATTTACCTAGGTACACGGTGCCCTGACCTGTCTTCCACAGGTGTGGCAATCCACAGAATGACAAGTCGAAACTAAAAGTAGTGAATATGACCTCTTCCTCATTCCCAATGCAGATCATTTGCTGTATGTACGCGTTTCACCGTGGCACCTCGAGCATCTCAACCTATCCCAACACCGCAACACACAGCCGACAGCGATGCGTGCAGTTTGTAGTGATGGAGAGACGCACGCATCACGACTTACTCGAGAAAACGGCACGATGGTGGTGGATGCCAGTGAAACTAGCCTTAAACACGCAAATAGCAGATGGGGTGGAGGAGGACATTAAGGAGCAGAAGGAGGAAGGCAAAGAGGAAGAGGTAAATGTAGGAGACATCAAAGTACTCGGAGAGGGAGAATGTGGCACTTGGTGTGGGGATAGAAGAGAGAATATTGTGGTGTTAGGAGGAGAAAGGATTGCAAGTGTTGCCATACGCTAAGTCGGTTCAGGTGTAGTGGGAAAGCTTTCCATGCCAAATTTGCTCTCCGTGCACCTACCGTGTGTCACCTAAGCTCAAAATGCTTTGCTATCAAACGGCCACCTCCCATGACTACAAGACCTACAAATATTGCCGATTTCTGCAGCGATCTCGCGATGGCTGCAGATCATACAATTATTTTCTTTTGCATTCGTCAACTGAATCACTTATTTATAATGATGCCTTAAAATAAGCAATCAGCTTCTAAAATGACGCTCTTCAAATCTAACCGTAAGCCGTCAACCAAATCTCCCATGTTTATACACAGAAGGATGTAGAGGATGAATACAAGAGCGAAACAAGCAATTGACCACCTCATAGCTGTCCATTTCCCTTCAGCGGACGAAGTGTAAACTCGCGGTTTGTCGGGTCAGTGTTGAGGTGAGAACGCTGCACATCTCAGAAGACCCTCCGCATCGTGTTCTTCATGTCTCCCTTCGGCCCGAGTAAACAAAATGTGGCACAGGCAATGCATCCAAAGCATAGGTTGTGCCGCACAGTGCTACAAGTCAGAAGTCAGTGTTGAAATAGCAGCCAGTGGATTTGTGCCTCCTATTCAATAACCGAGATTGGACTGTAGGTCTTTGGATAAAATACTTCGAGTTCGAGTCATATCAACTGCGTATTCCGACTACCAATATTCCTCTACTTCCACTATGCAGTCACTAGCCACGCCGGCTTGCCCGAACGGATGGGATGAAATGGAACTCGGTGTGAAGGGAGAGGGAGGCATGGGTGAGTGGATAGACACAGTGTAGATTCGCCAAATGAAGGCGATCCTACAAAGCTTTAATTGTCGAAATTAGAGAGGGTGGGAGAAGAGCCAGGGGTGAAATTGGTGGACGAAGGCAGCCGGAAATGGTGGGCGAATAAAGAGTGCGGAAAATAAGTGAAGCAGTGATAGATTTGCCGTGAATGGACTGTATCAGCATTGACTAGGATTTAGGCTAAAGAACTGTTGGATGCAATGAAATAAGTGAGTGAAACAAAGGCTAAATTTGTAGCGCTAACCTCTGTTGTAGAAAATTGCACAGTACCTCAGTTATTCCATAGTGTGGATCAAGGGAGCTCATAGAATAGCAGGCCTCGAAACACCTTGCCAGACTCAAACAACCCAACCTGTCTCAAGCAATCAACTCAAACAAAGTCCTGACAAACTCCCATCATCTAAAGCATAAGGAGTGTTTGAAGTTTTCACAAATGTGCGTGATGGAAATCGAGAAATGAGAGTCTCCACCGACGCAGTGTGGTTGAAGTAGTGCCAAGCGATGACAACACCCATCTTATAGGCTACTTGAGTGCAGTGACGGCATAAAAGCCCAAGAAACCATTTGAAACTCTACCTTATTTGTGTCATAGGGAGGGAAAGTGGCTGCTGAAATGATTCCGCTTGTTGTGGACACTGGTTCGGGTATGTGCAGGGCTGGCTTTGCTGACGATGACTCCTCTCCTGCCGCTCTTGTGTTCAGAGCGTTGGGGTTGAGAGCCATGTGGCAACAGGCAAACAGTCTCTACAAAGGTGTACATGTGGTTGTGATAGTGGTGGACAAATGTGCTTGGAAGGGCCTTGTTACATGTGACCCACCGTCAGCTGCGACTCCGACTGTGGTGATCGGACATGCACTCCTCTGCCTTGGCCTCATTCTATTTCCCATCCTCATTCTTATCCCTTTCTGCTTTCAACTCCTTCAACCCATATGCTTCATCCTCCCCTACTTCCTCAACTTCATCATCTCTCATCTACCTCCTCATCTTGCAGCTGCCATAAGTGTAGCTTGCGGTGCTAAGTAAGCAGGCGTCTTTACATCATTGCGCATTACGCCACGAGTCAACGGTGAGCAGTGACAGAAAATAGAGGTGTCTGCAATTCTACGGTTGCAGTCCTCACCAACAAGATTAAAGAATCGAGTCGGATTACCGGCTCACTTTTCTTCCCTACACGTGTCCTCCAAAACTGGTGGCTTTGGTGTCCACGATACTGAAACTGAGTCACCTCACATGCAGTGACCAAAAGTGAAAAGTCGTTCATCCTTACCTGCCGTCTTATAGCCTATTGAAAGGTCTGCATTTGGATTCTCCCTACTCCCTACCCCCACCGCTGTCACTAGCCCAGAAATTTCGAAGTGTCATCCTCAACTTTCTCTTTGAATGTGTTTGTGTAGCACGATTCTCGTTCACCTCCTCTTCTCCCCGACCACCTCACGACTCGACAGACTAATTGAACTGTGATCTATTTAGTGGAATGAGAAGCAGTACAGGGTGGTGGGCTCCTATTTACCTCAATTGAGGCAGAGTTCTCGTCTAGCATGAGGTTTGAATTAGTCTTCCGCCTCCCATCGAAGAGATGTATTCAGCACAACATTTGCAGCCGATCGTATTTATTGTTACACCAACCAGGAATATCAACGCAAGGAGTGCAACAGTTTCTCCACTCCATTGCTGTGGTCGTCGTTCAGTTGAGTGCACAAATGGCGCGCAGCAATGCGAGGCAACACTGAGATCTAACTTTGGAGATGGAAAACGGTGTCGGAAGTACACTCAATGTGCTGCCTCTTTTCCCCAAGAACTAGCAAAACTTCCAGCTATTAATAAAATTTTACAAAAACTTATGCCGATCTTATAGCTTTATAAGCGAAGGCAATTATGATCACGTAGAACACAAAGGGCTTAAGTGATGGGCATGGCAGGTAAACTCCCCATCCATTTCATGTGAATATCTTTGATTTTACGTTCAGCTAAATGACATGGACTTTGGATTAGACACCTGCACTGCTGTGACGAATTGTGACTTCAGAGACGACTTGGGAAGATGTGTCGCAAGAAAATTGTCATGCGTCACGATTTGCTGCCAACCGAAGCGTTTCAGACAGGTAGTTTAGTGCGATGCATTTGTTGTTTGCCGAGGTCTCGGTCAGCCTTTGCAACTTTGTCTGGTGGGGGACACCTGGGCCTTGTCAGTGCACCCAAACATTTGTATGCATTCCGTCCCAGTTTCATGTCGTCTTTAGTCTTTGGGGAATGTCGGGGCGCCGTGTCGACTTAACTCAGAATACTCCGCGTACTACTCGAAACAGCTCATATGACATTGGATTTTAAAAAAAAGATGTAGCCTGAAGAAGGAATCAAAGCGTACATCGTGAGCTCGTGGTGGGGGTGCCTCTTTACGGACGATTTACGGTTCGTATGGTTCTACTTTCTTCTTCCTCGGAAGCTGCAATTTACTCGTCCATCTTTCGATCCACGCTAGACCACAGACCTTGGCTTTGATCAGTGTGTCGACTGGTTTCAGTTTTGTCAGTCTACTTCAAGGGACAACTTTAATGTGGGGAGAACAGCGATTGCTGAGAATGAGGTTTGATTGTGCAGTAAAGATGACGTTCACTGTTTCCCTTAAGCATCATCATGTTCCACCCCATCGTTTGTAATCTCCTTGAACGGTTGAGCCAATACCACCTCGCTTACTGTTCCATGCAAGTCGACTCTTGAAACCTGAAGGTCGGAAGACGATTTTGCTTATAACGTTTACATGTTTCATTCTGATGTCTTTACTGTCTGCTTTGATTTCTTCTGATTCAGTTAACGCTTGTGGTAGTAGCTAAATACTGCAGCTGATATAGGGGCCTCTGTTGGCCTCACCTCGAACTTCTCCTTCCATCATCTCAGACCTCTGAAATCTAGGTCAATTCTCAAGATGAGGTAATTTGGGTCCGTGTTATTTTGCTACCCATCGAAATGGATATCCGTGCTCATGTGCTATACCATCTGGAAATGGAGAGGATGATGATATCGTCTTCGTGGTTTATCAAACACGAATGTGTGATGTGGCATCACTCCACTCGGCGTCTTCACAGGTGACACGCGGGGTGGGGTGTATCACTAACTACCTCGTCATCTGTAGATGCGAAACACAAATTGGCGATGCATTGTTAAGCATCACGATGCGTTCGATTACGAGCCACCGAATTTTTAGTGGATCTCTAGTTAGAGATTCCTGTGCCAAAGGCATTCGCTGATTGATTGCTGAGGATGCACTTGCTGGCAATTTTTGAAAGTCGTGTACCTATGCTTTGGTGCTATGACTACGCCTGATAACCTCCTGCTCACTTCCTCGCATCGTTTTGCCTACGAAACTCATTTAGTTAGTAAGTTGACATCGAAGAACGGAGGTCAAGTCGGTGGCGGAGGATGGTTGAGACGCATTTGAGTGGATACACGTCGAATGTGATGCTGCAGTGGATCCGAGTCTCCAAGATTAAGGAACTGGAGAATCAAAACGTGACCTCTTACAACCACTTTAACAGCCACTACGCATTGACAACTGTTTTCCAAATGTTCTGCTAGTCTCTTTGCCGGGGACCAAAGTAGTTTAAATGGATCACAAAGTTCCTGCGAATCATATGCAATCCAGTGAATTTGAATCACGATCTGAATGTGATGTACCTATTTCTGGCTTTGATAGTGGGGCTCGCGTTATCCCTACTTCACAACCAACTGGGTTATTGTTCCAAATGGTAGTTCATCCTCTCACAAACACAAAAGAATGCTGACGACGTACTTTGCATTGTTGATGAATTGTTGGGTAAGCCATGAGTTTGGACGGCAAGTGCCCGAACCCTCCCAGCCAGTGGATGCATAAATACAACCACCAATCGGTGTTGATTTTATTCACGCAAAAGGCAGGGACCGAAACTAGCTCGGTTGAGGTCTACCAATTACGAGCAGTGCAAAAAGGAACCAACTCAACTGCTTTTACACAACAACACTTGACAAAGCAATGCAAGTGGTGAACAGAAGTAGGGTGGATTAGTTGTCCGCCATGGCGTGCCAGCATGCATCATAGCTACCTTCAACGGAAACTATGTAATTCTCAATGCCAGCACTGAGTTGCTGGAATGACGGTCGCGCTTCTGGAAGCACCTCCCAACAGGACCTCATAATGCTGTAAATCTTATCGTCGCATGCAAAGCCCATACTTCGTGGCGAGGGAAGACGTTCACCCCCCGAGAGAAATGCCGTCAATTCTGCAAAATTCTTGCAACCTAAAATGCATCGAGAGTAAGAGAATACTAGAAGAGAACTAATTACAGTACAAATGCATCCAATTTTTAAAAAACCTAACCCTCGTAGGGTGTTGACCCATAGGTTAGAACCTCGAACATAAGGACACCGAAGGACCAGACATCGGCTTTGGTATTCGGCCTGTAGTCAGTCCTCTGCATTGCCTCTGGTGCCGTCCACCGAAATGGGAAAGAGCCTCGAAGTAACACAATAGTGCAAGTGTAAGCTTCTTCAAACCCAAAAATAAATACACTGTTAGTTTTATTAAGCCATTCATCACAACGACAAACACAGGTGCCTCGAAGTGACGGATTCACCGCTGAGGAGTCGGTAAAGTGTGTGTTAAGTAAAGGCTACAATCGACGAGAATTTGAGGTCATTTTGTGGCTGTCAGATGTCAAGACACACTCGCACTCACTGTCAATGAAGTGTTGGTCAAAACCGAGAATTTTGGTCAACCCGAAGTCGGCAACTTTCACGGATCCATCCTCGTCAACGAGCANGTTTTCCTACCTCTGGAATGTACCATTGCGCTGCTGATTTCAAGGATGAATGGAACCTTGGCAAGGAGGGCAGGATGCTCAAAGGATGAGCGAGGCATCACACGCAGCTCGTTGGGGAACGTGATGCCAGGCCTGCGTATGTCCACTTGGCCACGATTGGACCTCACTACCTACGTAACCCACCTTGATGCGCCTACCAATTACGATGCTTCACCGACGAAATCAACTGTAGAGGAGGAACAACAGCACAGAGCCGGACATCGACAACGGGGCTAACCCTACACACCCCAATCTTCGTCAAATACCAGAGTTGTAACCACTGCTAACAGCTTCCTTTGGTCGATCCTATTGCTACGACTCTCCTATCTAATCTGTCCTCTCTTCTTCTCTCCACCGCTCTGCAGGTTAGCTTTGCTCATCTTGCCTGAGGGAACTGCCAAACCCTGTCACCAAAGCGCTTCCATATCCGACTTTGATCCATTTAAGATTAATCAGCACTAGCTTTGAGCATAGACACTTACTTTCCTCTCCCAAACATGGGGGAAGTACTTTCTTGCAGCCCCACCATCCACCCAATGCTCCTCCTCCTCAAATACTTCGATCTCTTTAACATCTTCACCTTGCCCTTCTTCTTCGCCTACCTTTAGTTTGTAGATAAATGTAACGGAGGGAAAGACCTGGAAGGAAATCACTTCATAAGGAAATCGTGGTACATTATGATTTCAGAACATACTTCACGCACTCTCGCCAGCGTTGCGCTGAGGTACCCGAGGTTCTTCCGAAAAATACGCGCATCCAATGGAGGGACTAAAGTGGGACCGAGGGGAAAGGTCACGTCTTCTCTTGAATCATATTCATCAGGCTTCGTTCAATTTTGCAAGTCTGTCAAATGTTGCTCAAAGAGGGGGAACGATAGATTAGTCACCTAATTTACCATGGACGTCAAGTTTTATCCACTGCTGACATAACATCGATTGTTGAAATCCATGTGCAATGTTATAGGACTCCTGCGATAAGCGAAAGTGGAAGTAATGCTGGCTAAGGGTAGTCTAATGAATGGGACACTATTGCATTCGACGTCATATGAGTGTAAAATCCACTCGGAAAACTGGCAACTCCTCATATCTTACATGTACTATGGATCCACTCAAAAGTGAACATGGAGAGAAATCCCGAACCTTGTCAGAGCAGCAGTCGTGCTCTATGAGTACTCGACTCACCATGGCAGACACTGCATTCGATAACGGTAGCCGCCAATTTGATAGCAATCAAAGCCCTCACAACAGTCCCTGTCTGATCCACACGGCTGGAAGTACCCCCGACACCGATTGCAGGCGCAGCATATGGTAGCTTAAATGGAGTTAGTCAAATTAAACGTGTTCAAGTAGCCTTAAACCACGTCCTCTGCCCAAATACGGCATTCAGCCCACTAAATTCTCCTCAACAAAATAAAGCAAAGTTGGGAGCAAAGATTCGCAGAACTTACTTAGAAAAGCAAACGGCAGAAGAATTCGCATCTTCCCATACGCAAGCAAAGAGCGTGCACGAACACGAAGTAGTTGCGAGTCGGCACACGAGATGGATACATTTTTACATGCAGTTAACTTGTACGCATGTGTTCCGTTGTGGGAGAAGAGAGCGAAAGGGCTATGACCAATGCCTCCTCCCCACCAACTACTGGCACCCCACCAGCGCGCAGGGTGTGAACCGATTCTACAGCGCAAATTAGGCCAAAATAAAACGATGATATTTGGACATCAAAAAACAGCCATAATTCCTAACCTGATTAAAGTAAGTGATGAGCTCTCCTTGCCATTTTATGCGTTTACAAACAATGCAACTTTTAGATCAGATGTTTTCTTAGAATGTTAATCAATTTGATAATTTTAGTAGGCGAAAAATTCTTGGCGCATGTTGCATCCTGGTTTTGTAGCAAGTGCTTTACTACTTTTAAAAAAAATGCATGGAACACTCATTAGGTCTAGTGCAAGAACACATGAATCTATTGTAGCACTCTGTTCGTTTGTACTACCGGTTTTGGCCATCTTGCCCTAGCTGCGTAGGGTGGCCGTTCGGCCATGCCAGCGGCTTAGTTCCCTCTGTCCGTTGATTATATATGTGTCGCCCTAGTATTCTGCCTTCTTTTACCTTCGAGGGAGCCTCGGGACGCTACATTGGTGGCAGCTAAAAGCGGACCCGACCCTATAGGGTTCTTATCCCGATCTCTACCACCTGCGGCCTGTTGCAGCGGTACGAAGGAAGTGCGTGTGCTACGGATGGGCCACGAACGACGTCCGCCTCCGGAATCTACCCCATCTCCGTGTTCTACAAAAAGCTATTAACAACTGAAGCGACACTAGCCACGGACCACCTGGAAAGTTTCGTTCCGAAGATTACCCCTAACATACTTGCTTAGGGAGATCGGCGTGCTAACACCCCCCTACAGACATGCTGGTGGTCGGCAGAACCACTTATCCTGAATTTTGTTCCCAAGTCAAACGAAACTCGAAGTCCAATGCACTGCCATGAGGGATCACTGACTTTGGTGTCAAGCATCGCCTCAATCGCGTCGAATGTCGGCGACTGGCATGGTTAGCTCGTGGGTGCTTCTCGCAGCACTGACTACGTTGTGATGGCTGACGGAAAGGTGTACCAAGGGGCGCGTCGGGGACGATGCTCGAAAGAGGAGATGGGCAATGTAGTACTTTGCTTGTTTGTACTACCGGTTTTGGTCAGGGACACAGGGATAGCCATCTTGCCTAGCTGCGTAGGGTGGCCGCTGGGCCATGCCAGCAGCTTATTTCCCTCTACTCGTTCAATATATATGTTTCACCCTAGTATTCTGCCTTCTTTTGCCTTCGAGGGAGCCTCGGGACGCTACAATCATGATTTCAGAGGCTCTCAAAGCTTCATAATTCAACTAACCCTGTATTTAACGAAAAATCACGATATCAAAAATGTCAAAAGTTTTTATAAAATGATTAAGTCAAATTTCAAGGCTGCTAATACGGCACACAGAATTTAATGTTGTTGACGTCCATTTATTACTCTATTACGCAATGTACGCAATCAAGTGCAGCGTTATCTAAATACTGCACAGAAAAGTTATTTAATTTTTACTCATGTTTCAAATCTATTTGGATTTTAATAATCTTATTTGAACAAAAATTTGCAATTTTGCAACGCATGTGATTCTGACCGAGGTAGCCTGGGTGACTCGACCCGAATGTTCAATACTGCGGTGCAGAGGTTATTCGCGAATGCGGACATAACCAGTGTATCAAAGCTTCGTAGGTCGAAAAATCTTTCTGACCTTTTAGACACAAGCGCAACCTTGTACGGTTCCTGGTACACAAAATTGCATCTCTTAAAACAACCTAAGCTTTTGCGGAAAAACGCTCCTGTGTTCAGTTTCGACTGTACGGCTTACTCAGTTATAACTAAATTTAGGGGAACACAAGCGATTCCAGCGATCTGATCCAAAATCCACAATATCAGGTATTGAAAAATTTCCCGAGTTTCAGGCGTATGTGATTTGTGTCATTCCTTCATTGTTCTAACACATAGGCTGAGTGATGAGCAGAAGAGGGTTTTTGCCTACGGCTACAATCCCTTGGTAATGTAACATGCTGTCATAACGTAGCTTCCAGTCTTATGACTACCACCATCAATTAGCTGAGTTCATGACTACCTATGGCAAACATCCCGCCGACGATTCGCTGCTTGCGAAAGGTATTTAGTTTTTCTTCATCCCCACCTCTGTAGTGTTGAGAATGAGCTTCAAGATATGGTACAATAAGTATCTTCTTGGAAAATTCCCAAGGGTAGTCACTGACCTTGTGATATCAGTAAACTTTTAGGTAATGACACTAAGAGGGGCGACGGAATCCCTGGTTCAGCGGCGAATGCGGCTTCTGCGTCGACTACGAGCCCTAAACAAGGAGGACTATAAGAAGGCGCTGGAGGCGCTGAATCTCAATACTATCCGTCACCTCGATCCTTTCGACTTCGGAGAGGGATCGGAGGAGGATAAACGTAAGAAGAAGGTGAAGAATGAGTGCTACCAAGTAAAGTCAAATTTTTGCCGTAATCGGGTAATCTGATTTAGCAACGATTGGCTCGGATAGCACGATTTAAGAAGGATCTTGCTGTGGCGAGGGAGGAATTTTACGAGAGGAAGGAGAGAGACTTAAACGAACTGGTAGACAAGCTGACAGGTCTCGGTCTGGAAAGGAGCGACGCAGAAGCCAAGTTGCGCGACCTCTTGGGTGTCGTGATCAAGGAACGCCAAGAAGAGGTACTAGCACCAACCCAAGCGGATAAACTGCAATGGTACGCAAAGGAGAGAGTGATGAGGCGACATGTGATCAACTCGCTCCTTGAAAAAGAGGCGAAACAGTTGCGTTCAAGACGGAAGTAGATGTACATAGACGCTGTCGATGCAAAATAATATTCCTAGTTGATTCCAAACCAGCTTCTCATCGTGGGGCTTTCTAAAGGTCATGCTTACATCTGTGAACTCTATGTAAGGAAGATATGTCAAAAAATAAACTTGTGGCGTAGCAAAGTGCATTTACAAATGTGTGAACAATCACGCGTCAGTGCGCTCTGGTGGTGGGCCACACGGCTGCAGCATTCTTTCCATCAAGTTGAAACGGATTCGCGCTTTGGATTCGTTTTCACAAAGAGCCAAATAGTTGAGCAGATCAAAATGACCCATATAAGACGAGCAAGTATCGCGGTGTTGGTTCGTTAGCCATTCCCATTTTATGGTATCAGCATGACCGGTTCCTAGACACTAACTTCTCAAGGGTCTGCCTTACCAACGTATTTCGACTGAAGGTGCTCAAGCTGCGTATGGATGTTATAGCGATCACCCATCCTACCAATTGCGCTGGCAACAAAATTGAATCTGGTTCTCGGGCTCGAATAACGTAAAACAACCAACAGTCTATTTGCAATGTTAAGCAGTCACTACTCCAGTTTTTGAATACTCGATGCGATAAATTAAAAGATGCGCAAATAATAATGATCAAAAGCGGGAAATCCTAGAAGAATAAGAATTTGGTGCATCATACATGATGTTTTCATATCCTCCAGTTGTAAACTACTTCCTCGTTTGGTACGAACTTTTTAACAAATAAAATTTGAAATTCACTTGTCTGCTAGAAATCAAATTTTGTTTATTTGGAATGTAAGACCTATGCCCTCCACAACTGGGTTTTAAGCCACATACATGTTTTAAGTTTTTTAAGCAGAGAGCAACTGTCCTATATCGTGTTATTGGTCGTGAGGCGCTCTGTCATCTTTTGCCCCACACCAAATTCACTAGAACCACTAAGACGGTTTTACACCAGCATTCCTTTCACTTTCATAGTCTGATTTTCACAGGGGCGGAATGGAGGTGAGTCCAAGGGGTCCTTTGCCCTCAATCACCCCACTGGCGGTGCCCCGTGAGCCTGAGGTAAGGTTGAGCAGCTTGGCCTGCGCCGTGGCGGGATTGAAGGGTGAGATGAGTGAGACGTTCACGCCCACTGGCTTGATCCCCATGTTCTCAGGGTGACTCATCTCTTCCATCAACTTCTCCTGACATGTCCGCCACAAATCTGTGTAGGCCTATACACGGACAAGCAAACCGATTTTAAGCCGTTATTGATCGGTTAGTGGAACAAAAGTGGCTAAAGAATGTTACATTAACCACTCACGCATTTCCTCACACCCTAATTATTGTAAACAGAAAGTGTCTGTGTTTGTGCTAAGGCAAAACTTCATCTCCACTAGTCTGTTTAGCCAGTATGAAGATACAGCTTTCTCTGGTAAAGTCGTCGATGGCATTGAAAGTGCGCTAATTGGCAACTATTATCTCATACCTTTCAACCTCACGAGGAATGGAGAGAAGTAAAAAACGCACCTTTGCCACACGTGAAACTTCATATTGTAGTTCTCTGATGGCTGTGTTCTTTTTATTAAGCAATTCCTAAAATCAAAATGGGAGTGCAAAAACAAAATTGCCAAAATAGTGGCGACAAAAACTGTGACTTAAATGGTCACACGATTTAAATGCAGAAGTGTATCAAGAATCAGAGACACACACCTCAAGATTTTTGCGTGACTCCTTTACGGCCTCGGCGTCCGCATTCGTGGCCATGATGAGGGTATGTACCTCCGTCTCCTTGGCCTCCAAAATCGCCACCAAAAGGGTCAGCTTCTTCTCCAACAGTGCACTTCTTAGACCAGCCTTTCGCTTGATCTCCAACAAAGTCATTTCCATCCTATTCGTTAGTCGTTTTTTCTCGGCTTCTAGCTACAAGAAAGTAAACTAATGCAAAACTTGTTTCTCTTTATTCCACCTTAACACTTTTGGTCTTCCACTAGCAATGCCTTAGTATTGTATAAAGTGGCATCCGTTACCATCAATTTTGATCGGAAAAATATTTGCTGCACCGGATCTTGACAAGAGAGACACAAATGGCAGCCAAATCGAAGGTGGTATGGGAAAAGATATCGACAACAAGGACTCACTTCTTCGAGCCTTGCCTGTGCTATATTGTAAAGCATTTCGTTGTTTGCTTTCGTCTTGTTTGCAAGACGCAAATTGGCTTTTGTCACCTAAAATATGTGCACACACCTGAGTAATTGGCGTTTAACGATCATTAGGACATCTGTCAAATCCCCCGGCCTAGGTGACCTTCTACATACTGCTTATACAGCTTCTCCCACACTCGTATACCTCATCAGTATAAAGTGATACAGTAATAAGCAATATTGATTGTTGAGGAAGAGTCTATCCTAGTTCTGTTGGAAATAAACACCTGCTCACACCACCTCCGCACTCCGACTACAGACATCACAAGCTTATTTGCACAGGCACTAATCGCACAACGGAGAGACTAGAATAGAAATTGCTGTCAACTTACATTGTGTGCAGACTTCTCCGTTTCGAAGAGATGTGCAATCTTTCGGAGGTTCTTATTCTGTTCTTCTGATTCTGCCAATTTCTGCTTATATTGCGCCGTCTCTGATTGGCTCGATTCAAGGTCAAGTTGCATACGAACCAGACTCGAACGCAGTTCTTCAATGCTCTCCTACAGAGGCAGGTAGCAAGGATGGATAGAGCAGTCGGACTGAGTGACCTACTTTAAGCGTTTTGATGACATTGACATTGCCAAGGGTGATGTCATTGTAGTAGCTCTTCATATTATTGAACGCCTTGTCATGAGCGGTTTCAAGCTGCTTGATGTGGAGGTTCTTGCGCTCCTCAGTGGCGTGAATTTCGCTCACGCGCTGGGTCTCCAGGTCTTCTCGCAATTGAGCTGCCTGTTTTGCTGCTCGCTGTTCTAATTCCTCAGCTCGGAGAATGAAGTCCTGACGCAGGGCAGTCATCTACAACACAACGTACAAACACATAAAGAATTGGATCCTTACTTTTGAATTCGCATAAGCCTACTTTGGCGATGCATCTGTTGGTACTTTTAAGTAGAAGAGAGATCATAGTAAGTGACTTATGAAGGGGATGAAGTCGCAAAAGGAGCAGAAGCAGATCAAGCAATCTCACCTCAGTTTCATGCTGCTTCTTCAGCATCTTTACAGCCTCCTCAGACTCCAATTGTCGAAGTCGCATTTGGGCTTTCAGAGTGTAATTCTCATTCAACAATTCCCTCACCTCCACTCTCGTTTCCTCTGCCTTTGTATTCAATGTCACTGTAGTGTCGTGGCGGGCATCCACTTGCCTTGCGTTTTCTTCAAACAGCAGATGCTTCACCTTCTGTCTGTAAACTCGCATCTCCATTTGGTGTCTCTCCTCGGCATCCTCTAGTTCTCGTTCCTTTTTTCGCAACAGACCTCTTGCATCTTCGACCTGCTGACGACACGTCTCCCAAAAAGTCGTCACTTTGTCCCTCTCCAGAGCTGTCTTGTTCCGCTCGGCACGTTCGCGTTCCAGTTCTGCTCGAAGCAGCACCACGTACTCTTCGATCTCTTCCTTGGTCATCTCAGAGGTCACCACTCCATGAATAACTGTTGAAGTCTTCTTCTTCTTTCCATTCTTTGATTTTGCCTGTAGCATTACATATACACACAGACAAGTCAGGTATGTTCTACTACTGCGGAAAGCCAAAATCTTGCTCTAGCCCGTACTCAGCGACCTATATTTCCGTGTAGCCTGCACGAATCCTTCTACGTCTCTGTCCTTCGACGCCTCTGTCATAGCTCAAACTTTCCAATCCTTCTGTACACCACTAATGAACCACCGGCCTCCGATGCCTATACCCTACCACACATTAGCGGCTGATTGAAAACTACAATTCTGGATACAGAAAAGCCGACCAACACGAAGTTTTACTCGGTGTTTGGTGGTATGTTGTGGCGTCACCCGCAACTAGGTTTAAAAAGGTCGAAAATGGTTTTGGGTTAGTTCTAGTTCTTTGTTAATATATAGCACAGCGCACAATGAAAGTAGCGCTCTAGGATGCATTTGAGCATATTCAGCTACGATTTAAATCTTCTCAAATCGACACAAGTCAGTCCCTTCCTTTTTAAATCCATTCCAAAGTAAAGCGGTGCAAAAATCCTAAATAAAATTACTTATGAATAGAGAGAAAAAAGAAGGGCAATGGAGACGGCGTATTTTACTAATGTCTTTTTGCAAGAACAGAATTGACTGTGCGAAATTCCTAAACTTCACTGTTGTGCTGCTGTCCAGGATGCACAGTATTACATCAATTCGAATAGCCCTTGCTTTACTTACTTCCTATGCCCTTGCAATACGAAATTCTTTTCTATTAGTGTGCCTCGTTGCGACCAGGACAAAGGTGCAAGACTTGAACCCAGCCTATGGTAAAACTACGGAGACAGTCTGATATGCACTAATAAAATATGATTAGCATAGAGCATACTTATTTTACTTAAAAGAAAAATTCACTGTAAGTATTTTTCAAAAAACCAAAATATAGCATTGTTACTAATAATAAGTGTCACAGTGAAGTTTAAATGATTAAAAATAAGATGAAAAACTGCGGATTATTGCTGTGCAAGTAGTGCTTGTACACCAAAGTTTTGCCTTTGTTTTTATTCGTTTTGTTTCATTCAGAATTAAAAAATATTACTATCTGCTAAAAACTTTAAGGCCGAGAAAAAAATTGTCAAAAATTACAAGATCAGGAATGGCTTTGCATTCTCTGACTAAGTACTTTGTACCGAATGTAAGAGCAGGATTATTCTACACCACATTTTCACTCTAGTTATAGAAACGTTTCTCAATCAACTCAAGATTAGGCATTTTAACATGACTAGGGATTTTTTTCTTATAAGTACACCACTTAAAAACCCACTTGCCATTTGAAAGATCGACTTTATGCGATATCGCGCGGATTGACCTCAGACAGACGGATCCCGTGATTGGCATATTTTCTGAATTTAAACATCAGCTGTTTATTTTAAATGCAAGCTGCTGCTAATTAATAAGATTGTTTGCCATAAACTTTAAAGAAGTGCGAAGGTTGTTTGTCTTGATACTGCTTGTTTAAAGTGTAACGCGTTTTACTATAGCGTAGCGTCCTGAGGCTCCCTCGAAGGCAAAAGAAGGCAGAATACTAGGGTGAAACATATATATTGAACGAGTAGAGGGAAATAAGCTGCTGGCATGGCCCAGCGGCCACCCTACGCAGCTAGGCAAGATGGCTATCCCTGTGTCCCTGACCAAAACCGGTTGTAGTGCTTTATCTGTTTGTGCTGCCGATTTCTGTCAAGGACACAGAGGTAGCCATATTGCCCTAGCTGCGTGGGCTGGCCTCCGGGCCATGCCAGCAGTATATTTCCCTCTGTCCGGTGAATATATATATTCTACCCTGCCACTTTGCCTTCTTTTGCCTTAAGGGAGCCTCGGGACGCTACACCGGTAGTACAAACAAGCAAAGTACTACATTGCCCATCTCCTCTTTCGAGCATCGTCCCCGACGCGCCCCTTGGTACACCTCCCCGTCAGCCATCACAACGTAGTCAGTGCTGCGAGAAGCACCCACGAGCTAACCATGCCAGTCGCCGACATTCGACGCGATTGAGGCGATGCTTGACACCAAAGTCAGTGATCCCTCATGGCAGTGCATTGGACTTCGAGTTTCGTTTGACTTGGGAACAAAATTCAGGATAAGTGGTTCTGCCGACCACCAGCATGTCTGTAGGGGGGTGTTAGCACGCCGATCTCCCTAAGCAAGTATGTTAGGGGTAATCTTCGGAACGAAACTTTCCAGGTGGTCCGTGGCTAGTGTCGCTTCAGTTGTTAATAGCTTTTTGTAGAACACGGAGATGGGGTAGATTCCGGAGGCGGACGTCGTTCGTGGCCCATCCGTAGCACACGCACTTCCTTCGTACCGCTGCAACAGGCCGCAGGTGGTAGAGATCGGGATAAGAACCCTATAGGGTCGGGTCCGCTTTTAGCTGCCACCAATGTAGCGTCCCGAGGCTCCCTCGAAGGTAAAAGAAGGCAGAATACTAGGGCGACACATATATAATCAACGGACAGAGGGAACTAAGCCGCTGGCATGGCCGAGCGGCCACCCTACGCAGCTAGGCAAGATAACTACCCCTGTGTCCCTGACCAAAACCGGTAGTACAACTGAACAAAGTACTACAATAATAACTCATGCCAGTATTAAAGAAAACTTAATGAAATGCTTTGTTTGTTGGACTGCGGGTTTCGGTCAGGATAACAGAGGTGGCCATATTGCCCTAGCCAGGCAGGTTGCCCTTGGTTCATGCCAGCAGCTCATTTTCCTCTGTCTGTTAAATATATATGTTCTACCCTAGTATTCTGCCTTCTTTTGCCTTCGAGGGAGCCCTGGGACGCTACATTGCATGTTGAATATATATGTCTCAGGGCGCTACATTAACACTGAATGTAGCCTCCTAAGGCTCCCTTGAAAGCAAAAGAGGATGTAATAGTAGGGTAGTATACATTTTAAGCAAGTAGGGAGAACGGTGTAGTACTTTGTTTGTTTAAACTACCGGTTTCGGTCAGGGTCACAGAGGTGGCCACATTGCCTTACCTGCGTCGGCTGGTCTCCGGACCATGCCAGCAGCTTATTTCCCTCTGTTCGTTGAAAATTTTTATTTTCTACTCTAGCATTCTGCCTTTTTGTCTTTGAGGGATCCCTGGGTAACTACAAACCGGGCTGCTAGCATGGCCTGGGGGCTAGCTCACCCGGCTAGGGCAATATGGCCACCCAAGTAATCGTAACCGAAACCGACATTCAGAACAAATAAAGTGTTACAGTTAATGCATAAATGGGCTGACTTGTTATATTGGTAGCGAAACTTAAGTGGATCAAAAGGCACACCGTTGTGCCTCCTACACCTCAGTGCTGTATCCGCCGACCCTAGTGGTCGCCCTTCAGTTTTGACCATTAGTGTGTTTACTGCTGCCAATCACTGGGTAGAGCCAAATATGGCATAAGGCGTTTGATTCTTTCTTGAGACGATTGCCTTTTAGTGACCACTCAGAGTAGGACGTCTGGCTTTTGAGGTGCACATATCTTTCTTCTGCATGTTTATAATGAGCAATCTGTATCAGGTTACTTTACCATTTCCATAGATTTTGCTCTTGGCGCCTTCTCTGAACTTCCAATAAGTCGTATTTGTGCAGGATATTTGTCGTTTCCGTTCAGAATAAGAGCCTCCTAGGTGGAGGGAGGAAGTAAGATCAACAAAGACTGAAGGATTCCCTCGGTTGTACCAAAGTTGTGCTCTTTATAACATTAAAGCCAACCGAACAGCTAAAATGATGTCGCTTTTGAATGATTTAATTTGGCTCATTATGTATGAATTATGTGAGGAACTGATGCTGTCCAAAACGAATTTCGGATTTATGCTTGAAAGCTAATTCTTTTAATTGCCTCTGCACTAACCCATTCTACTTGATGATTTTCCATAAATAAGCCTCGTTGTGGGTACGTTTTAAACAAATTGGTTTTATACGATACAATCTAGCTTACTCATCCCCGTATTCTCACCCGCGCCTATGTGGCTGCATTTGTAAATCAACACGCACCCATACAACTACCTTCCTACTCACCCAGCCACCCACCCTCTAATTATAAGCACTTAGCCCGCATGCAAGCATTGAAGCAAGCACACGCTCACACACACCACTTTGACAGCTCAACCCTGCCCCCAGCTCCTACCGACTCTCCTGTGGACTCGCCTTCTATCACTACCAGTAATCTAACGGAAGAGCTCTTCTCCCCTCTCCCTTCTCCTCCCACCCCCATCTCCCTTGCCCTCTCCTGGGAATTAGAAGGAGTCATGCGTGCTTCCTCATTAATTGCCTGGCTGCCTGCTTGCTTGCTTGCCGCTTGCTTGCATGCCTGCTTGGTTGTTTGCTTACTCGAGTGTTTATGCGTGTGTCTCCTTTCGTTACATCTGATGAGTGGCACTTACGCCTCCTCTCTAATAAAATAAAGTCATCACGACTAATTAAATGATATTTGTTTTAATGCGCGTCCACTTAAGCAGCCTTTTAGCTCCCTGCAGGTTGTACTTCTATTCGACGAAAGGGCTCTGTAGTCGGGCTTATTGTTTATTTTCCAGGTCATCTCCTGCCAAAGAAGCAAAGGATGGATAGGACATAAGGTGAAACCACTTTCAACCTCCCTTCCTTAGGTGTGAATGAGATAAGTGAAATTGCTGGATGATATCTTCACGCAGGAATGGTTTAATACGAGGAGATGAAAGGCCTGGGAGGACTGACCGCCAAATTGGTACAATCCTTGGTCTAAAGAGCATCAATCTCAATTCACCTCATGGTCACCCTTCAACTTCATCCGCAAAGCTTTTCTCATCAACACGACGATTAGCGGCGACAAATGCCTTCTGGATTGTTCCCTTCTCTTCAAGGGCTACTGGCATAAGGTTTTACAACAGGCATATCAAATTGTGTTTTGCAGGCAGCTTTGTCCAAATGAAATGTGTCATGCATGTGAATCCCGTATCAAGAAATATCAAATAAATTTGATGTGGGTGAGGTGAGTGACTTATTTAATTCTCCAGCAACTGCGAAGGCGAATTCGTGGAAGCTACTAAGTGTTCGAGTCTCAATAACTATGGGCTCTAATGGCTATCTTCTTGTCGTTCTTTGTTTCATGAATGGTTTTTATACGAATACACTATTTTTATTTGTTTTCTGGCTGGCCAACCATTGGGACTGATAGATTGCTGGGCTGATAGATGGGTGCGCTAATGCACTACTCACAGATGAAGAGAAGTGACTTTTTGGATTTCAACCTTCCTTCAGCAAATGAACAGATTACTGCTTGTGATTAAAATATCCTCTGACACCTGTAAGAGACGCACCACTTAGTTCCTACCAGAAAGCAATGCTTCGTTTGTCTGCTTGTTTGTGTCCAACTAGAAGTGTCCATCTTTTGAAGGCCAAACTTTCGGGACTGTGAGATCAGCCTGTTCCATCCAATGGATTGCAATATGGCATGACAGAATTCATTTCGATGTGAAAGGATACAAATCGACACCGGGTGTTTAAGAGAACCGTCCTCTTGGGAAAGAGTTAGGACTGCTCAAACAAACAGTCAATCAAGAACTTGCACATCAATTCGATATCATGTGCGCTGCTCAACTTCTCGTATTCCTGTGCCATTTAGTCTACGAGCGATTATTACCCTTGCTTGACGTTTGACAGTCACGTAAGCATGGGTGAAACGGAAGAGACGGTTACAAAGTCCAAGCGCTATCAAAACGAATATGGCTAAAGTTGGGTTTTTTCTTGACTTGACTAGTCCTCCTATTATTTAGTTTGCGGACAGCAACTAACTCAATTCCTCGTTCAACTTACCCCCACTGCATGCGAGTGCGAACAATGAGACACAAGAAGGGCATCATTTTTCGGATTAAGCGTTTAATCGACATTATTTTAAGTTGCCCATTTCCGCTTCTACACCCATTCATCATTGTGTGAGCGCAATTAGAGGAGCATCTTTCTTTAGCGGAGGTCCGCTTTCTCCGTCTGCCCGCCTCCCTCCCTCCCTCCCCCACTCTATCCCTCCCCTCTTCTCTTGTTTCAATAAAAGGCACCGGCGCGGAACTGCCAATTTACCTAAGACGCAAAAAGGCGTGACATTTACGACCTGACAACCACATTAAAAGGAGCGGCGATGCCATTACCAGAGGTCGAATAAATTGCTGTCAACTTTTTGAAGAATTCGTAAAATAAAAACAATTCGATCCTTTTTATAAATGACTTGTTTTATTTATGATTTCAATGTAAATTTGTTTGCTTATTTACTAAAAGATTACACCTCAATGTGATAATGAGAACCTTTCTCCTACTTCTCTCCCTCTTTCTCATCCGTCTCTGTTTACAGGTGAGGGTCTTCGCCACCCAAGGAGCCAGAAGTCGAAAACTTATACGGACCTCAAAGATGTCTACTAAAAAGATGATCCATTGGTTGACAAGACTATCCATGACGTCTGGAAAGGTTATACCGACGTCTTCGACTAAGTCAGTTAACCAAGTAAGCAAGGCTAGAAACAGGGGCAAAGCTACCTCTCCCCTTCTCCAATTTCAGTTGCTTGAGTTTAAAGTGTTAAAGAATACCTATCAAGTGGCATTAATTAGTGAGAAGGAATATCGAGATCCATAGTTCTGCACTTCATGAATGCTTCAATTACTTGGGTACTTGATTTCGATTTTCATTGTCACGTCAGAAAGCAGTTGTTCAAATGTATCATCTTTCGTGATTTCATATCTGCAACTCAACTACTAACGTCTACGTTGATTAAGAGACCAATCAAGGCGGTCCTTTCCTGCGTCATCTCGCGGACCGATCGATAGTTTGAAAATAATAAATTCACTACTGAATAACCATAAGTATCTCTACCGCCTCTTAACCATTAGTTATCCAGATTCAAAATCTTACCTTCTTTATTTTCTCCAATAATGCAATTTTGTAAAGAAACTCCAATGAAACTTATTAATCCTTCTCTTAGCGCTACTGCACTCCCTCTACGGCTGACAATTTCGGTTACTGTAAACAATAAATTTATTGTGGTGTCTACCTCCTATGCCTTTGTCAATCATCGCCTCGTAATTTCAAACACCGCTTAAGCCACCTCTTATGACATGAGAACTTAATCGTAGTCTTATCTTCAGATTCATAAAGGGTTTAATAGGCAAATGGCACTTTCATATCTCCTTTTTGGAGGCTGATCGCAGATGTCTTAAAAGTTTCCCATAATTATCCACATACTTAATTTGGATACCATCCTGCTGCAATAATTAGAAAGTAAAGGTTGGATCTTGGAGATGGTTCTGGCATACTGCCTCAATGGCATTTTGCTTAACTTGACATTCAGTCTGTCATCCAAATGTCAACGTTAATTCGATTTACTCGGAGTGTATTAATTGGACAGACGGTGATGGTGCAAATTAACACGTCAGTCTAACGTCTACGCCTCCATCCAGATGGCAGGCTTAGTGCTAGAAAGATGTCAGGCGGGTTGGCGGCTGATTCAACGACACGTCAGCTCCACATTTCCCACCAGGCAAGCTCGTCAATCATGACGCATGGACAGCTTAAGTCAGTCTGGGAATCCTAACCGAGAATCGAGTGACTTAAGGAACAGCGGCCAAATGTTGTTATTAATTAAATCTTGGCTTTTGCTAGGTGGGTTGATTTAATCCTCCTGGACTAAATTCAATAACTAGCAAGCCTACGCAAGCCTTCCACACGGTCAAAGGATAGCCCGGCCCTACTGTGTGTCCAATCAAGTCGGCCATTTGCGTTTGGCAAAGGCGGAGTTATTTAATGCTTCAACACAAACGGAGCATTGAAAATTTGCATTTCTTCCAAGCTCCTGCCAATGTTGCGGTCATTTCTTATGCTAATTGCAGGACTGACAGTTTGGTACTACCTAGGGGACACCAGTTGTCACGCCTTGAATGATTTATACCAATCATTATTCTGGAAATGTGATGGCACGGCATTCGGTTGTCCGCTTCCACGATTGTATTTACACGACGCTCTGTCTTTTGCGCCTTTTATCCATTGTCGAGGCACAACCCCCAAATGACCGACATTGGCAGACAAATGTGACCTTTCACACGCGCCTCCTTAAAAATATGTTTACGAGGCGTTCTTCCATTTATATGTTCTGCGAAAAAAAAATTGTCGCTTTTACTTAAAGTGCAAATACTTGCATAGGTGTTTAAATGGGCGGGAAGTGCTGTGCGCGTGGTTGCTGATTGGGCATCCCAGAGGCGCGATCACTTGAGCGATTACGGATAATTTGTGAATAAATTATTTTTCTGACAACAAAACATGAAATGATAGTTCATATTACGAGGTTGTATTTCAGCGCTTTACATAAATTTTAAAAGAGGGATTTAAGATCCACATATCCAGTCGTCAAAAAAGGTAATCCAAGTAACCAATGAGGGGAGAAATAGCAAAATAAAATTGATTTTGCGGTATGTTGGGTGTATTGACTGAGGAGTATGGGATAGGACACAGTGTAGTCAGCAGGATAATTATGCATTTAGGAAGCATGGTATGTTTAAAATGGGCCAGTTCTGTCGCAGGACGGCGTTGTCCTGGCAACAGGACCCCATTTTTTGCGCGTTTCCGTGAGAGCCCAGACACACAGCGCACGTCTGCGTTACTGCCACTGCTAGCTCGCTCAGCAATGCCTGACCCAGTGTCTGGACAGCCATCGTATCACACACACACACACCTCCAGCCGTCACCCCCTCCCCCACCCCTGCCTTCCCCCTGCGTTCATTTCCGATTTTTTTTCAAAATCGGACAGACAGTGTGTGACTCAGCAGGCGTAGTGAGTGAGAAAGGAGTGGGCGAAGGAAGAGGAAGAGGTTGTTCTGTTGTGCTGTTTTAAGTAACAGAGCAAAAAAGGAAAAGGTCTACCA
The DNA here is from genome assembly GCA_036345935.2 of Taenia hydatigena. Classification (NCBI taxonomy): domain Eukaryota; kingdom Metazoa; phylum Platyhelminthes; class Cestoda; order Cyclophyllidea; family Taeniidae; genus Taenia; species Taenia hydatigena. The sequence goes on from JADWOT020000004.1 coordinate 20,665,645, forward strand.
ACCATCCTTCACTGATCGCGAAGGTTACATCCACATTGCCAACCGCCTTCCACGTAGATCCATCCCCTGAATCTATAAACAACCTTGTCACTCTGCCAAGCAAAACAATCGATTTATTGTTTTGCGTCATTAAGGTAACGTGCCAATGAAAAATCGATAAATACAGTTCACACGGCTTGCAGGTCAGTGCATATCCTCTCGGTTAGAACCAAAACAAATCGATGTAATTATGCTAGAGTGTGAGCTGAGTCGCAAAAATGTGGCCAATTTTTTCTTTATCATTCCATCTCATTCCACCCTCTCTAATGGGCTTCACTCGGAAGGTAAAGAAGAGGTTGTCATCGCGGAAAAATACCATAAAAATTGGCAACTCTAGTAACCAAGCCACGGTAAAATGGGTTACTATTCCATAAAAGTTGTGCGCCGGCAATAAAGAGTACGATACGAGGGTACAGAAGAGAAAGAAGCACTAATAGGTGTGAGCGAAATAGCGGATGAGCTTAATTGCCTAACCACTCACAACCGATGCTACTATCTTTCGATTCCCTCCTGCGATTCTTTTTCTGCTGGTGGCCATCACACGAGTATTTGAGGCAATTTCATTCACCTGCATGATTAACAAAATACATTACGTCCTATGACAACGAAATAACATCTTAATGTCAATGACAATGGTGAATTTTGTTTTTACTTCTAGAGACAAACTGGGTTATACAACAGTGGAATTCGCAGCAAATTTGTGTGTCAACGGGACAAGAGGTCGAAAGTCTGCAGAGTATGTTGAGCCTTGCAGTAGAATGACTATTGGATGGGAATCAAATCTTGGTGACCCCCTCAATTTTGTGCGTGGGAAGGAAATATCCTATTCTTTTAAAAGCTCTGTATTTTTCGAATGACCCTTATGTGTGAGAAACTATTCCTCCGAATAGGTGTTGACACGACAGACATCCGTTGTGCAATCCCCTATCTCTCTGAGCAGTACTAAGCCAGTTGGACTGTGCAAAGCAGTTCAATTTGGATGATCCGTTGTGTCCACGGCCGATTCAGTTAATAAGGGATTCGATCAGCACACCAACATTCGTTATAGAACCCTATCCGGATCCTCGCATATTTTGCCATCAGCGACCTGTAAACGATCACGAACAATGGCGCCATAGTGGACCGGCGTGAGACCAAATTTGGTCGGTTACAGCACCAGTCTCTTTGTCCCAGCAACTAGAACGGAAATGTTATGTTTTACCGTGAGACATGGCAGCTGGCTCGTGCTGCGTCACCCCACGTCCAGTCCGACGAAACCAAATCTGCGTCTGGTGCCCTTGTTCGCGGCCATGCCGAGGTCTGTTGCATCGCCTTCCATCAAGATTCTCAGCTTTTGGTAATCATTATATCCCAGGTCCAATAATGAATAAGGCGATCCTTTCTCTTTCTCTCTCCTCCGCCTCCTCCTACCTCTCCGATTGAATCATATATCTTCCTTTACCATGCAGAACCTGTTGAAATGTTTGCTGCAAATTCGCTCATGTGAAAAGATTTGCGCATCTAAAAGCCCAAAAAAAACTTAGCCCAAGATACCTGTAATTCTCAACTGTCTCTTGCGCTTTATATATGTTCATGTGACTGGCAAAAGTAATGTCTAGATGGCTGTCGACTGTAGACCAAATGCCAACAAATGGTCAGGCACTACCCCTGAGCACAAATGTTCCCATGACAACGCTTCGGTTTATAGTGTATGGAGCAGACTGTAGTCCATTGCGTGGAGCAGACTGATCTCACTGTGCCAAATGTTGGGCCGTTCGGAAGATGGACACTTCCAACTGGGCATTCAAGTCTGCCGCTCAAGCCACACAGGCAGACAAATGAAGCATAGCTTTCTTGTGGGAATGAAGTGGTGGGTCCCTTACAGGTGTCAGTGATCTGCTTGTTTGCTGAAGGAAGGCTGAAATGCAAAAACACTTCTCATCATCTGTGAGTTAGCAACCAGCCATGCAGTACTCTATTAGTCCAGCAACCTAGCGATCTTGGTCTTAAATCAGCCAGAAGGCATTGAAATAAGGCCTTCTTATAAAATTCATGCTTGAAGTGAAGGTTGACGTGTAAATAGTCATTGGAGCTTGTAGCATTTGAGACTCTAACGCTTAGTATTCTTCGCGATTGTCCTTCTCAATTTTTGGGGGTTTTAACGAATCACTTCATCCCTTACGCTAAACTCTTTGTTCTTGACGCTTCACCGTTGGATCTCCCACATGATAGGCATCCTTAATCGTGATCTCTCATCAATTCTTATTTATCTGAGAAGTTTTAGATTTATACGGGATCCAACCGCATGGTCCTCTCGATGCCATAAGGTCACTTGGACAACCTCACAACTAGGTTAACTCCACTTATCATAATAGACCATCTTGAATCACACCCATCACACCAGAATGGCATTTTACATTATTGAGACTCCGAATAAGGAAAAGTGTAGAGGAAACATAATAAGGTTTGTCGAGTAGCATCGCCTTGCTGATGGGCTTTTGGATCCCCTCTCCAGACACTGGAATGCATCCAGTAGAAAATGAGTTGCAAGTGGGATTCACCACCTGTTGTCATTAAGTTCTGCCAAAAAAATGGAATTCCCTTCCCTTTTCATCTCGTCTTTATTCGCCTCCTCTTTAGCAAGGGAGCCACAGTATCGAGAAAAGGAGAGAAAATGTGGGTGATTTAGCAAACCCACTTCAAAAAACTCCCCTAATGACCCAAGGTTAGTGACTCATCGAAAGGTTTCGAGGAGGGCTTCCCGCCTAAAAGAATCGTTTCGGGTGTTAACGTGGTGATTTGCTTGGTTTTATAACTCCTTTGGGAATTCGGTTTTGTTTTTTTTTCATCAAAAAAAAATAGTATTTTAATATTCACTTACCAAGTCGCAATTGGTAGCAAATGGGGTTGGGAATGGAGAAGGCTTTTCAACTCCCTCCTTTTCTTTCGACAGGGTCTTGAAATGACCGTGACCGTCTACGCTCAGCCATCAAACGTTGAGCCGAGGGATTGGCTGAAATGTCTCTTAGTGCCCACAATGGGATGGTGCATGTTTCCCTCGCCTCCTGGAAGGGTTCCAAGCAACACATCCACAACTGAAATCTCGTATTCTTTTGCTTTGTTAAATAAGAAATACTTAAAAATCTGCTGACTATCCAGGCCAGATGAGCGGAAGGTGGTGCGTAACCTCCTGACCTAAAACGAATCTGCTACAATCGGCTTATTATTTTCATCAGAATGCCTTAATTCGTTTACCGTTCTGGGGAGAAATGTTTGTTATTTCCCTCTAGGCGACCTTGAAGTACTTTTTACCTTGAAATGAATCACCCGGAATATGTTAAATTTCTGCCAAATATGAAGTTAAAAAAAAGCAACACAACAAAATGCACCTCAAATGAGTAACGCTTTACCAAGGTAAATTAAAAGCTCTAAATCAAGTTGAAAGCCTCCAAGGCCCCACCAACTAAATAAAATGTAGAGCAGAGGTAAAAAAAAACGCACTTTTTGCATTTGCAAGATTTATAGTGTAAAGGGATCATGGTAGCTAGCCCACTAATTAATGCTTCCTTTAACACTGCCATTTGAAACGAGCCCAGAAAAGAGGAGATTTGCTGTCTACATTTTACAAATTGCCCTCCTGAGTGATTTTGCAGGCGGTCGGATGTAAAACACGTTATCCCTTGGGACAACCTAATTAGTTTGTCGGCCTAATCGGCTCCGCTCCTGCCCTCTCCCCGCCTCCGCACCCCTCTCACTCGGCCCTGCCTCCTGGAGTTGCTATCCGGGTCGTGGAGACGTGAAAAACAAACAAATCACTTTCACATTCCTTCTGTGATAGTTTGGCACTGCATAGAGAGCATCATTAATTTTACCCGCTAAGACAGCTGTTGTTGAATTTGGTGGACATCCCTTTACCCTTCCAGGCAGAGGACACCCCGGCCCACTGCTGACTGGCAAGATACGATAGCGCGAAGTCCTCATCCAGATGTAGCCTAATCCTATTGCTTAAAGTGGCAGGGCTTCGTCAGCATAGCAGCTTAAGCCGCAAGTGAATGTATCTTATTTTGCAATGCAGAACCACATTCAAATTTATTTCTCATTTTGAAGGAACAGAAAAGCTTCTAATTTGCTAAAACAAGGGTCAATTTGCTTTGAGGCGCCTTGGAAACTTGAAAAATGTTTCCACTTTTCTTAAAAAGCTAGCAGAGTCAAGAACTGATTCACACCAATTGACATTCGGAATATCCTCCAAATTTAACGTCGGTAAGTTAACCAATAAGAGGCGGAAAATTCGACTGCGCGCTTGGAGATTGGACGGTGACCCGTGAAGCCTTCTCCTCCAATCAGCGTTGCAGTTGTCGTGACCGATGCCAAAATCAGCTCGGAAAAATAATCAATATTTGGGTAATGACTCACCGCCAGAGGGTGGTTGAAATGCCCAACATACCTCCTTGTTGCTTCAGCCACTGCCATTAATAATTAAACTTCAAAATAAGCCACGTTAGGGATTGGGAATAACAAGGTCAGAGAGGGAAGAGTGAGAATGTTCCACGAGCTACCTGAATTGCCCTGATTTGGCTACTTTGGTCCTATCTCTGACTGGAATCTCCAAATTATGCAGAAGAGGGTGAAGAAGTCTTAATTTTATTGCTCAATTGCACACTTCTAGGGTAGTAACTAATTGCGAGGCCTCAATACTTGTATTTGATCAACGTCACAAACGAGGCAGTTCCAAGGGTGGTACCACTACTTGATTGCCTTAGTATTTACACGGCTTAGTCATCCACCGAAGTTCCGTGTTTTTATTGTTTTACTCCCCCTACCGCCACCCCCAAGTCACGTGATGCAGACCTTCATTCTAAACATTTTGCATGCTAACCCGACTTCATTACTTCTTGCTGCGGTAACGACGACATCAGTGGAGGCTTTCCAGTTTCGGTCAGATTCAACAGAAACTCACTTGTAGATAAAACTTCATCTCGCCCCTGGGGAGTTAATTCGAATCTTGTAGAATTAGTCATAGTGGACGGAGGAAAACAATAAATTATGGAGGAATTGTAAACTCAGCTTGTGATTTCGTTTGTCCAGTCATCAGTGAAGGGGCAAGCTCAAAGACAGTTTGGTCTTTAGTTTATCTCTCAACCACATTCGTCTATACTGTTTTTCAGGAGTCGAAATAATTCAATGCTCCTCAGTTCTCTCAGTGGCGATGTCAAGAGGTATTGCGTTGAAAGCCTGGAAGCATTCTCCACTGAAACCATAAAAGCTGCGATTCGAGGAAGTAGAACCTTTGACATGATAAGAATGATGCCTCCAGAACCTTCTAGCCGAGACTCCGTGATTCAGTATTAACGGAAAACAGCGGTGGATTTTGGGATCTAAGAAATCTAAGAAGAGTTATTAATTTGACGCCTGGATCCAGCATTTTTAGAGCCTTAAGGAACTCGAAAAGGTTTGACGAAGTAAACGAAGCTATGACATTTATGGCGTGTGATCCTTCCATGAATGGTCACCTTCGCTGCTTTTTCTGCCGTCCGCCTAAATGGTCAAAGGGGTTGCTTAATCCCCCTTTTCTCTCACTAAAAAAGATGAATGGAATCTGTGATTCTGAAGGCACAACGAAGATAAGACCTGACTTCTCTTTTCCATTACTACCTGTACCCGTCCATGCAACTTATGTGGGTCATCATTTGCGAGGACCAGGACCCACCTGCCACGGGCACGTGTAACCGTAAAATCTCCACTTTGACATCAAAGCGCCCCGTGCATCGATGTATTGGGGCAATAAGCCAACCAATAAAGCTTGACAAATGCGTGTGAGGCGAGGGAGAGGAAAAATGAGTGAACGAGGGGGAGGTTGGGGAACTTGGGAATGAAAGAAGTTGGTCCAAAAGGGAGATGCGGTACTTGAGATGGGGGACACACATTAAGCCCCTCATCCTCCATCCAGTATCACTATCAGCGCTGTCCAATTTGTAGTTCGCCCAGTCAACTGATGACATGTGATGGGAGTACTGCCACCACCTCTACTAACTTCCCATGCTGACCTGTGACAACCTGAATGCAGCCTACGTCAGCCAATGCTCAATACAAATGTCTGATGATTGAGGAGGGAGGAGGAGGAGGAGGGGGTTGACTTTCCACTTTGCTACTCCAGCAAAGAAAGAGGCTATTTAAACCACTTCCAACGGGATTCACGAATTCTATTGTCCAATTTGTCAACAAGATGTTCACCGGTGCTGTCTGAAGTAAAATTCATCGCCAACAATTCACTCTAAGAGGGGATATGGTGCCCCTTTACATCATGTCTGGAGGTGACACCGTAATACTGTGCCTTCGCTTGAGGAGACATTGTAAAAACACTTCTAAAAATTAAAATTGTTCTGTCATGAAACAGTTTCTGGCAGAGCCTTGCTGTATGAGGAGGACAGAAACCGCTGAAATTTGCTTCAACAATTTGACGGAGAAGGTGTTGCATTTAATAGACGGCGGAGGAATATTTTAAATTGGCTTGTGACATCTAGCTTCCCTTGCCTAAACCCATACGTCACGTCACACACGTTTGACACGGGATCCGTACCCTAAACAGATGGGTAGAATTAGAAAAATTCAGCACATCATGACAGTTATTAATCTTGCTTTAAGAAGTGCTTGCAGTTCTATGGTTTTTTAAAGGCTATTTCATCACTAAGGAAGTAAAGCAGCCGGACTGCTGTGACCGAGATTACCCTGACACATGTGATAAATCTTTTAAATCTGAGTGTAAGTAAGGAAGTAGGTACTTGGTTTACTACTAGTTACTCAATCGATAGTTAGAGGTTCCGATTCTTTCTTTAAGTGAAGGATTGGACGTTCACCGACCGCACCCCATGGAGTCCAGACCAAGTTCCAAAGGCACAGACTCATGGAAGAAATACGATTCTCCTGAACGAGCAGGTCAAATGTCTACATCGGATTGGCTATCTATGGTCACCATGGGGATCCTTCCCCCTAGGGACTGAGCTTTATCCATTGTGTCCAACCATCCGATGGTTGAATTCAACACCCATCTCTATCTTAGGGAACCATGAGCCAGGAACCATGATAGCTGGAGCTGTTTTGGCCTGAAGGTAAACAAATGAAGAATTTAGTTCATTTAATAAATAAGCATAAAATGAACTAAAACAAGTAATATGCTTTAGTAGAATTCTTTACGCTACGGGATCTGGTTGCCCGTGAACTGGCAAATGATCGCCAATGAATCGCGCACATGGAGTATTTATTCACCTCCTTGTTTCAATTTTTTGGACAACGTATCGGACACTATCCATCTTGATCCTTCAACTTCCTCACATTCAGTAATTTAGGGCGATTCCCGTAAACAGTGCAGTCACAAGAGCTTCCGGCGGCCCTCAAATAAGGTTTCCTTTATTTAAAACGAGTACCATCACCTGAGCTTGAAAAATAGGTGTTTAATTAAATATGCATTACAACACGTGGATTCACTGTTTTCGGGTGATCGAAGTAACAAACTAAGACCATTGCTTGAGTCCGGACCTTAGTTAATTCCAGCATCTATTGAATTAAGGAAACAGCTGCAAAACTTTCTTACCCAAGCACAGTCTTTATTCAAAGAACAGCCGTATACATTCCTTAAGCATACGCAAGCACAACCATAAAGACTAATTTCTGATCAAAGCAAAAACAAAAAGGAGAATTCATAAAATGAATTAATTTATGCTACGTAGCACGGACGTTCCCAATGCCCATTGGGTACTAAGCCGCTAATCAATGGGACGCTCACTTTATCGATCGAAATTTTCTCCTTATCCGCCGTCGCCGGGACAATCTTGTTGACGTTGCTGGGGCGACTGAATGAACGTGGCATTTTAATAGGGATAAATTGGTTTTTCATCCTTCAGTTCTTCAAATTAATAATGCTGACAAAGTGGGCGATGGGGATTCTCTTCCCAGCAGAAACCATTCACGACCCAATTAAAGATAGCTTGTCTATAGTACTATCTTTGACCAATTCAGTAGTACATTTTGCTGGATGTCAAAAAAGAGAAACAGTCCTCTTCATCTTAACAAATCGCTAACTTAAATGTCAACATTAAATTGTCCTTATCAAATAGATATCTGAAGCTCTGCCATGAAGTTTAGTTGGAATTTTATGCCACATATACAATGGAGATGCGACATAGACGTCTGGAGATGTCAAATCTCATCTGATTTAGTTGTCTTCTTCCATGGCAGCAACTGTAGCCGCTTTGATATCTATTTCTACATCATCATCTAGGCGACTGGAGAGACGAATGTGGAATGATTTCGTCAGCTTCTTTCAAAAATCACCAGACTTGACCCAGTGCAAATGACCATAGGTATGCATCTCACTGACGCTTCAAGAAGAGGCTTTATAGACCAAACCAAGGCAGAGTGAAGTGACGGAGCCACGCAGCACAGACACTAGTAATTCCTATCTTCTTTTCAGATCGCTCACACCATCGCAGTTACCCACCTCTCGCACAGTTACTACTCGCATTGCCGGCATCGCTTGTGAATTCATTAATCTTCCCCGAATGCAGCGAAATCACAGGATCACGAAAGGTGCCACATTTGTTAAAGGATCTCACATGCACTGACTAACTCGTTCGAGACTGAACCACTGAAAAATATTCCGAATTCCTTTACTTACTCGCTGTTTCCATGCTTCATTTAGTGGTGCTAAATGGACAAATTTGCTTCACTTACCAGAACCTTGGAGTCGAGTTCTGTGGATGGTTGCACTTAAGGCTAAGGGTCCGTTCTCAGCCGCATGCATTGCACAAAGGCAATACTGTGACTGTCAATTCTATTCTCCTCCTATACCGTCAATGGGTAATGAAGATACTCACATTGGTATCACTTTGAGGTCCGAAATTCTCACCCTGATTATGGCTTCTCTTCTCTTTTTCTCCCTTTTATTGCTCCTCCAACATTCGAATTTCGTTTGGAGAATGCAGTGAAAGACCTACTTACAACTGGAATTACTTCTCATTAACAAAGGCGGTATAAAAAACGAATCAGATTAACAATAGATTAGCAACAACCTACTTTTTATTCAGTCATCGTTCTCCTCTCTCCACCCTCATCTCTACAAAAAATTTATTTATTGGGTGCACGTTGAAGTGTTCTAGTACATACTTCTTGCCCCATTTACTTTTCTGATTTACGAGATACCTTTCCCATATTTAACAAACGTTCCCCCGGCTAGTTGATTCAGCCCCTTTTCGGTGCGTCAAATGATTCAACTTTTGGCAGGTGCGTAAACAAGCGTACTCCATAGCCCACTGGCAACGTAAAATCACTTCCATCAGCTCAACATTGTAGTTTTAGGTCATCAAAATCAGCCAAGCCTTCAATCGCCTTACTCCAAACGCAGTGCATCTACCCTAGTTCCCCAATCTCATCATTCTGCATGGATAGTGGCTATAAGAATTAAACAATCCCACTATTACATCTAGTAGTATCATTTGCCGCCTAATGAGAAAGGTTTCATTTAATGTTCCCAATCCCGTCAACCATCACCACTGTCTTCACTTAGAAGTCCAAAATAATAAACTGACACACGCACCACATGCCTCACCACATCACATCAAATGGATGACTTGACATCAACCACCAAACTGTCCTTCCACAGTACACGTCTGTGGTCTCAACATCCATTGGTTGACCGACCACACACCAATCAATCGCCTGTTTTAAACATCGATCTCGCTCTGACCTCTGCGTCATTATCGAGGAACACGTGTTTACGCTACCCACTGTGACATGACCCAGTCCCAAACCATCAGCACAACTTACTTTCATGCTCGTCATTGGAAGTCGTCTTAAGAAGAGAATTGATTTGGAGCCACAGGAAGGAGTGACACTCCCTACACGGGAAACACTCTTGCTAGCACTCACCAGCAATCGCACAGTCGTCATATTGGAAGGTCACTACTTTCCTAGTGCATTGAAGACTATCTAATCGCCACCCAGACAACCGAAGGGCAAAAGGTTGTGTGTGTGTGTGTGTGTGTCGTGCAACCACTATCTGAGTCAAACAAATACGTAAAAAAAGTGTAGCTCGACACTTCTGGCGGCCCCATCACAATGCATTGTCAATGGAACGCCAAGTGGAACCTTTTGATGGGTGTGTAAATTGGGCTGCGGACCCCCCTCAAATCCGATTTCACACAAGCCAACCCTCAATTCAATCAAATTGCAGACACAATAAACATTGCTCTCACTCTAGTCTCTGTTGCTACTATCATGCGCGACATCGGTTGCTGTTAGGCACCATCGCCTTGGTCAATCTGATGAAGTGGTGTTGGTGGAGGAAGGAGGAAGATTTGAAGGTGGAAGTGAACTGGAAGGCGTTTCCGTTGAATTACCACCACATGTCAGGACAGGCCCACCACAAATGCCAACCTGACGAGTCCTCGACTGAACAGCAGTGGGTGTGAACACCAATCCTCCATCCACTTCAACCACTCACTCAGTGTGTTTCCGCCACAGTCCAACAGGTTCGGCAACACTGTCGCAATTCATAGGAACCTGGGCAAGAACGCCATCGTTGTTTCCTCCACATCCATCACACCACAAGGAAAGGCCATTTTCACCCACTCATCTCATCTGGACATCGTTGCATCCGTCACAGTCTTACTCCTCCTTCCATTGATTCGAAAGTGCCGTGAGACTGGACTCTCATTCCATTGGTACAGAGTGTCTGTTGGTTTTGTAACCCATCACTACACCATCCGTCTTTACGCTGACGCTCCCTCCTTAGTTCCATTCTCACGTCACCTGTCAGAGGGTAATTCAAACATTTTAACCACTTTTTCTCCCCATTTTCACTCCTCCATCCTTGCATACGATTTCCGACCACCACCCTCATAAAGGTTACTTGTTACAAGTCAGGCCAACTTTGAACGTCGTTGTTATTTTTTCCTTCCATTCTCTTCCTAATCAAATCTGTTCAATTCGTCAGGTGTGTAATTCAATCCACGTCTGGAGGTAGTCAAATGTCCCTACGGAGCCAACCGACATCCTATGCTTCCAGAAGGTAGGTAGTGTTTTGGGTTGCGATTCCCTCGTAGTCTTCAGCTTATTCAACTCACTTCTGACGAGGAAGAAAGACGTGGTAGCTTAAAAGCAGGTACACCACAAATGTATAGGAGTGATGTCAGCGGGATGGCAGATTGAATGGTTGCCACAAGCAGGTGCCTAGATGTTGGAAGACTAAGCCAACTTCTATTGACATGATGCTGTCCTCCTCAAGGATCTTAGAAGGACGCATCAAGGCGTCAAGAAGGAAGCGGGGATCAAGCATTCACCAAAGCTTCGCATAGTGCAGCAACTTCTTCTTTGGTAACCCAAGCAGAGTGATGTGTTTTTTCTGCCCCTTGTGAGCAAGGCATTTCTTATTTGTTAAAGATCGTTGCTCCGAAGCCTTATGCTACTCCACCTCCTTTTCGTGCTATCTTCTATCTTCCACGTCGTTGCAGCCCTCACATGATCAAACTTTGATTGGATGTGGTTGTAGCCGTCTGACCGATACATAAAGGTCAGTTACATTCAAAGACTCCCAAAGCTTTAAGTCAGATGTTTTACCCAGCAAGAGGAGGAGGGGTGTATGTGGTTCCAGAATTTAGTACACAGAAATGAAGTTCTACCACAAAAATTGACGGCTTTGGCGATGAATCATTCAAAGATTGACAGCTGCAGTACGTTCAGAAAGACCTTCTATTCCGAATTACAGTAAAAATTACTACTTGGAACAACGAGCTTTAGGCTACCCTTCTGCTCTCCCTTATCCCTTTTATCCATGTCATACGTTTAAGCTTGCCTATTAACTGACTGACTCTGCATAAGAATGTCCCTTTGGATTCCAAATTCGTCTAATGAATGGTCATAACATCAGCAGTCCTAATTGGATCCACTCAATTCGGTCTTTCCCTCCAGTCCTGTTGAACCTATTCATTACCCTCCAATATTTCTTAAATTGTTTTAAAAGCGCTTCCCTAGGGTCTTACCAGTGCTGTACACCACTTACCGACTTCGGTATCGCCTACTTTAATGACCCACCGCCTCGTTGGCGTGAGAAAAACACATCCTTGGCGCTTCTAATGCAAGTAAACTCAACTTTCAACTCCCCCCTTCCCTCGGCAAACAGGACATCTCTTCAACCTCACACACGGAAATTACTGGACATTACTTTGGTCCACATCTACTCTCCCAACTCTACTTTGAAGTTTCATAAGTAGCCGACAGGCCTATCACTCCATCCCCCAACCATCCAGTTAGTGGCATTGTTTATCTGCGTGGCCTTGAAGAATGCACGTGCCATTCGCAGCAAACCCGGTTGAGTCACACCGAGACACTCATACAGGCGGTGACGAACGCCTCGCCACTGACAGGCACGCAGCCGTCCCCCTTGCTGCCCGCACTCCACTCTGTCAAACCTCAACCCTTGGTTTGTGAGACCACAAACCTCTAATTATCTCCTAATTAATTCGCATGCCGTTGAGTTACAACAACGTCACTTCCCTACCAGATGTGCTTCAGTGAATGCCTAGGCACTGAGCTAAATGGCTGGGCGATCTGCGGTAAACAGTCCAACTACTCCTCTTTCTACCAATTTTACTCCAACCTCGTCAAGTTCTAGGAAATACAGGACCAGACCCACAATACACTACAGAAGACGGAGGAAGTGGGTAGTAAAAAATTTAAAATTAACGCAGGCGGACAAAAAAAAGGATAGAATAAAAGTTGGAGAATGCGGAGTAATAATTGAATAACAGGTAGTCAATCCCTGACTCAACACACACACACACATACATGTCATTGCTATTGTTGGTGATATTGCGAAGAAAGGGGCGCTAAAACAGGGCCTCGCAGAGGCTAGAGTTGCATTACCGTTTTTTTTTATCAAAATAACCGTCTTTTCGACTTGTAGGACTGCGTGACTGTGAGTGTGATTGCGTTGTGTGTTACAAAACGCCTGCGTCCTCATGGAGTGTGGTCTTGTGAAGTGGAGAAGACAAAGTTAAAACCACCTGAAAGACAACAGAGGTCACCGGATCCAGAGCATTTAGAGCTTTAGGAGCTCGTTTTTATCCAACATCTCAAGGTCTGGTGACAGTGTGCCAGAGGCCAGTGGCTCCACACCGAGTATCAACTCTTCAGCACCCGGTAGAAAGTCGGCTAAATCCATCATGGACGAGGAGTCGTCAAATATCAAGTTCTCCTCCGAAAGGATGGACTCTGACTCTGTAGCGCTCTCGAAGTATGAGAAATCTTCATCCTCTTCATTTCCACGACCACCACTTAACAATGTGACTTCCCGTGGAGCATTAAACAATTCCGGCAACGACAGCGCACTCGATTCACCCTCCAGGAAGGTGGAACGACGCTTCGGACTGGTAGATGAGTTTATACTGGTATAGAGGGTCTGGGTCTGTTCATCAAAGGGTTCGTGTTCCCTTTTTAAGACCCGCGTTCCCGGGTTCAGCAAACATGACGTTGGACGGGGCTGCTGAAGCATTTGAGTCTGTGTAAGCATGGAAGAAGGGTGGTTAGTGGCAGATGCATAGCGTTGACGAACATGTGGACGCTGCTGCTCGTCGAAAATGATCCTACGGAAAGGCTGAAGCGCTTGTTTCACCGGGGTAGAGGACAGGTCCGTAACCTGCGGCGATGAAGAAGATGATGAAGATGCAGAACTGTTCTTTCTAGACGAATAGGCAGAGTCGGCTAGACGCCACGGCTCCGGAGAGTAGACCCTGGAAACAGACATACTCTGGACCACAACTGGATTCGTGTCTGCAGTGGGAAGGACACTCGCTGTTGACGTGCTAGTGGTCACCATGGTTTCGTTCAACGCACCACGTTTTTTTGGTTGGTACTTGTAATTGGGAAACTCAAGTTGATGAATCTTCACTAGTTTCGCGGCCTCCTCGTCATAGCAATTTTTGATGGCTCGTGGAACCGAACGCCAAACGATTCCAAGTTGCTGGCTTAGTACCGAATTCGATGCCTCGTTGTGTACCCGAAGAACATTTCGACGGATGTGCTGGGCGAAGAGCTAAATGCAAAATTCGAAGACACTATTGACTGTTACCACAAGCATATGTGTCTCCCGAACGCAAGGTAGAGGCGTCTTGACGACGAAATACGGCCTTGAACAGTTAGATTCATGAGTTCTCAATCAGTCTATTTGTCTCCAAATCAATTCGCAAAACAGATTGACAACAAAATAGAGGTGGAGCGTTTATATTGTGAAAGTGAAACAATTTGATGACATCTATGGGGAATGGGAGTGACGTTTAAACTTTTCCCGGTGTCTTGTAGCTAACATGGTCAGGAAGAAGTAACCTTCACAAAAGGACTTGGAAAAGTAGCCCCTTAATTTTAAGTTCTAAAAATAAGTCTCTAAACTGTTTATTAACGACCAAACGCATAAACGATTCAAATTCTTTGATTTACTAGTTAGAAAAGCTAGTAGCACACCATTTAAACAAGATTTTACGAAGCTTGAACTGATAAATGAATCCTAACGGTACTTTACAAATGAACGATCCTACCGTCCGAGATTCAAAACCCAAAACACCAGCCTTCAGAGATGACATGGAAAAATCTGTCTATAAAGTCTATAAAGAATCACAAATAGGTTCGCCTTCGAGACTTTAGTTTAAGATTGGGCGATCTGCTGTCAGAAGCGCCGCCTCTGAGGATCATCACCATTACAAAATACTGAATCGTAGGCCTAAGAAGTGGTTCCTTCAACAAACAGCGAAAGTTTATAGCTTAAGTATTCCCTCTAAAGGAGCTTATTTCAACTTCCCCGGGATTCGAACACCTAGAGCTAAAAAAGAAGACCCAGAGAAGCCAGTTCCCTTCTCCGGCCGATGATCTTGCGCATCCCCAAAATAGCCACAGTGAGATGCGGAGTCACAACTGGCCAATAGACGAGTGAGTTGAGCTTGCTACCAGGTGCGTCAGTGCATGCACGCAACTAATAGGCTGTGATTGGATAAAAAGGTAGTGTATGGAGTTGCGCAAAAATAGTAGGCCTGAATATCTCCCCGGCCTCCCCTGCCCCACCGCCACCCCTTCTTTCTCTCCATGACTCAGACGTATACACACGCACGTACACAAACAAGTAGAGGGACGACTTCTTCTTTCGGTCTAATTGATGCTATCCGCAGGCTTGCGTGCACTCCAAACTGTGTTCGCGGTCGGAGTGAAGATCGATTAAGGCTATGTACTGCGATGTCGCCGACCCGACCGTTCCGCCTCTGGTCACCAGTGCATCAAACGTATGCTTGACAGGGTTCACTCATTTACATTCTGCAGGCTAATAACCCGCATAAACATTTTTTCCGATTCAATGCTGTAACAGCAGTCGAGTTTTGTTTTTCTCTCTCTTGCGAATTCAGCCTCGAGATTAGGCTAAGTTCAGTATTTGATTGACAGAACCCCCGGGGTTGTTGAAATGATAGGCCTTTAACTATTGCTCGCTCCTTGTAAAATTAGCTCGAGGCTTGCCGATGGAAAGTTAACACCTACCCGGTTCAAGGCTATGGCTAACACATCTTGTAGCTCTTGCACAATTTTGCGCGACATGTCCAGATTTGGCGCGCCCTTGTTTAAGTCGTCAAACGGCAAATCGGTATTAACTCTGATTTTACCATAAAACACCCTTCTAGCCAAAAACAGCAAACTATGCAACTGACTTAGGAACAGGAAAGAGATAACGCTTTTAACCACTGAATTATAAATAATATACAACAGCGAATTGAGACCGATTTTGAGCTCAAAGACTGCTCTCAAGGCAATTTGTAGGAGATCCAAAAAGAAGACGCTAAACAATGGATCTGGATTACCTAATCAAACGAACTTGTAAGACTTCGGTTATTTGCTATACAAGGGAAAAATATTGACTTTAAAATGCAAGTTGTTTCAAAATTTGCAAATTTGCGGTCAATGAAGCTGAGACAAAAGCGGAAAGGAGTTTAGCGGGTAGCGTCCAACTTACCATGAAACTATTGAGAGGACGTGGCACAGAGTCCTTTCTTCGACGCTTCTTCGACTCTGTAATGGTGGTATAGGGTTTGGAAGCGGCAGCACCTGTCAATCGGAGCGCTCTGTCACTTGGCCATTCGGTGGGTAGGGCATGGAAGTCCGTCAGATGACGGATCCAGGCGTGAAGACCGCTTTGGGCAGGAGAACAATCGGCACACTCCACCATCCACATGACTAAACCGTTTGGTTCGGTGAAAGCAGACACGAGGTCTTTATAGGCGGCCACACACCTGCAATGGCCTTGAGATTTAGCACACGTCCGCACTCGCAGGCAGGCGCGTGCGCATGCGTGAGGGTTAGGAAAAGGGAGGAGAAACATTGGTGGCGGAGAAGTGGAGCAAAATTGTGAGATACAGACAGACGGAGAATTCATACGCTCGTGCATACGCGCATGTCCGTCTCTCTCACTCTCTCTATCTGTGCGTGCATACACGCACAAGCATGGACGCACATCTGCAGATGCTTGTGTGCACCAGTCGTGATAAATCGTTGACTAATGACACCTGTAAACTAACGTTGAACCACGCGGGGTGTATTTTTTCCCAGGTTTGTGCACGTCTAAACCCGCGATTTACATGCCCCACCACTGCCTCCTCCTCTTCTTCCCTTAGGCCCATTTACAATCACTAGATAAAATCTTTTCATGCAAAGAAGAATCAAAATGTGGTGAGGCATTTTCTAACTTATTTCACACGCTTTCAACAGTCAATGCAATGACCAATGAAATCTGACCAGGTCATTCAGCATTTCGCTGATTGGCCGGTCACACAAGGACAACGCAGCCCAGCGTTTTATTCGATGTTAAGTAACTGAGGCCTACAAACCGACTCCATCACCATTGCTGCTAAAATGAGCAACATTGATGCAAGTCACTTGCTGTTGATCCACGAAAGTGTGGATGGTGTGGTATTGAGGCAAATAATACAGTTTCCCGCCTCAAGAAAGACTTTAGGCCATTTTTCTGCTACCATGTATGGCAGTCGAAGGAAGAGCGTTCGAGATGAGTCTAGGCATTTAATTTGGCGTTTTTGACGGACTTTGAAATAGGCATTCCCGATCCCAGTAGGTATTGATTCCGCTTAGCTAAATCCTCTTAAATGTGATGTGTCGAAGCTTCCTTCGCGTTAGTTATGGTGCCTTAAAGCCATCTTGGGGGCCGTATTGCGCCACAGCGGATTGCCAAACAGCTAAAAGGGCTAAAACGCTATTGGGCAAGCTAAAGTGCCATGAAACCAAGTTGATAATAAAACCACGAATGTGTATCTCCTTTCCCCGTTCACTAATTAAGGCCCATCTATCTACCTATCTATCTTGTGTAGGAAGTACTTGGCACTAGTCATTCAACCGATGGAACGACCGTCTCTTACGAGACTCCATAATGCAACACTGTTTACACAGAGAATTTGCTTTAACCCCAACTTTATTCCTCGTGTTCTACTGATGGTATTTTCCACCAATCACTAAAAAAAAAACACTTGCTGCATTAACAAAGGAATTGGATAGCTGTGAGAGAAAAGTGATATTAGTGTAGGGATGGCAAGAGCGTTTCGTATCAAAGAGAAAAATCCTAACAAGCTTGTGTGCCATTGGATGGAAAAGGCTGTGGACTATCCATTGTGCTGTCATTGTTGTTCTAACCAAACCTTTTTTGCACAAATAAAATCACACGAACTTGTTTTGGTTCATATCTGCGTCGATCGAATGGGAAAAACAGCGTTTTACCGAAACGAATAAAGTCTACGAAAAAAGTTGGAGAGGAGGGGGCGAGGAGGAGTGAGGATCGTTTCCCTCACTTTCATAAATTTATTTGTTTACTTACGCTCGACTAGACTGAACCAGTCGGGCGATAAGATCAGTTTAGACTGTAGCATGGGTGAATTACAATGTTTGTATGGGTTGCGTAACATTCACATTGAGCCGACAAAGGCAGGAGATGGTTGGAACCCCGTTTCCACGCCTTTAAGCAAGACTCGATGAGCGACCTTGGTTGGGAAATAAAACAATGGGTGGGCGATCTTAGTAGTCACAAATGAAGTGGCCTGCCGCACACTCCATTTCGTGCCATGGAAATTCTTCTTCCTCAATTAGGAATGGGTGGAAAGGCTCGAAAATGCGAACTTTGAATTTCCAGTCGGTTAACACGAGGAACTCAACCAATGCCCACAACTCACAGAGAATAACAACTGCGCAGAAATCTGTTTTGAAGTAGAAAAAACACCTCGGGAACTTTCATTTACCACCCTATGTTTATTGAACTTTTTGCCTAAGGCAAGGAAGTTTCAGTATCTGGGGCTTAGGCGATGGCTAATTCTTGCCTGTTCTTCCTCCTGATGGTCGAGTTAAAGGCGATGAAGCAGAAAATCCGGACCGCCAACTAGTGCTTGGCGAAAAATTCGTCTATTTGCTCCTTGTGGTTGTTACTGTGTAATCTACCCAATTTACAGAACCACCACCTTCTGTCATATCGGTATAACCACTCCTGAATGACTCTTCGGGGTAGAAAGGGCACTTCAATAGGGCAGCGAAAGGCAAAACATCTTCCTCTCGACTTTAACCTAACCCATTTGAAAATTTTGTAACCATTTTCTTTCAAAGTGCAAAGGCTCAAACTGTTAGACACAGACAGTCATAAGACACACTCATATACAAACATTTGTTTCGCCTCCGCCCCCAGCTCTGCCTCCTTTCATCTCCGTCACTACCAAACCAATTTATTCGTTATAAACTGTAGCATTGTTAATTACGACGCTGTTAAACGTAGACACTTATCGTCAGTTTTAATAAAGATTAAGAAAAACACATCTCTTTTAAGCAGGCAGAAATACCTCATTTAAAATTCATCTGAAATATCAAAGCGTATGTCTGGGCCCAACTGTAGTCCTTTCCTTGGAAGTGTTAAGCAAGGTAGCAAATAACATGGTGAAAGGCTTCCTTCATGAGGCAAAGAAACCGCATCAATTTGTCTCAAAAAACCAAACCATCCTCTCTTTCGTGGATTAGTGACAAGCGATCCACGTGAATGACACCTATTTCAGTAGTAGCAGTAGTTGGGTTAGTTTTATGGACCACAGTTACCAAACCACCAATGAAATGCTGGACTGCTTAGCTCCTGTGTGACCGACCAATTAGCGAAATGCTGAGTGATCTGGTCAAATTTAATTGGTCAATGCATTGACTGTTGAACCGGTGTGATAAAAGTCAGAAAATACTTTGTGACATTAACTCATTCCACGCACTAGATACCACTCACTTTCAGTTATTACTACATTTCAGTTCTTCTTTTCCAGCTTTACAAGTGCATTTTCATTGTTTGAAGAACTCCGTACTTTCTCCCATCTCAAAATGTGGTCGATTGTAGGAGGGATTGAACTATCGACAACAATTCAAAGCTAAGTACATGATCGAATTTGGCATCTCTCTTACCACATGCCAAAACTAGTAGTCTTAGGTACGTTCGGAGTAGGTGAATAAGTGTTGCCAATTGATCGTGTTTGGCTGTCATGGGATGCGTTGTGGGTAGGCTCTTGAACCTCCAAGCTTGAAGATCCATTCATTCAAAATTTATTTGGTCGGGCCAACCGCGCTATAGGTGTTTACAAGGTGGATCAGGATTTCATCACCATCTTGATATCGGAGCCAATCAGCGAAGGAAGCACTTGTCTACCTATGATCAGAAAACCTTTGTTAGTCAGCTATAGTAGGTGGATATATTCGGCGGTAGTTGTTATTCCTAAGCTGGTTTTGCACCAGATTGAGTAATGTAGTAAAAGAGCATTTGATCAACTAGCCTCTCCCCCTAGAGGGAACCTCATTGCTCACAATATCCATTATTCAGTGCCCCCTCCCCTGTTTGACACCTGGTTCCCACACTATGTCAAATTTTAGGGCACGCAGCTAGTTACAAGCTACCTGCGTGAATGGAGATGTGTGCAGGAACGGAAACCAGACAGGTTGTGTCAACTTTTTGGACGACTGCTGAGTAGGCGGGAGTGGTGACTTGGCGCTAATTGCCCCTCCCTCTCTGTCCCTCTCTCTGTACCACTCTTTTTCCAAGGGGACGATGGAAGAAGTTCCCTTTTTTAATGGAAAGCGAGACTTCCGTCTTGTTATTTTGCTACTCGCCCTTGAAGAGGAAAGCCAAATTAAATATGTTACAGGGTCGCTAATAAATTCTACCTGTCATTGTTAAATCAGTCGAGAAGAGGACCAAAGGGCCAAGAGCGATTCGATTGTAGCCATAAAAGGAACCCATTTGTTAAGTTTGTGGATGATTTGTTACCTTGTAATACTTACAGACATAGTATCCGAGATAATTTAGAAAAGTTAGGGTTAAACTGCAGACTCCTGAATGGAAGCAGAATATCTGCTTTGCCCTGATTCACGAAAAACATTGACAATTATGGAATATTGCTTCAAAAACAAGAAGGGTTGTTTGTTTTAAAATGAACTCAAAGGCTACAGTTTTTGTTTACTCCCCTCTGGAAACTTCCATTGACCTGGAAAATTGGTCCAATAATTAGTAAGGCTCGTTGTTTTCACTGGGAGAGACGAGTGATACGCCTAAAAGCGGTCTATCATTTTTCTACATACAAGCATGTCGCGATATTAAATTTGCTTCCAGACACCCTCTGGCTGTCCAAATACCGCGATAAAAAATGCAAACAAAACCAGACAGACAGACAGGCAGGCAGGCAGGCAGGCAGTCGGGGAAGGAGACGACAGGCAGGGCGGGCGGGGGGAGATGGAGGGAATTGGAAGGGGATGTAGAGTTGGCACGTACGAGGAAGTCCCATTTTTAGATCACCAGAATGAGTAGTTCCTCCTTTCTATCTGCTTTTCTCACCTCATTTCTGTCATCAGACCGGTCGGGATTTGCCAGTCAGCGCCGCACTCTAGCATGAAACTTACACCTCTCGGCTAACTAGTGGCTTGTGCCAAAACACTGACTGAGAAGGCATTTAATTTAGGGTGCCCAGTTCAATCCAGCCCAAATGCTGTCGTTCAAAGTAGGAAGCAAGAAAAATAGTGACAAACACCGTGTGGTTATAAGGAATTTGGTAAATATAGACTTTGATCTCGAAGAGCATGGATATCTACCGCTAGTGAAGGCTTCAAGAACGCTGAGCCTCAACAACGACACGCTTATCGGGGATGGGTAGACGTGTGATGGAATGGATACCAATGAGGAAGTAGGGTAGAGCAGGAGGATACTGTCTTTCCACTTTCCCCGATCTGCTGCCTATATTGGCGACCAGTTGGGGCAGATTGCAACGGGTTGCCGTTGCTAACCCATATCTAACTAGCCCTAGTTCGTCTCTGCAAAACCTAATTTTGACCTTTTCCACACAATCGTGAAAGAAGCGTTCTGACCATGAATAGGCCTAATCTCTGCATGCATTGTGAAAGTTTAAAGGCAATCTGCTTATGTTTACAAGACACTCATCTATGGTACCCCCATGCAGCAAAAATGGGGATTGGGCCTTGTTTTGTACCGCTTTTATATGCTCCCTTAAAAACACATTGCATGCATTTCAGATTGCCGGTTAATCGGTCATTCGGTAAGCTAATGGACCCACCATAGGTAATCTAAACACGGACATAGATTCCTGCACTTGACATGAGTGGTATTAATTTATCGCCTAAGGTGAATTAATTGCAGCTCGTAAATGAGGTTCTTCTTCCTATTCTTCAGAGATGGCTAGAACTAGTTTATCAATGCCAAGAAGGTTGTTATTGACGTGTTAGTCAGGCTCATTTTGACCTGCCTATGGTGACACGCAACTGCCACTTCTAATGGAGAATTGGAATCGAAGGTGCTGCATCTGTCTATCTTTGAATGATTCATCACCAAAGTCGTCAAGTAGTACCAGAACTTTAACCATTTCTAGGCATCAAATTCTGGCCCTATATTCACCCACATTCTCCATTTGCTAGACAAGGCATATCACGAGAAGCTTCTGGAACAATAGTATGCAATTGTCAGACAGCGACAATCACATCAAGTCAACCTTTGGTGACATGAGAGGTGCAACAAATTAAAAGGTCACTACAGAGAGTAAGAACAGCACAATATGGAGTAGATTGCCTTTCATTCAGGGCCGTGTAATGCATTGAAGCAGCAAAACTTGACAAGTAGGGGACATCTTCCTCTAATTCACATGAAAACTAAACCACCTTCTTCGGGCTACTTAGGATTTAACCGCGAAATGCGCAGGAGCTACTTTCAAAAAGGCCTTTAGATAGCTTATTTATGGTAGAAGAAATATGAAACCACCTAAAAGGAGGAGATTTCTATTGTGTGGTACAACTGATGCTCCCTCGAGTTCTGATTGGTTTATTCAAGGTCGTAAGTGAACCTCGCTAGACAGGTGGTCATGACAAATAAGGTGGCACCCCTGCGGGTGAAACTCAATTCCAACCACCTGCCTCCCAGTCCTTACGCGTCTCCGAAGTGGAACAACAAAGGGGGAAGGAGATGGAGGGGGAAGAGGGAGACGTCGGGTGATGGGTAAATGGTGGGAAGTTTAAACAGGATAGCTAGACTCCAAATTTAATGCAAATTTTACCTTCAACGGTACCTTATTTCAGAGCGGTAATCCTATTTTACATTGCATTTGCAATTAGACTGACTGAAGAATCTCCACTGTTTCGATTTCCTTATAGATATCGTTGGCATTTCCACATGTTCCCATGGCCCCCCAGCCCTTTAGCAATCCGCCATTCTTCCAGGCTGGCAATGGCTTATTTATGTCTGGAGAGATGACACACAGTGCTGTATTGGTGTCAGAGGTGGGCGAACCTGGTTCAGATGATCAGCAGTCCTGATTCCATAGGCTGGATACTCTGCCTAAATGTCACACAAGGCAAGCATACGTTGTGAATGCCTGAACCTGTCTGTGAGGTGGGGTAGGGGAGAGGGGGAGGGGAAGCACTGTCCATTTTCCGGAGTAACTTCATTCTTGTGCCCTCCATGGAGGCATTTACGACTTGGAAAACTTGTGGGTTTGTGTTATTGAGGTCTGCGCACTCGACGGGATGTCTGACCTACGTTGAGATCGCATGCCTTCAGGGTACGCTCCTTATCACGGGCAGTCTGTGGGAGTTGCAATCACCCGCACGGTAGAAATGCATTTCTGTCATGGCGACTATTCGTCAGTTTAAGTGTGCCTGGTGGCTTTAAACGAAATAATTCTACTAGAGAAGACTGTACTGGTAGTGGTGGATGGAAGGAGTATTTCAGTATCCCATAAAATGAGTGACAGCGATAAACTTACATAATAAAAAGATAGTTGGTAAATTCTAAAACGGCAATGAAATGCGGAGTGGGAATGAAAAAAGGGGATGAGAATTAAAGAAGCTACATTACATCGCATGCATTGCTGCACACGAAAAGGGAGTGACAACTGACTGACATGAAAGC
Organism: Taenia hydatigena; assembly: GCA_036345935.2. Taxonomy (NCBI): domain Eukaryota; kingdom Metazoa; phylum Platyhelminthes; class Cestoda; order Cyclophyllidea; family Taeniidae; genus Taenia; species Taenia hydatigena. The sequence continues at coordinate 20,689,169 of JADWOT020000004.1, forward strand.
CGGTAACTTTTACAACTGCCATTAAGTTTGACAGACTGTTTTCTCTTTGAAGTGATGGCCAATTCAACAGAATAACCAACGGCAGTATTAAAAAGGGTATCCACAATTATGAGACAATCAAACGAGTTCGAAGATACATTTGAAAAGACCCATATGCTTAAAGGCCTTCAGTGTGATCCTCTCCTCGCACTTGTGCTGTAGTTACGAGCGAGTGTGGGCATTTTATACGTCTTCTGTCATGACGATATGGTGCGTAATTCTTACATCCTTGAGGAGACGGGGTTACATTACATGAGCCGACTTAGTCTTCCGAGAGTCAGTTCCCCACTGACCTCATAGGGTTCTGCTTGTGGCAACCATTCAATCTGCCATCCCGCTGACATCACTCCTATACATTTGTGGTGTACCTGCTTTTAAGCTACCACGTCTTTCTTCCTCGTCAGAAGTGAGTTGAATAAGCTGAAGACTACGAGGGAATCGCAACCCAAAACACTACCTACCTTCTGGAAGCATAGGATGTCGGTTGGCTCCGTAGGGACATTTGACTACCTCCAGACGTGGATTGAATTACACACCTGACGAATTGAACAGATTTGATTAGGAAGAGAATGGAAGGAAAAAATAACAACGACGTTCAAAGTTGGCCTGACTTGTAACAAGTAACCTTTATGAGGGTGGTGGTCGGAAATCGTATGCAAGGATGGAGGAGTGAAAATGGGGAGAAAAAGTGGTTAAAATGTTTGAATTACCCTCTGACAGGTGACGTGAGAATGGAACTAAGGAGGGAGCGTCAGCGTAAAGACGGATGGTGTAGTGATGGGTTACAAAACCAACAGACACTCTGTACCAATGGAATGAGAGTCCAGTCTCACGGCACTTTCGAATCAATGGAAGGAGGAGTAAGACTGTGACGGATGCAACGATGTCCAGATGAGATGAGTGGGTGAAAATGGCCTTTCCTTGTGGTGTGATGGATGTGGAGGAAACAACGATGGCGTTCTTGCCCAGGTTCCTATGAATTGCGACAGTGTTGCCGAACCTGTTGGACTGTGGCGGAAACACACTGAGTGAGTGGTTGAAGTGGATGGAGGATTGGTGTTCACACCCACTGCTGTTCAGTCGAGGACTCGTCAGGTTGGCATTTGTGGTGGGCCTGTCCTGACATGTGGTGGTAATTCAACGGAAACGCCTTCCAGTTCACTTCCACCTTCAAATCTTCCTCCTTCCTCCACCAACACCACTTCATCAGATTGACCAAGGCGATGGTGCCTAACAGCAACCGATGTCGCGCATGATAGTAGCAACAGAGACTAGAGTGAGAGCAATGTTTATTGTGTCTGCAATTTGATTGAATTGAGGGTTGGCTTGTGTGAAATCGGATTTGAGGGGGGTCCGCAGCCCAATTTACACACCCATCAAAAGGTTCCACTTGGCGTTCCATTGACAATGCATTGTGATGGGGCCGCCAGAAGTGTCGAGCTACACTTTTTTCACGTATTTGTTTGACTCAGATAGTGGTTGCACGACACACACACACACACACACACAACCTTTTGCCCTTCGGTTGTCTGGGTGGCGATTAGATAGTCTTCAATGCACTAGGAAAGTAGTGACCTTCCAATATGACGACTGTGCGATTGCTGGTGAGTGCTAGCAAGAGTGTTTCCCGTGTAGGGAGTGTCACTCCTTCCTGTGGCTCCAAATCAATTCTCTTCTTAAGACGACTTCCAATGACGAGCATGAAAGTAAGTTGTGCTGATGGTTTGGGACTGGGTCATGTCACAGTGGGTAGCGTAAACACGTGTTCCTCGATAATGACGCAGAGGTCAGAGCGAGATCGATGTTTAAAACAGGCGATTGATTGGTGTGTGGTCGGTCAACCAATGGATGTTGAGACCACAGACGTGTACTGTGGAAGGACAGTTTGGTGGTTGATGTCAAGTCATCCATTTGATGTGATATGACGTGGCGTGATGTGATAGGCCATTAAACGCATGAGCGCATTAAAAATGGGGTTAAACGGTTAATCAGGTCGAATTGTTTGTGAAAATGGGAAAGGCGAACCTTGGATAGAGAGAAGGGTAATGGGGCAAGAGACGTTTAATGAAACACTTCAATGTTAACTCAACTAATATGTTTGCGGTGTGCGAGAGCGAGAGAGGGAGCTACATGTATAAAATCGAAAGAATGAGACAGGTTGAATAAGGCTGTTGTGTATCTGTTGCCATTCTGTACCTTATCTTGACCCACTTTAGTCAGCGGGCAGTCGTTCTTACTGTAAGCGGGTCCCCGATATCATCCTCCATGGCCGTGGCTTACATCAAAATCAAATATGAGTGTTGGAGGTGCAATGGTAGGGGAGGGAAGAGAAGAGAAGGCATAGTCAGGATGAGAATTCGGGTCGTAAAGTGATCCTAATGTGAGTCTCCTCCTTACCCATTGACGATATTAGGGTGGAAGAGAAATAACAGGAAACAGTATCGCAATTGTGGGATACACTGAACGCAGCCCAAATTTGCATGTGATTGAGAATGACCCCTTAGCTTTAGGCGCAGTCGACCACAGCATAATCGAGGTGTGTAACCGACTTAAAAGGTCTGACGAGTGAATCAACTTTTTCCATTTGCCACCATTGAATGTAGCATAGAAATAGCCAGTTGGTGAATACACGTGAGGCCTTCAAACAAGCATGGCATCCGTCGTGATTTTTTGAAATCGTTGCTTTTGTGGAAGACTAATGAATTTACATGTAACGCCGACAACGTGAGTGAGTGGCGTGGTCAGTCAAAAATAAAGACAGGAGTTATCAGTGTCTGTGCTGCGTGGCTGTATCACTTCACTCTGCTTTGTTTCAGTCTATGTGGCCTCTACTTAAAGTGCAAGTTAAGCACACATCTATGACCATTTATTCAAGGTAAAGTTCAATGACCTTCGAATGGTGGGGGTTGCTGACGTTCTATTCTATCACCTTCCCTCCACATCTGTAGTCACCTAGGTGTGGATGTAGACGTGGACGTCAAAGAGGTTTGTGGCTAATACAGTAGCAAAGAGAGCGAATCAGATAAGGTTTGATATCTCCACTTATCACTGCCACACCATTGTATGCTTGGCATCAATTTCGAACCAGTATTCGTGGCAGAGGTTCACATATCTATTCAAAACAGAAAAGGAAAGCATTACCTAAATTTTAATCAGGATAAATACAAGCATTCATATGATTTTGCAAATTCTCGAGACAAGGAAGGCTGTTTCCATTTTCGATGTGAAAAGACATCTACCACTGAATTAGCCAAAGATAGTGCCGTAGGCGCTCCTTCTCCTATTGTATCGTGAATGATTGCTGATGGGCGGGATTCCTAAGGTTCCAATTTGCCAGCATTAATGAATTGGAGAAATGGAAAGTGGAAGACCGACATGTTTTTTTTAATGTCACTTTCATTCATTCAATCGCCCTTTCAAAGCCAACATTTGTGTCCTACTAACAAATGATTGGTGGAATGCACGATCGATAAATGAAGCAGCTCATTAATTGGAAAATGATTGGCCAATGGGTGCTGAGATTGCCAAACCTTTATAGTACAAATTGGTCTATTGAGTGGGAACATTGCTAAATTTATCCGAACCCTTCGTTGCAAAAAAAAGTTCTTGTATAAACACCTAGTGGAAATATAAGCGTACAATTTGCCTTAAAAATGAGCGTTTAAAGAATGAATAACCTTCCTTAATACCCGTCAGAAAACTTAATACTGTAGTCAGTAATTTCACAAACAAATTACTTTCTTTCATTCCATTCGAGCCGCATACACACTTCTTTTGGCTCAAAAAGGTGCCTTTGAAAAGCTAAAATAGCAAATAATTATTAGAATTTGAGGTGCACTTATGGGGGATAAATCAGCCCAACGGTTAGTGGTTGAGAGCTTTTTCTCGATTCATCCCAAATGTTTACAACTTATGGAACTAGAGTAGCGAAGCTGGTTTTTAATCACAGAAGCTGAGTCACTGTAACTCGGATGGCATGGTGATAGAAAACTCCTAACCTCATGAATTCGCGGCTGAAAAAAATAATTTATGTGGGACAAAGGAGGTGAGGGTGGAACAATATTTACGCAGCCGTCTGAGGTGGCGCCATGGAAGCACTGACGTCGTCAGTGTCCCTGCTCCGGCGTCTAGTCTCATTAATTATGAGGACCACCCTCCAAGAGGGATACCGACACCTGCTATGCGTATGTGACTCTTTCCTCCGAAATCTGGGACAAAAACATAGATGTTCAAGGGCGCTGATGGTGGTCATTGGGGTCCTGGTTTTGTGAGTTCTAAGGAAACTGCCACGTAGTGGTGACAGGTGCCTTCTTTTAGTTGTTCGCAAGCCCCCGCCCCATTTGCCCGCCTTCTAAGCATCTCTTACCACAGGAACCAAATAAGTCACTTAGAAATTAGATGCATAACTGATTTCGCCAATAACACATCCAGTGGAAGACTTTGGAGATTTTTGTTATGAAGCTGCAAGACAGGAAGCATAGTGGACCACTTTTGGTCATGTAACCAGAGCATTATTTGGTGGATGAGTTTAGGTATCAGTTTGTTGTTCAGCCGACTTAGTTTTATCTTTGCTACACATCGATACATTCATCTTCTGCATAAACCACCCTTCCATCCTCCCTCCCCCTCTTTTCTAACAAAGACCGGTTTCTTATGCTAACTGCACACCCCAATTTAGCCTAGTGGGATGATTCTGTGTCGTCCTCTAATCACTGATCAAATGTCTCCGATACATTGAATACCTTTGAACATTCTGGCGAGGCCGCCTCTATTGGTGGTCTCTTGGGCCGAGCAATGATTGGCTAATCAGCCACCAACAGAGCACGTAACGTGTATCCTGTCCTGATTTTCCCATCCGACCACGGTGTCAAACGTATGCCACATGTGGCATTAGAAGTTTCTGACAAGCGATTTTACCATAGCATATGACAAACGCATTGCTGATCTTCCTCTGAGTGTGTCATGTAAAGAATTCCATAGCATTAGGCATTTCTGACACTTTGTAGGACTCTGAGGTGTAAAATTTAACCGGATTTCCAGCCTTCTTGGCCACGATGAGGTTTCGCGAGACCAGAACGACGACAACGACGATGTATCGAATTTGCATTTTGCCAATTCAGTCGGTAACATTAGCACTGCTCGTAGGGCATCTTATCTAACACATCGCATCTTAGTAATGCATTTCCCATCTATAAATCTTTTACAATTGATAAATAAATCCCGCCGTGTCTCATCCTTTTGCGGTAGCTAACTTGGGAACAGGGGAAGTTGAGCCCGACGTTTCCGGTGGAGGGTTTCCTTATCTTCCCAGATTATTCCTCCAGTGAGACATATTGTTTTCACCCCCAAAGTCTCCGAGAAAAAGTAACTTGAATAAACCACCGGGTACTTCCTCCTGTTTTAGACATCTGATACTCAAGAGAATAGCATACCCTCCTTACAAGTGGAAGAGTCAATTCGATGGTGTTGCATTAAATCTTGCCTGCCTTTATACACAGATTTTGGAGAGTAGAATATCCAATTTATAGAAAATTCTTTGAATGAGGTGAGCTGGCCTCTGATAGCAACTGCTAGGAAAATGTTAAAAATGCTTAACAAATTGATATCCGGCGTTTGGGAAATTGGATCGCCGAAACTGCCCACGCAACACGCCTTTATCACTTGTCAGTCAGAAGAGCTAAAAGCTGAAAATCCTTGTTTGGGAAGCAAAAACGGTGCACCCACTTTACAGCCCAGGGGTAGTAAAAGTTGGGAATAACAAAATATTCCCTTGTGTAGTTGTCTTTTTCTCCCCTTAGACTACGAGATGCTGTCCTCTCTGCGCATGCCTGTATGGGTGTGTGTGTCTATCTATCTGAGGCCGAGTTTGATTAATGACAGAGCGGTTTCAAGCTTCAAAACAGGAATGGAGGAAAGAATTTTTCAGACTGTCGTTGCCTTTTTTCGCCTTTTACCAGGCTAATGAATATCAACCTTTCACACCGACTAAGGTGTTCTCGCCTGCGCCCGAAAAAATGTTCTAAGTTTTTAGCTTTTGCTTCACCCCATTTTACGGGTGAATAATGTGTTACACCACATTAAAAAAGTACGTCCTTTAGCGTAGACAATGAAAACAGACAGTTTCTTATATCTGCGTTGGAATGCTGGTGCTTGAACCTGCCATCCAAACCCTTCAATGAGTCAGTTGGTGAAATATTTTGCCTCCGAAGAGGCGGATCCTTAATTGTAGGGCTAAATGAGAAAGGCAGATTGGTCAGTCGGCATTAGAGAATTAACAACAAGCAATGGATTTTTTGGAAAGATCAGGAGCTAATAAACCGAGTAAAAAAGGGCAGAGCGGAGGCGATCGTAGCAGTCTGGGTCGACGTAATTAGAGAAATTCCATTCACTAAACACGCCTAAATACCCTTCATGTGACTGGTTTGTAGTCTAGTGCAGAGGTAGGATCTTACTTAGGGTACAACCCTGGAGTTCCGAAACCATATGTGATGTTGCCTCACCTAAGGGACCAGCGACCTTGAGGTCAAATTGACAGTGCAGGAGGTATTCAAGCCACGAAATAAGATAATTCCTGTACCTTCTTAGGAGCAAGGGATCAGGAGAGGAGAGATGCCTTTAATTCCTCGTAAAAATTTTAAAGCTTGTAGCACTTTAATTTCCAACAGAGGGTGAGGTCATCCACTGACCAGTCGCCTCACTTCAGGGCGTTGAAACCGGAAGTAAAAGGGGAAATAGTCAAGGCATCAATGATTGCTGATGGCAACCTTTTTTCACTATTGTTTTAAAAAGGACATCACTTAGATTGGCCTAGCAACGAACTAGATCGTACTTTACCAGCTTATTGTAGACCTCGCGATGATAAGTCCCAAGAGGGGAAAAGCACAAGGAAGGAAATTCCCAATCGTCAGAATGAGTTGAGCGTCATTCCATCAGGGTATGGGCTGGTGGTCAGACCCTTAGCCTTAAAAGACCAAATTGGAACCATTATTACATAGTTCCCATCATAGATGAATTTGGGATGGTCTAAAAGGTGCGCCTCGACTCTGGTCGGCATTTTGGCCAAAGTGTAATTGACGAGTTTTTAAATAAAAGCTCTTCTTTGTAACGTCTTCAGCGTTTCTTAGAGGACAAAAATAGAAGGTAGTAATGGATTTTGGGATGACCTTTTTACAAATCCCTTTGTGAGTTATAATGATAGAAGTAGACAAGGGTAATCAGATGACTAGTTTTCCGAGTGCCGACGTCAATTAAAGGGTATTTTCTAATTTCCTACGTCCACGGCCCATGATACACACGAAATAGCCAAAGTGCCTTGATTCCCCAGTTATTCAATGACACCAACTGTCAGTTACTTCCTTGATCATTATTGTTGCACCCTAAATGCCCTCATTGCCCCCTCTAGGTCAGGCAGACCCACAAACATACTTTGCCTTCCGTCCCATCAAACATCCCATTTGGAATACATAATTTGCTCCAACCACCTGTCCCAAATCATCCACCAGACGTCAGCCACCACACACTGCTTACCAACTGCTAGCACACGTCATGTGTGTGGCTTCGCATGCAAACCCGAGAGGAATGCAAAGAATGCAAATCGAGATGTCACGTATGCGTGACACTGATGGTCGACGTCCTCATCCTACTCACTTCATTCACTCACTCACCCACTCATCCATCCACCCATTCGTTTGCAGTCCAACCAAATACGAGGTGGTCTATCAAATACTTCCACCTTCAACAAACAAATGAACTTCAACTCCCACAATCACGAGGGTGGGGAGTCTCGTGGTCAAAGTGCCACGCAAAAGTGCCATGCAAATGCGTGTGTTGTTTGTGGAGACACGTCCAGACATCATAAATATCACTTTTCTAGTCGCAACACATTAAGCACCCTTGCTCGTTTGCATCCGTCAAATGTGCATACACCCTCGAATGGAGACGATTCCATCCAAAGTATTCCCATTGCGTCAACCACCAATTGAGGACATGTGACGACACCCAAATTAGCTACAACGACCCATCGAAAAACGTACGTGCTCTTCCTCTCCACTCTAGTCTTCTCCCCTCCTTTTGTCTTCTCCTACCCTTTGCATATTCAGGACGGTGGTTCGTCACATTTCCGGAGGTTTTACAATGCTACATTTGATTGTCGCACTTACTTCTTCTTGTCACGTTATGCATACACCCTGTCTTTCAACCCAAAACTTAACATGCTTCTCACTGCTACCCCTTCTCAACCGACTGTTGGCCTATGATTGCATCTTCCTTGACAAGTCGCCCAAGTGGTTGAGAATTTATGAAGATGATATGCATTTTGGGTCTGACGAGATCCCACAAAGTACAGGCTATTTAATTTCTGTGTTGATAACAAGGACGCTGCACGATGCGGAACCCTTCAATTACCTTCAGTAAAATAAAGTGGAATAGCCAGACGTGGGAAGGCACGGGTGAATATTCCGTCAGCACTGTCTCTGGCTGCACAAAGAGAGGCACCACTTGCGATTGCCCACTGTCGACCCATGGATGCCATTTCAAGGAGTAACTCTTGAGTAATATAGGCAGAATTTTCTTTCTCATCCCTCTTTCTCCTTTTCATGCAAACCCCAAAAGTTGTCTTTTGACGCCACCTTCCTCAATCTGCCATAATTATGAAATCACATAACAAAGTGAGCATTCAAAGTTTTTGAAACTCATCTACAGGGTTGTGGCGTCAGCAAACTCAGCCAAACGTACTATTACCCAAGTTCGCACAATACTTCTCACTAATGGGTTGGAACTACTTCAAAGACTCAAATAATACGACAAAGTCTGATACCTTCTAATTTCTCTGTGGAAGTAAGCTTTTCTTCTCCACTCCGGTAGGGTGATCTTCTTCATTTAGTTAATGAATCCTGCCAAAATTTCTTTCCAATTAAAGAGTCTTGTCTTAATTGCTTGCGGCAAATTTTCTCCCCATCCAGGGCGTCTTTGAGTAGATGGCAATGACAGAGCTATCACTTCACCGCCTTTTCAAAGCTGTCACAGAGCTGTCATACCCACACGTGACAGTGATGAGCAGGTGGAAGTATGGGAAGCTTCTCTCTCCTCGCTCTCCAAATTTAATCCGTTCCCATCGCCTTCATTCCAATTTTGTTATTGCATATAAGCGAAAGAACTTTTTGCTTTCATCCAAAAAGCAAATAGGTACTCTGTTGTCCTTCTTTTCTTCCTTAAATTAAAATATCATCAAGCACAACTTGAATCAAGGTGTCGGAGGCAAATAGACCATTAGAGCCTAAATTTTCATTGTTTTGATATGATCTCAACCACTCGGTTTGAGTTGTATGCTTTCGTTTAACCAACAAGCATCGTAAAATAATAAAGAAACGTTGTCACATATATGTGACACTGAGAGCCAACTTGAATAGGTATAGATAAAAGCCTTTCGACTTTTTAAACGACTGAAGCCAGTCAATTTAGCTAACCAATTAATATACTATGTAAACAAAGGTGTGAATTACTTGCCTTCTCCTGCCCTATTTGCAATCACATTGAAAAATTCTAACCACAAGGCTCGGACTTTGTGAAAGGACGCCCTAAATGCATCCCAGGAGACTTCACTTTGTTAGTCTCAACAGCATCCACCAATCAACCAATCACGGTCAGGATGTGATTGCTCTACGTGAGTCATGTTCCCTCGACAAAAGTCAAAAGTTGCTTTCTTTCGTCTCTTAAGAAAATAAAAAATCCCATTAACGATCCAGTGGGTAGAGCCTATAATGCGATTAAAATAAAACTTACGATGTCAGGAGAACCAATAAATATCGAGAGTCAGGAGAGTGATAAACTGTGCCAATAACCACTAATCTTTACGTGTTACTGACTTAAGTAAAATTTCATACCATACAGGCAGGATGAAAGACTGTGGATAGGCGAGAGGTTTTGATTAAGGAGTTGTCGGCTTGTGTAAAAACGCACCACCAAAGACAACATGAGAGGAAACACCAAGAGAGAAGACAACGAGGACGGCAGCTGTCGGCAAAAGGCGGCAGAATTGGTGGCTTTTTTGACCTACTCATTCTTCTTTGTTGAACGACTCAAAACTAAAAGTCCCACTGGAGAAGAAGAAGGAGGAGATGGGGAAGAACTCATTCGCGACATTGTCAGCATTTGTGAACTCACGCACAATCTTAACTGAAAGGGATATTGCATACACAATGGCAGTCGAGAGAATTAACATTAGGTGAGTAAAGAGGTAGACGTGCAGTTACTACAGCTTCAATCTCGCAAGAATTGTCTAAGGCAAAAGTTTTGTCGAATACGAAAGAATAAGTGTTTCGAGCCAGTAGTCTGCTAATGGTTCTTTTAAGATGAAAAAATGGAAGGCTTTTGTCTGTTTTCTCCAAAGTCCCTTTTACTGCCTTTTAAAAACCCTTCTAACGTTTCATCCCTGTTAGATTTGCTTCGATAGCCGTGATACCAATAGGAGTGGTGATTCATCGTGTCTGAGCGCTGTCTCTGTGGTGTGGGTGTCTGGAAAACCCGTTCATGAATTATCCTATTGAGGAGGGAGTAGAGATTTATCCCGCACTTAGTGTCATCTATGAGTTTCTTAACGGCTTTAAAATGATCGTACCGGTGCGGAGGATGTGAACGTCTCCTTGCATTCAGCCGACTGTCAGCCACGATCACAGGCCGTGGAGAAAAAACCGCAGGTCAGAGCATCGCCTGTGTGGCAACACGGGTTGTGAGCATGGTAAGGAAACTGCTGACAGGTGCTTTGATGTTTATCTCAAATCTATGGCCGGAAGCTGCTGTACATACACCAGAAATAAATAAAGCGATAAAATGAGAATTTTGGCTTCAGTTTTCCTACCTTTCTTTGAAGCACAAAACGTATAATTTAAATGATTTGTCTTTTTGGAAAGAGTTTCATGCCAATCCGCCTGCAGGATCATAATACCACACTGGAGAAGTACTTTCCGCACCAACAGAGACCAATAAGCTGACACGCACAGTTGCTTGCTGATTCTGTCCCTCCGCCCAAACTGGAGTGAGTGCAGGCTGAGGCCTCTCACTTAGGAACTTCCCCAGGTGCCTTCACCTGGAGTTTGTCGGCCTTTTTTGGCCTCTTACGACTACCCTGTTTACTTTGAGTAGAGTTGCCCAATGCATAGGTAGCGAGGGGAGGAGTAGACAGTGAAAAACAAATGGGAACAGGCAGAAGACCGGAGGTGTCTTACTCACCCATCTGGCACTGGTTCCCTTCCACTGATAGGAAGGAGGGTTTTATAGACTGTGTCGGTGTTACTTTTTCTTTTCTCTAGGGAGGCATTTGGCAAAAGTAGAAGCTAAATTCATCCCCAGGTAGTAGCAATTAGCCCGAGATAAAATATAATTGCCTATGCATTCATATTTGGTTGCCTTTAAGAAGTCTAGACCAATCATCGAGTGACAACTAGTTGTCGATTGATCATGTCATTCATCTGCCTCGTTTACTTTAAGAAGATGTAGCTGCGATAACTCACCAAGCACAAAGCGACTAAATATATGTCAAGGAAGGCCTATTGTCGATCACAAGTCGATTAACACCTTGGATGAGTGAAGAAGCAACCGGACAAGTTTGTCTCCTCCCCTCCGTCTCCGCCCCTCGCACGCCCGGAGGTTAACGCATGGTAATACGATTCCTCACCCTTCTCTCAGGTATGTCATAAAATCGCGACTTGCAATTTAGATTGGTTGCTAACTGACTGACTAACTAACTAGATGACTTATTTTGAAGAATGACGTTTGTTCATTCAGTGATAACCCATATTGTAGCATCTAATCGTCACATACCCCGCCCTTCCAAGCCAAGCCGCAAAAACCATGCTTGCCTTGAGTGAGTCTGTGTGAATGCGATTGTTCAAAGAAAATCATTATCTTATCAAAGGCTAAGCAACCAAAACAAGTGAAATCTGTCCGCTCTGTGCAGCTTGAAGACATACACGATGGACTTTTCCTTCCTCGTCTTCTTCAGGAACAGACATGAAGGTCCTCTGTTTATTCTTATAGGAAGACAAACTACCTTGACTCGTAAGAAGACGGATTCAAAAGCCTCTAAATCTGAGCGACTGACAGCAGTGATAAATCGTGCGTGGTGCATGTCAAAAAGTGAGGCACTGAATCAGCGTTTCCGGTAAATAAGTCTTCTGTGCGTATGGAAATCAACCATGGGACAATACGGTGACGGTGAAGAGGATCAACCATGAATCAGTTAGATCGTAGCCCTGCAGTCGGTGAGGATTTGTGGCCAGTCATTCAGAATATTTTAGTAGCGCGTGCAACGTCTGTGCAGTCCTCATTCGATTATCGGCCGACACAGCCAAAGACAACTCTAGCTCTCTCTATGGGCTCACTTAACGCCCACTTCCACGAATTGGAAAATGGGGACTTAACACATTTCCAAGGTGCAGTGTAGTTTTCGGGCTTTCCAGCTTGCCAGCTGGAAAAGCTTTGCGGCGAACGGTTGAATGCTGCGATGCTTCCACAGATATGGCAGCACAGAGATCACTTTGGGGATAGAAGAATGAGGGAATTAATGTTTGTACGGCTTAAGTCGCACTCCTTGAATTGGGCAAATGCAACTATTAAACTGACTAAAAATACCTCTTCGCACGCACTTTGTGTGAACGGGGTATACCTCTATGCTTTCCCTCGTCCAGCCATTCTACTTCGTCCTTCTGAAAGTACTCCGAGGCTTCTGCTTTTGCAACATCTTTAAAGTCAACACATAGATAGAATAACCAATGCTTCAGAAGATTCCTTCAGACTTGAGGAAGTTTGAACTTTAAGATACTTGTCAGATGAGATTTGAGCCTAGGCCTAAAGTTGGTTGAAGAGGAGCAGTGGAAAGGGGGATGTTGAGAGGTAAAAGAAAGCGAGAAGCTATTATTGCAACTCTAAAGTCCTCTTAGCTGTCCCATTTTCTTCCATGGATTGAAGTAAGTGCGACAATCAAATGTAGCATTGTAAAACCTCCGGAAATGTGACGAACCACCGTCCTGAATATGCAAAGGGTAGGAGAAGACAAAAGGAGGGGAGAAGACTAGAGTGGAGAGGAAGAGCACGTACGTTTTTCGATGGGTCGTTGTAGCTAATTTGGGTGTCGTCACATGTCCTCAATTGGTGGTTGACGCAATGGGAATACTTTGGATGGAATCGTCTCCATTCGAGGGTGTATGCACATTTGACGGATGCAAACGAGCAAGGGTGCTTAATGTGTTGCGACTAGAAAAGTGATATTTATGATGTCTGGACGTGTCTCCACAAACAACACACGCATTTGCATGGCACTTTTGCGTGGCACTTTGACCACGAGACTCCCCACCCTCGTGATTGTGGGAGTTGAAGTTCATTTGTTTGTTGAAGGTGGAAGTATTTGATAGACCACCTCGTATTTGGTTGGACTGCAAACGAATGGGTGGATGGATGAGTGGGTGAGTGAGTGAATGAAGTGAGTAGGATGAGGACGTCGACCATCAGTGTCACGCATACGTGACATCTCGATTTGCATTCTTTGCATTCCTCTCGGGTTTGCATGCGAAGCCACACACATGACGTGTGCTAGCAGTTGGTAAGCAGTGTGTGGTGGCTGACGTCTGGTGGATGATTTGGGACAGGTGGTTGGAGCAAATTATGTATTCCAAATGGGATGTTTGATGGGACGGAAGGCAAAGTATGTTTGTGGGTCTGCCTGACCTAGAGGGGGCAATGAGGGCATTTAGTTGCTGCGGCGCAACAGGAGTGGTAAATGGAAGTAATCGCTATTTGTGAGATTTATCAGTTAGGAGAACAGACTCCTAAATTGCTTCATTTGTGTGATGGGTCGGGTTATGCGAATTTTCAGACGCTGCTCGACAATGGAAGGCATAATCGATCAGTGAGGAAAATCATTCTTAATAACTTATGTGGCCATAATTTACAAAAATTCAAGCAAAAAGGTAGTCTAATTAGCCATTTTTACTTCTCCTTTTATTTGTCAAGACACGGGGAGGAGGGAAAGGTCGCCAGGTACCAACCAAATGTCTACCAGGGTAGACAAAATTTGTCAGATCATTTCTACACCAGCCCTAGTATCAGGTGGGAGATGATTCTGCCTTCCAGTCAGCCAGTTGGTCTTCCTTCCTCCTTACTTTTTTTCTTCATAGATTCGTGTTCGCTAGAAGTAAACAATCTTGGCTTGCTTCCTTTCCTTTTTCAACAGTCATCTCCACCGGCTTGATTTATTAGCAAGTCAGCCATCACAACCAGAGAGAGAAAAGATTTTTGGTTATTGCTGGATCAAAAAACGGCGAAGCTGTGTCGTGGCATCAGATGGATGTCTGCGATTGTGGGTGATGAAGCGAGGTAAAAGTATGGCAGTGTGTAAGTCAAACATGTCTGAGTCATTGTCGACACGATGTGGTTCCTTCCACCTCCCATGGATCGTTGTCTTTTTTTCGATTTGGATGGAACCTTGACACTCATCTCTGAGGACGTAAAAGGGTGTTGGATTAGTGCTGGAGAAGGTTTATTACTAACCTGCAGAATAAATTGGAGGCTATAAACGCAAGCGGGCGCCCATGTCGTTAGGATGGTAGTAAAACCTACAATGACTCGAGGACCCACAATGTAAAACTGTCAACCTCCAGTGCTCCATGCAGCCACATTTCTAACAAAGTGAGGCAGGATCTTCAGTAATTTGTGACCTGACAAGGCGTTGTGGTGACTCTGGCTTTAAGAGAAGAAAGCCGCCTATTACAGAAGTTGAATTACACGCTGTAGATTTGATTGGGACTTCTGAATATCATGACATCCATCTCGCATCCATTCTGCTTATCTATCAATCTCGTATCCATTCATCCAAACATCCGTCCATCTGATATGTACATGCCCACCCTGTACCCATCCTCCATCCACTCATCTTCCCAGCCGTCCATTAATCCATCCAGCCCTTATGCACCCTTCTACTTATCCGTCCACCTATCCATCCAGCCTGCTAACCATCGCGTATTCACCTCTCTGTCCATCCACCCACACATTCATCCCACCATACACCTTCTGGATTGAATGGTCCATTTTCTTAAAGGATGGTGTTGTATGTGGAAGAAGTGAGTTTCAAGAACTGATTTATTTGGTTACAGTGGAAAATCCACCCGACAGATGCACGAGTTGCTCATCCACAACCGATCTATCAAAATGACAAACAGTAGCCAATTTCCATCGAAGTTCCTTTGAAGCCTCAAACAGATTCTCACCACCGACTGTCTTTTTCAAGAATGATGGATCTTTCAATCAGAAATATGTCTCGACCCTATACATGCGGAAGGGTTTTAAGATGTAAAAGAGTTATAAGCTAGGCCTTTTTACTTCCAGATTGATGGAAGTTGTTTCGTCTTCAAGAGAGTTTAGAGCACCACAACTATATCAAAGGGCAGTACAGTGACTAGAAGCTACGTCTAAATGTCACAGAAGGAGCCATATTCCATGTGTGGCTGTCCTGCTGGTGGGTTGTTAACTGCCAGCTTAACGACACAATGTCTCCATCCTTCCAAGGTGTTAAACTCCACATCCTTGTGACATTTTGATCCCTACCTACTATTTTTAGCACAGAAAAAAGATAAAAGAACCGGCGTTCGTTTGAATACCTCTCGGAAAGTCTTGTCTTTGTTTACTCGTTTCTTCGCTAAGCATAAATATACTCTTCAATTATCGCCTCCGGACACGTGTGTTCCGTTATGTGTGCGGTAATGAGTTATCGCGCGAACGGGCGGCTGCTAAAGTTAGTAGCTGCCCTTTTTGTCGCTTCATTTGATCAGTGATTCATCCGTCTGTAAGTAGATTGACTTATTTTGAAAAATTTACCTCTCCACAAAGCGACCCTCCCTTTCTTTCTTTCTTTTCTTTTTTTCATTCGTTGTCAATACCTCCTTTCAGCAGCTTTTTTACTCCTCCTTGTGGATTGGGGCAAGCATGGAAGAAAGAGGGACGCCTGCAATTAGTCCTTTCCTTGCGGTCCCTCCTGAAGGTTTAATGGGTGTTCTCTTGGTAACGCGACGACTTTCACAATGATTTTACATCCCTTATCTTCAATGGGATCCCATTTGTCCAGTGCCCTGTTGTCGAATCGGGTTGATACGGTTCAGCCTAGTGAAAGTGTCTGAAAATGGCCGCGTTTTGAAAGCTCACCACCGAGAGTAGGAATACTTGTCAATTGTCCTCTGCCCTCCTCTTCTCCTCCTCTTGATGAAAAGGAGGGTAAAAAGTGGCTGCCTTGTCAACTCGTCCTAAGGGAGAGGGAGGAAGGAGGAAAGAAGGGGAGTAGATAATGCCTCAATCTCATCACCACCCTCTGCTCTCCCTTCAGGCTTTCTCAAAGCTCCAGTTGACGATTATCAACCTCCCCTGACATCAGCACTCGACCATCATCCAAGAAATTATAGAGTTCTGGCATCACTCTCTTCTCTCTCTCTTCCCTTATTGTATCAGTGGCTGGAACGAAGGCCTTACACTGTTTATAAAAAGGTGGAGAAGCGACGACTCTCATGGAGCATCTATAGATTTACGAAAGACATCCTACACAATTAAATAAATCTAAAAATGCCGTTCTGGAAGATCTGGTTCCCTAAGAATAGGAGAGGGAAGCCCACGCATACTAAGCACCACAGCTAACTTCCATCCTTGACTTAGATGGCCAAGCTTTCCTGATTTTGCATCGTCAAGTATTGGATGCAGGCGAAGCCGACTATCTCAGCACCGATGAAGAAGGAGACAAAGCTGTCAGTCCCTAGGATAGTTCAAACCTTTTGAACCCCTGGAATAAGTGGATGCAGATCTTTAGTGGTACTCATTGCAAGTGATTCACAGACCCTATAACCTCAAAAATTCTGGATTTTCACTTTCCTCTTAAATGTCGTTTAGATGCCGTTTGACTACCTACGAAACCACCAATTCTGCCTACCACTAGGTGTAGGAGGTTTTGTTGCATTTTGTCCTTCAAGCAGGCTCCATTTATGTTAGCAAATGGCGTCCTTCAAAGGAAGCTTTAACCATACCCTCCATCCACTCCTTCTTGGGTCATGCAAACTGCATGAAAAGGGGTGAAACCTTGTTCCCAAACTAGGACACGCAGGCCTCTAGGAATGGCGATGTGACAACTGCGTTCAATGCCAGTATCATCTCCTGTAATCCTTTACCATCCAACGCGACATCAAATTGCTGTGCAATCCACCTCCATAAAATACGAATTCCCCCGTAGCGCTTAAGGAGGAACATATTTCTAGGCAATTTCTAGCTATTCAACCTGATTAATGACTGTGACTGAGATGGGGTTGATACAACATCGCCTCCCCAAACTGAGGCACAAATCCGCCCTTCCTCTCAGGACAGGTTGACAAGGCAACCACTTTTGAACGGTGCCATTCGTTAGGCCGAGAGGGCAGGGGGGTAACGATTTTTTGAAATTCTTCCAATTTTAAACAAACTCACCCTGGTGAACCATATTGATGCTACCTGACGGCAGAGCACTTAAGAGGTGAAATCCCATCTGAACGTGCGAGTCGGCGACTTACCCATAATATCGGCCGATTGCTGTATGGCAATAAACCGCATAGATTGAATGAGTCTCCTCTAATTAGCACTCGCGATGGAGACATGCAGTTCCGCTGCTAGTCCCTCAGCCCTTCTGCACGACTAGGGGTGAAGGCACTCATCAATTCATTTTGCCTTTAGCTGGGAAGTTGGGCTTTGCATTTAAAACCGGGCTGGGCAGATGCGAAAAGTAATTAAGCCCTTCGGACTAGGCTACTCAGTGGACATTTGTGACCGTTTTAACAGGGCCACACATGATTGACGCGAGCACATAGCTTGCCAGTGTATGTGTGTGTCATCTACTCCTCATTCCTCTGCTCTTCCCGTCCCCCCTCTCACCCTCTTACCCTCCACCTCCTTCTGTACCCTGGCTCGTTGAAAGGCGACGCCACCACCATCCCCGCACAGCCCCCATCTTACCCACGTACATAAAAAGCGCGCATGCACGCGTGGTGGACATGAACTGGCCGCGGGTAAGCATAGACACGTGTCCGATGACTCAGCCACCACCCGATTGGCTGGTGTTGCTGCTGCCGCCACCACCGCCTCTCGCCTGTCTTATCGCGGCGCAAATCTCACCCGTGGAGGCACGTTTGTACGGCGTAGCGCGTAAACTTCAATTATTAATTGCGCAGGCATGCACGCACGCACTCGCGGGTCGTTTGATTTGGTGTGTACACACAGGCAGGCGGACTTGTACCAACACAAGTGAACACATATATACACATCTATGTGCACACAAGGGAAAGGAGCTGAAAATGGGCTTTGGAGGGAGACGGAGAGGAGTATGGGGGCATAGATTAATCGAGGGAAAGGAAAAAGACCCAGAAATTGGTCAGACACAATAAATAATGCACCACTGCCACCGCCGTGTGACTTGGAATTCCGGCTGTGAGAGCGGCCATTGTGGGAACCGAAATCCAGTTAGGTCCCGTGGCGGTAGTTTGGAACAAACAAACTGATCTTGGTGGCTTAGTTTCAAGGTAAATAAAGCTATTTTACCGAGGTCCACTATGCAGATCTGATACTTTTGTATCGCAATGCAAGAATCGCGAGATCTCAGCCTCACGTAAAGGTGACATGGGGAATTTGTCGAATGAATGATGCCCACACCTCCCATGTTTTTTAAAAGATCTTGTTACGCATGACTCCACGGCTTCAGCCATGCTTGGTGGATACACTGATCAGACGTGGAAATTAGATGTAAGCCTTTTCAGTGCGATGCCACCATCAATTGGGAAATAGGAATCAATGACGCAGCAGAACAATGTGACACACCAAAACAAAACTAACTGGTAACTACTTTAGACCGTAAGTAATCATCTATTGCTGTAAAATGCACATTTTTCGTTAATTGACTATTGAACAAAAAACATTTGACAAGAAGGCATTTAATTACGGATTGTAAGGTACTTAATTTATTTCAGTAGCAATAGCCCATACGTCTGTGAATTTCAGCCATTAAATGCTGGGCGATATTTTGGTAAAAAAGTTGGAATCAAACAGCTCGGTGCTCCTTAAGGCAATCACTCACTATTGATGTGTCTCTGCCAGCTAACCGCACTACCATGCACTAAGTTCTCCTCATTTTTTAGGGGGGAGTTGCATCCGTTTTCAGGCTTGAGGAATGTAGCTTTTCAAAGGAGACTTTACAGGCAGGAACAAGACTGTATCCTAAATATCGAGGTAACCGAAGCAGCGGACATGACATGCTAAGTGTCGGCAATCCAAGCATATGTCAGAATAGCATTTAGAGTAGAGGAGAAATTCAGACAGTCTGTGTTGGTGATGCGACGTACAGTAATTCGCAAATGAATGCCGCAAAGGTGGCCACACCTGGATATGCACACCAATGGCAGATCAGCATACGATTGTCCTTAGCACACAATACAGCAGCAACTGCAGGAATGAACTTGCTGAGTGCTTAAAAAAGGCCTAGAATTCGCTCCTGGTTGGACAGTCTTGAAGATTAATTGCATTTATGCGCAAAGTGTTTCTGGAGATTCGCAAGAATCGGATTCGCTTCCAATCCATTGTCTAGCAAGTATCATGTGAAGAGAGTACAAATGCGGTCATCCACCAGACGTGTATGCATACAGCGATCTACCCGTCGGCGCCCTCATTCAGCTCAGCGGCCGACAAGGACCGCGCCGACACATTATATGTGCACAGGGGTTAATAACGGCTAGCCAGTAAACACTACTGTCGTGACTAATCTACTATCATCGACGTATCACGTGACCGGGCCATCATTCAACCGGCTCACAGTTGATCGGCTGAGTGGGGCATTACCATAAAAACTGACCTTGGAGTCGTCTGGAGACACGGATGGACGTCTACGCCTTCAAGGCCAAGAAGATTCTTTAAAATCACTTTCAACCCTGTGCAGTAGATCTACGTCGACTTCAAAACTTTTCATCATTCCTCTGGAGTCTTGGATGGATGAAAAGGGAAAAAGACCGTAATCGCCGCGCGACTCCTTTTTTCTGCCATGGTTGCCATTCTTGCAATTTGAGACAAGCGTTATTCCCACGAAACGAAGGGATTATCTCCTTCGTGTCTGGTACCATGGATGGAAAACTTCGGTTTTGCATATTGCCTCGGTGACTTCCTTCTGGTTGATCAGTGCCACGCGGAAGCACCTTAGATGCCTCAGCATCCAAGACAGGATTAGGATCAATCAAAATGATGCAAACACAAAGGTCTGGAACCAACCTCGCCCACCCGCCATGGGTACAGATGCCCTATTTCGGGTGTTAACAAGTGGGCGGCATCTAAACGGGATCTGTGATGGAGAAGCGCCAAGAAAGCACGTTCTCGGACTACATGAGCCCAAAGTTACATCAACCATGGAAATCTTCGACGATAAGCGCCTTTTGGCTAAAACCTTAACCTAATGACCCAATCACCGATGAGAATCGATCGACCATGACATCGGCGTCAGTCAAGGGCGGTGAGCGTTTGGTGTGAGCTTTCCAAAGCCGTCTTCATAGATGCCACAGAAGAATGGGAATTGTGGGCATCCTCATCACACGAAAGATACGGTTCCACACAGTCCCGAGCACTGTTTACAACGCCAGAAAAAGCACCTTTTCCGGCTCACTAGGAATTTTGTTTTTAAAGAACCTTTTGAAACTCCTATTCTCGTCCAGTTCTTTCGATTGGTCATGCTCCCACCTAACTCCGATATGTCAGCAGCAAGAACCCCTTACTGAAGTCTGTTTCCAGTTACTTGTGCTTGCAGTAAACAATGCCTCCTCTCTTTGACAAAAGCCTGAGAAAAAATTAAAGGAAATGCTTCATTTACACAACTTGGAAGAGCAATGAAAGGCAGTCATTCCAGAAGCGGAGTAGTATCCGTAGGAACAGATGGCGCCTCCATTGGAGTAGTGTTAACCGTCTTTCGTCGACATTTTGCAAAAGAAGAGTTCAGACGGCGTCCATTCCGAAGGTCCCACAACATCAGCACCATCGCTGTCAACAGTGCAACCGATCCACAGAGTATAAAGAAAAGTTCCAACACCAGATAGCCCTGAAAGATAAACGGAAGACGATTAAGTCTCCCAACGAAAAAATACATCGGTCTTCGAAATGAAGATAAAAGACCTTGGTATCGACGATATAACCAGCGAGGAGAGAGATGAGTCCAAGACCGAGATTTTGGATAGACTGGATGAGGCCATATGCGGTTGCACGCTGATACTGTGGCAACACAACACTGACAAGAGGCCAAAGACTACTAGCGAGGACGGAGTAACTCAAACCCAGGCAGCACATTGTCAAAGCTGGAGGAGGACCCGTAGAGGCGAAAGCAAAGACGCCGTGGCAGACGACGGACAATGCGACGCCCGAGGTAACCCAAGTCAGACTGTAGCCGATGCAAGCCACCATTGCACCGACTAACGGGCTGGCTACTGCTGACACTACGAAGACCAGACTGTTCACTGCTGCGGCGTCCGAGGCTCCGAGGCCGTACTTATCTAGACCGACAAAAATATAAAATATAAAAATATAAAATACAAAATATAAAAAATATAAAATCCGCGTCTTGTGTTCAAGGTCGGCCGCGTTGGTTGAATGTCTGACCATAGAAGTGCCCGTAGACGATCCTAACGTCGGAGGCGTCACGGCCGTCCGCCTTTCAAAAGTTTTATAATTCACTCAAACGCCCAACTGCCGAGAGGTTGAGGCGTAGCTACAAGAACCGTGTCTGGAGTCGTCTGTAGCGGAGACTTCTTTCTAGGTAAACATTTTACCGAAAATCTGTCGAAAGGGTAGGATATGGCTCCAAATCTAACCACGATTTACTCTCATATTTGTGTGCTTTAGTAGTTAGCTCTGAGAGGAAACAGCACAGAGTTTATGCAAACACATGATTGACTAGGCCGTCGACTGTTTACAAAGATGTGACTGCTTCATCAACGATGACGTGATTTGTCAGCATCGGATAGTCAAAGATCAAAATGGAATTGGTTTGACTTGAGATCGTGCCACCTCCAATCCTCGTGTTTTCGGTATTCCTCTGTCTCACAGGACTTCTGGACTAAATTCACTTCGTAAAGCAATTAGCCCACAAGCTATACTAGCTATAGTGCACTATCCAGCCTTTAACACTTATTCACGAATTAATCCTGCCCCAAAACAGCCAACTTTGCAGAAGATACGGTACTAAAAGCTACGATATGGTCGAAAGCATTCACATCGCCTCCGACTCTCTTGCATATAATTATGATAGAAAGGCTCGTCAATATCAGAAAAGAAGAGTAAGCAGAGTGAGAACCACAGAGACGACTTTTGATAAGAGGGAACTGAGTCACCAAACGACATTACCTTCTCTGCATGGACGCGGTATTCTTAATCACTGTCTATCCCAGCTCAGTGTTTTCACCCTCCTAGGGAGTGCAAACTAGTTGGATCAAGTTGCTACTACTAGACATGTTCGAAACCCCAGATCTTTTGTTTCGATACCTAGAAGTTTCATTTTTCTGAGTCCAAGGTTCGAACTTTCTAAAACGCCCTGAACTTCATTTTGTCGACCAGTATCTCGAACAAATGGACTTCAAGTGTACTAATAATCACTCATAAGCCCAGATAGAGCCAAAATGGCACGAATTTCCAGGTTCCCCATACCTGTTGGCAATTAAAAACACCTGAACTCAACGGGATTTAAGCTCAAGCACATGAACACCGCCACATAATCCATGATGACACAGCTTATTATGTCCCGGTATCAAATCAGGTGTCATGCGTCTTCGGGACGTAACTACCCCTCAGAATAGGGAGAGATCACTGAAGTTGTTTATACGACTTGCACCGTTGGTTTCACTGAATGGAAGTGCTGTCTCAATGAAACCCGTACCAACAAAATTACGATGGAAAAAGAGAGGGGATTGAGCCTACATCCCATGAATAGGTGACTTTCAATGCACACTATGAGCACCAATTTAAAGTAATCCAATGGTGATGAGCTAAATGAAGGTTTAGTAGCTTAATTGCTGAAAAAGCATGACTAAATAATGAGTAAATGTTCCACAAACTGTTCAAAAGTTGGGACTCTAAAAAAACCGATTTTAGCTAACTGCGAGGTTTAAAAGACTATAATAGACATCAGCTAAAGGGAACAAAGAAAGAGAAATCTAAGACAAATTAACGAAGTGGATCTGGAGTGGATTAAAAAACCAAGAATAAATGAATCAGAGAATAGGCAGACAAATCAAGAGTGCATAGAGAACGATGGATTAGTGAACAGATGAAAACGTAGACTACGGGTAGACCGGAAAATGAAAAAGCCATATCGGTCAGACACAAAAATATATGTGAAATTAAAAAAATAATTTGAGTTTCACTCACGCTTGAAGAAAACCAATCCAAGACTAATGAAGGGGAACACAGTCACATAATAGGCAACACAGATGATGCAGATGAGCCAAATCGGTGCTGGGAAGTGTAAAATATCCCTCAGTTTGATCCGATTCTCATCTCCCTGATCGGTGTGCTGAACAACTGTCTCAGAGAGTTGCGGCGTTTCTTCAACCGAATTGTACGAAGGTGGTTGGGGCTGCGGTTGTTGAACAATAACAGCAGACTGAGCTTTCAAATACCTTCAAAAAGAGTATGGAATAAACATTGTCCAGCATTTTACCTATTAGAGTAAGATGGTACTAACCGTTGATAGAAATATGCCAGTGAAATTGTGCATCCGACCGAGAAGAGGCAAGTTACTGAGGCGACAAATAAGGTTAGGCCCATTTGTCTACTCCCAGTTATATGAAAAGTGGTACCTAGGGCTTTGTAAAGTGGACGCATCGTGTTCATGTTGATGGTGGAACCGATTCGGGCCATGCTGAGGGAAAGCCCAAAGACGAAATTCAACTCGCTTGGAGTGTACCAGGCGGTAGCGTAGGCATTTTGTGCCACTGACAAGGACTCGCCACCAACCCCGTAGATAAGTCGGGAAAAATACATTAAATAGATGTTGGAAACAAAAGCTCCCAGGGCAAAAAGGCATTGACCAACAAAGATGATGGAAGCAAAAAAGATGGCCCCCCAGCGAATACCAATGACCCGATCAATAAAAAAACCACCAACAAGGCTAAGAACGACATTTGGCCAGGAGTAGAAGGCGTAGAGATTCATAAACTGAGTCATGGTGAGATGAAGGTCAATTAAGAAAGCATCCTGCAAGGCGGCAGGATTGTCAAAGCAGTAGTAGCTACCAAAAGACATGAGACAGATGAAAAATAGCATGCCATAGCGATGAACACGACTTCGAGGATCACATAAACCACCACAACAGTGGCGGGGAGCGTCCCCGCCTTGCAAGGCACCTCCCAGCGGAACGTAACTCATACCAAACACGTCGAAAAGGGACGACAAGGCGAGGGCAATTACCCTATACCATAGTTGGATAAGTTAAACAAAGATTAGGCAACGGCTAAAATTTGAAGTTCATGCAGTGCTAACAAAACCAGTTGTCAAAATATGCAGAGCTGTTGTTTTTAGTCCGCTGGGAATAAGCGCAATTGAGAGCAATTGTGTTTTTGGCTGTAAATGTATCAAATGAAAAATCAGTGCTTAAAGTAAAGTTTGGAAAATTCAACTCGCTTAAAGTCTAGGTAAGATGAATGCGTACCTTACTGTGCTTTAACTCAACAGTCACGATGCACCTATTTATCTCAAAATGCTTGCCAACATGTCGTTTAATTGATTGAACGCAATATGAGTAAAAATCACAATACAAAACACTAGCTAAACTTTTTGCTACTATTTCTAGAAGTAATTTTATAGTGCTGATGCGCGCTTATTGGAATCAACGAAATTCGTTGCCTGAACTTTAGTCAGGAGTAAAATTACTGCCAACTTTTACTTTGGCTTTCCGAATTTTTTCACACTTGTCGTTGTAGCGTCTCGAGGCTTCCTCTAAGGCAAAAGAAGGCAGAATGCTAGGGTAGAATATATATATTCACAGGACAGAGGAAAATAGGCTGCTGGCATGGCCTGGAGGCCAGCCCACGCAGCTAGGGCAATACGGCCACCTCTGTGACCTTGACAGAAACCGGCAGTTCTAACAAACAAAGTACCACAGTCGTGATAAGTCAGAATGATTTAAGAAAGCACATCACTGTTTTACAGAATGTTAAAACTTTTGTCAGCATGCCCCTAATGCCGTGCCATAGGAAGAAAGCACAACCTGTAGCAACTGAGTTGCCCGCCCTTAAAAACACACCGTCAAATGAAACACACAATCATTGCAGGACATCTTATTTTGCCAGCATCATCCCCCACGCTCCCCTTTGTTACTCTCTCGAGTCGCCCGTCACAACTCGCCAATCGGAAACCGTAGCCATCATAGTTTCTTTCACGCGAGAATGTATTTGGTCCGATCATTACTGATACGGCTTGGCACCCTCTCTGTATTTTGTTTTTAATCCTATTTGTGCAGCCTGTTGTCACTAATGGCAGCAAATGGTAAACTAAGAGCACCTTGCGTCACCTTGGCCTTGTCAACGCATGTGATGATATCGCCTCCACTATCGCGAGCCGAGAACCGCTCACCCCATACCACACAGGCACATCGATGAGCGCTCAGCCTGGCAACCAAAGTGCCAACGCTTCATTGGTTATTTAAGAACCAACCAGATGAGAGGTGAACCACGAGTCAAGAAGGCGTAGAAGGAAGGACCGCTTCATTTCTCGTGTCTATTACACATACGCATACATACATACACACACACACACACACGAGACATTAGCAGGATGTTTCCAAGCTCGCTAAATCACCACAGCAGTCAACATTCACCCCCTTATTACGCACAACAGCGACGAAGACGACGTCCGAACTTGGAAACCTTCAGCGTTCAAATGAACCCGGAGCAGAGCTCTGCCTCAGGGTCCCTGTATGAGTACAATCCAACCATGGTGCCTCGCCCTACAGATTACGATGAAATGGGAATGGAAGGTGAAGGTGTAGGTGTTGATAAGGAGGCTCGAGTTCAGCCCTTCTCTTTCGCCTGCGAACTTGCACATGGCAGCAATCAAGTTCGTATCTCTGGTTTTGCTAACATCCCTGAACTCTATCAACGAATCGCAGAGACCTTCAGCATCCCTGTCTCGCGGGTGAGTCATCCAGATTCACAATTTCGTTTTGTTCGAACCGTCTTTTTGACAAGCACCTGTCTCACGACCGGATGGGATGGGAATTTTTGAGTGTCTCCCTGAGATTCATTTACTGTTATTCATTGAGGGCTCTCGAAATGTGTAAATAAATTGGCTGAACAGTTTTAAAATCCTCATTCAGTTTTTACCAACGTATCAAATGGTTACGATCTGAGCTGATTTCCTCTATTTCTTCTTTCTAAAAGAAAACGAAGCAATTAACTCCTATGAGTGTAAAGACTCAATTAGAGGAACTTAGTGGAGCCTAGTTGGTTGACTTGGAGTGCTTTAACATGCTTGTAACACTGACCACTGTAAACTCATTCAGCTTTTGGCCTTGGTCTCCCATCTTGCACATTTCTTATTTAGCTGTCAGTTAGTACACAACTGCTGTGATTCATGAGCTAATGAACATCTAAACGAAATGCTTGATAGTTTTGGAGCACATCGCATGAATTCTTAAAGATTTGTTTCACAAGTTTATTGACATTTAAGGCATTTTACAACAATGCTCTCTCACATCTCCTTGGTAGTAAAATTTTTGCCTTTTGCGACGTAGGTTTTGCAATTTTTCGTGCCATTCAAGAAAAGCACCCATGCTTTAAAGAATACCTAGCTTTTCTGCTTAGGCTCCGCCCCCTTTTAGACGGATTTTGTTTATTAAAGTGGAGGACCGACTTCCACCGTGTTGTTTAAAAGTCGCAGGATACATTTATGCTAGCCGAAAATTCCACCAAGCCCTTGCTTCTGTGGTTGAGCGAGTACTCTGACTCCAGTGCTCACCGATTCTTTTAATCAACCAATCAAAGCGCGTTTCTTTATCGAAATTCTGTATTTTTGTGACAAATCTTTGCAGCAATATCTTGGTGAGCCATAAACACACACACGCGCAGACCCACATGGTCTCGATTTTACGAACGAATC
The DNA here is from genome assembly GCA_036345935.2 of Taenia hydatigena. NCBI lineage: Eukaryota > Metazoa > Platyhelminthes > Cestoda > Cyclophyllidea > Taeniidae > Taenia > Taenia hydatigena. The sequence continues at coordinate 20,716,376 of JADWOT020000004.1, forward strand.
GACTCACGTTGCAGACAGAGCGTAAAAATCATTTTGAAGTTTGGATATTTTAGGCCTTGGAGTTGTGTTAAATGCTCACTTGTAAATTTAGAGTTGAATAGGTGGTGAACACGTGCTAGTAGTCCCTCATCAAGTTCCAAATTTCTTTACTTTTCAACCAAACCACACGAGGTGGAATTTCTATTCAAGTACTAAAAAAGTCGACGGTTGACGAAAAGCGTAATTAGTCGCCCCAAAGTAGTGCAATCAACTAGTCATTCCAATAGAGTTGACTACTTGACCTTACTCTAGCAGACGGTATTCGCGCAGTTGGTAGTTAACTTGAGAAGTCATCTCACTAGCTAGAATTGCTCCTATTTTCAGGTCAATACCGCAATTTCATCCGTTTTCAGGCTCTGCAAGTATGCAACTCGGCATCTAAGTGCGTGTTTTGGTTTCATGTGATTCTTGCTTTACATTGTGACTCATTCAGCAACAAATGCGGTCATCCTAACTCGGAGTCATTATCTGCACTTGAGCGATTTGTTAATTATACCATCAGTTACAAAATGTTTGAGTTTTCAGTTGATAAAACCTGGACTCTACAAAAGAAAATAACTTTAATTTAGATTTAAACACCATGAAGCAGATTGACCATGGGTAATTCTAACACATTGGCATTGGCCTTTCGGGAAAAACTTGCGTTTCGTTTTAGCTGTATTTAAGACTTCAGCGGAGTCCTTACGCTTGTATCAAATATTTCACACCCATTTTTGGCATTTGATTCGTTTTAGTAATTCCCGAAGTTCCCGCGATATTTGCATATTTGGAAAGTTGTTGAATGATAGACCAATTGCTTGTGAGGGCCAAGGTTACTTGATTTGCATGTACTTCTTATCCACCGAACATTTAAATCCGGTTTTCTTGAACAAAATTTACATATCATGCTGTGGGCAAGAAGAAGGCTGGAGCTTAGGTGATAGCATAAGCTATCAGGGCAATCGACTAACGAAGGCTGCGGACTAAGATATTACTGCTCTTATCCCCAGTAGATCATGTACTGCACATTGGACACTCCACAAGTCGACATGAACAAGTTGCTAGGCAATCAGCTCTCCTTTAATCACGTGATTTACGTCCACATAAGAGGTCAAACGAAAGAGGTTCGTTTCTTGAAGTCTGCTGACGCCTTGGGTCTAACTGTATCGGATAACAAAGCCGGTGGGGTCTTTGTGAAACGAATTTCGAACAATGGAGTGGTGGCGAAATTTCTAGACCAGCATCCCAACAGTATTTGCCCTGGAGACCTCATCGAGTGCATCAACGGACGCTCCTTCATCAACTCACGTCACATGGATGTGGTGAAGTACCTCAAGGAGCTCCCACTCAATAGCAATATTGTGTTGCGTCTCATTTCGCCCGAGAAAAGTCTATGTGAGTCATGTTATCACTTATTTTACCATACTTTACAGTTGGAAAACTTTATTATTTATATGCAGGAGTGGAAAGGCGCATCCACCCTGATAAGCAAAATAAGTTGCGTTGTACTGCATAGCAGCATTTCAGAAGCGCCATTCGGGCTTCCAGCTTACTCTGCTCAAAAGTGAGACAAAAAAGAATGCAGTTGCGTTGCTATCCACCGGTGGTGGTTTGTGCTGTGGAGATAGTTGAGTTTCCTGAATATTGCGTCCTCGGTTCGACGATGTCACACATTGGGTCAATCGAATTTCGCAGTGACATCTGTCTAGAATTGAACAGTTCATCAAAACTTAGTCTCGTTTCACTAGCGATAATTGTGTGGGACTCAAATTGGGGAGTTTGCTCCAACGTTTCAGTGGATGCCTTTCTTTCATGGCGCCCTTCACTTCAGTCTGAAATAAGGCCTAGCGGTAGTAGAAATCCTTGCCAATGACCTAAAGCTTGCATCATGGGAGGCCTGAATGACCCCACACGATAGTAAATAACTAAATGGATAAATAAGGAAACAGTTTTGAATGAATTGGTGCAAAATTAACTGCATCAATCTGTGATTCCCTCTACGCTGCATTTTAGCATGTGAAAATTTTCTCTTTGGTTGGCGATCACTTTACATCTTCGCATGAACCGCCTCATGAGAAAAATGAGAAGTCAGGGCACAAACGCAAACGAGGAAAAAAGGAGCACGAGTGGTCAGAGAGAGAGAGAAAGATGAGGGGACTGCGCGGGTGAATGCTACTGCGGAATTTTTGGCATTAAGTACACCCAACTGATATTTCATGCCGAGCTAATCAGTGATAGCACAATCGTGTCACCGCCGACTTCACTCTTTAATGTTATGCAAGTCCACCTTCAAAATCGCGTGATTTTATGTCTGTAAGTTTGTAGGCAAAATTGCGGCTTTATTACAACCAGTAGTGGAATAATGTGGTAGAATTTCCTTGCATCGCACTTCATCACTGGATTGGGGAATTGCTCTTCACGACTTCGGTTGTTGCAAGGGAGTCGAAATAGCGATCCTTCTGATCAGGTGTGAAGGGCGCGTTCAATTCTATTGGCGTACGTGCGCAGTGCGGACTGTAGAGTTCCCCCCTCACGTCGAATAGGTAGGAGACGGCCGTGTGGATGGAACGGGTTTAGGATGCTCTGCGCGCCTACTTGGTTACAACCGTCACCGTGTGGGGTGGAGAGAGAACCGCAGAACTAATTCTTGATAAGTGATAGTGGTTGTTGACAGGCGTTGCCTCTCGCAACCTGCTACTTACATAGATTAAGTAGGTTAGGTGTTTGCAGCACTGATACATGTGAATTCACCGATTCCCTTATTTTAAATAGCAATAGTACAAGTAGTATTTAGTGAGGAATGAATTCTACCCGGAGCTTAAAGGATTTTAATGCAAACAATTTCGGCCAAATCGCTTAAGTTCGATGGGAAAGTGTCGTGTCTACTTTAATGCTAGCCCTTATTTCTTTTACTATTTTATGCTTAAATATTGGGCTATTTTTTTGCCAGCGGGAGTATCCAGACGACACAAACGTCCTGGTGTAAACGGACTACAGACAATCCGATTTACTGCCGACGGTGCTGACATCATGGAAGCCGTACGTCCCGTTTCATGGCATCGTTTTATTGTAGATGTGGCGGATGTGTTTTAACCAATCAAAAATAGGTTAAAAACAGACCAATAGGAATGGACCAGCAAAATGTTAATTACTGGGCAAATTGCATCTCAGAATCCGGCACATAAGATTTAAAAATGTTGTCGTAATCAAGTGTAATCAAGTTCTCTGTGTGTGCAAATACTTCATTTTTCACTCCTTGAGGTGACGTACATGAGCCCGGCATGGGTAGAGGTATCTAAGTTAATCGGTGCTTTAAAATCTGAATTCCATTTCAAGCTTTCAGCACTATGTCAGACCCCTGGTGGCCGCCCTGAGGTAAGTTGGGTCAAGTCTAGGGGCAGCGTGTGGGTTATCGGCACTGCTGATCACTACCATTACTTTGGTTTTCGCATTGGTGTACCCACCTACACGTACTGGCACATCTCTCATTGAATCTTCTTATTTGTTTGCTACATTTCCGGCGTGAGTAAGCATGGAGGGCAAGATTAATTTATACTTTTCATTTTAGTTGAGTCAAGCTCAGGAGGTCTTGCTTCGCAGACTTGCTGAAACCGTGGAGGACTTCATCGGTATTGCGGATGAAGAGTTGGGTTAGTTTTGTCTATTCATTTGCCATTTAAGTAGCCTTTGCTGGAATCTTTAAATCGCAGCATTTGTAGCCAGCTTAATGCACCCCTTTTGGGCGCTTAGATTTCAGTCCAAAAAACAGGTGGGATATAAGCTCGTGTGTAACCTTCATTAAGGGAGGGGACATGGTTTTGACCTACGGTAGGTATTGCGAACGGGTGTAGCAGAAGTACTAACGCATTTCCACTGCTACCAATAAAGGCGGTAAAATGCTCGTACTAACGCGACGTATGTAAGAGCGTCCCCCACGTTCAGTTGCCTCCACCCTAGGCTCTGAAGAACGTATAAATAATCCTAGAACTGATTCACAAAAGAGGAGAACTAAATGTAATTATTGAATGCATCTCCGACGACTTCAAATTCAATCTATGGCTTTAATTTTGAATTGTCAAAGAATGCTCAGATGATTGTGTTAACGATTTTTCACGTTTTGTAACTTCTCGGATCCCCATACCTCAGAAAACATTTCCCATAAATCATCGATTCTGTCTAATGAACTTTGTCGAGAAAGGCTAGCGTTTGATTGGATATCTTCACCACTCCCAAACTGGCCAATCAAAATTTAGCGTGCAGAAACGAGTGTTTTCATCAGTCTTTCGTGTCTAGCCCAATCAATATACGATCTGCAGTGTCAATCCGCGACAAAGGAGGAATTTTTCGAGCTCCTCAAGAAGCACCACTCTGAGTTCAACTTCCCTCCACGGATTGCAGAGAAGTTCTGGCTGGCCTATGAGTATCACCTGGATCCCATGCGCAGCCTCAGGAACTGATTGCAAGCCAGATGGGGTGAGGTAGAGGACTCCTCCCTCCTTCTCCCCCTTGAGAGACGCTTCTTGAACCGACTCATAACGAGGTTTATAACTGAGTTTGTTGTGTAAAATAAGTGCTCTGACTCGCTATCAAGGTTTCCTCGACTCCCTCAAAGTGTGTAAAAATTGTTAGCCTTCGGTGGTTGCTCCACTTAGATTGACAAGTCACACAAAAAATGGCTGAATCCATTCGGTTGATTGACCCTTGGCTCAGCACTGCCAACCAAGCAATCAACATACAAAGTGGGTCTGTCAGCTTGCTGTTTGAATGTTTGCTATCCAACGATCAAATAGAGTGGGAAAAGCGATCCATTCTCTGTGGATAGGCTTGAAGTTTGGTCGGTGGATATACTGATGGGACTCCATTGATTGATTACAACGGAGAGAGTATGGTTCCAGTCGACTTGTCCTTGGGTTTGAGGATACTTTTTAGCAAGAAGTCCACTTTTGAGGTTTTTTAGATCCTCAATGTTCGTGCACAAATCAACTTTGCACTGTACGAAAACAATTAACCAAAAATTCTCCTCAATGGATTTGTCTATGAAATCTGGAAGATGGCCACCAGCTCAGCTGCAAAGATGGATGTACAACAGAAAGAGCTGGACTTTGGCCAATGACTGCTAAGAAGGTGACAAAACTGAAATGTACCACAAAGTTCATTTATATTAGGCAAGAGGCACATCGGTGTGAGGAGGTAATGAATGTTTACATGGAAGAAGTCATCATCAGTTACGAGAGCGGGGTGGGACAAAAAGAGGAGGTTGCATCCAGTAGATTACTTTAATAAAAAATGGACTCGCTCAATTTGGAATTCATCAAAAGTGAAGGGGAAACGAAATGACCTCCTGAGCGGATGAAAAGTGGGGAGTAAAGGGGAGAATCAACCCCAACCTAAAAGCTAAGTAATGGACGGGCATATTCATTAGCCAATGAAAAACAAGGGGAGGAAGGGAGAGAGAGGGGCCAACATCCTGAGTAGACGACAAAAAGTGGAGAAACACCCCGAGGAGCAAGCCACCATTCGCCTCCTAGAGGTCTTTTGGCATTGGACGATTCTTGTAGACCACTTTGCGGGTCAAAATGTTGGCCCACTTCTTGCGCTTATACACACCGGCAAGAATGGTCCCAATGACCATTACAATTAGTGCCTTAAAAAGGACTCGTTTGCGCTTGTCATGGTTGCGATCAGAAGACCAGGTGAGAAAGCTCACCACGTCCTTGGCCATTTGCGAGACGCTGGCTGGCGTTCCGTCCGCGTACTCCACTTGCTCGTCGTACAGCGGTGGCGCCATAGTCAATGCACCACCCGCGAAGTAGGGGTTGTAGTACTGGTTTTCCTCCAACTCTCGACCCGGCGGCGGATCGCAGTAGCCTAGCAACGATAGTGATAGTCATACTTTGTGATTACGCTTTATAGTATCAAATCTTGAGATTTTCAAAATTGGACGCTACTGTGGCAGTGGTACGTGGTCGGCGTGTTAGCGAGATTGCGAACTCTGAACCCGTGTGGAAGACTTCGGGTAACGGTCACTCCCCAGTAGGATACCTGATTCCTGTGAAACATTTCACTTAACTCGTGAAACGGTTTCGCATAAATGCAGGATAGGTGGGTAACTAGTTGAGAATTTACCCAATAATGGAGACGCCCGCTCTGCAGTAGAATAAATGATTCAATGGTGAAAAAATCCCACTAATCACTCCTGCACAGCATTGTATTTAGCGCGCAATTGACAAAGCTTTTCACATGAAAGATGTACACAAGGAGATGAGTGTCAGCGCCGACGACGAAGTACTGAGGATGGTTCAACATAATGACAAATCTTTGGACCAGAGGTGTTTTCTAATCTACCTACAGCCTGTGATAGAGATCGTAATAGAAGCAAGCGAGAATAGTGGAAAAACAAATAGGATTTCCGTGAGGATCCCAAAGTTGCTTTTTGCCTTGATCGTCCCTTGTACGTTGGTGGTAGCACGATAGGGGATCCCTGATACATGTTACCTCGCCCAAGCAGCACAATCGCTCGGTCAATACAAAGGGGCTAAAAGTAACCCCAGCCCACCTCACTTCCGTCTCACTTCTATTCGCGAACTTGTTATTCCGGTTCATTCCATGCCTATGCAATTGTGTGGCGCTGAAGCCAGGGTGAAAATCATCACTTGGGTGAATATGGAGGATGAGGAGGAGGACACATCTCCTCACGAGCGAATTGGAATCAAGACCTTCTCTCAACTAATGGCCAATTCTTGATTATTTCGTAAGAAGAGAGAGAGTTTTTCGCTGGGAAGGGAGTCTCACACACAACTCAACCCTTCAGTCAATGGGGCCATGAACAGATACCATGTTCTGATTTTACACATGGTCTTAGCATTAGTGCCAACTGCTCCTAAAGTCCATCTCGCGAATAGTCTGGTTGGAGGTCCAACTTAACATATAAACACAAGAAAACACATTTTCGAGTTTTTTCCTACGCAGGATATAGGCCTCGGCAGTAACCGCTATTCGTTCTTCAACAAACAAATAACCTTTACCGATTGGTTTCGCCTGCAGTCCACCGCACACGCACACACACTAAGTATGCGTAGTTGATCGTCTGGGGACAAACAACAAACCAAAACCACCTCCCACAACAAAGCCAGCCAACAATTTAGCCAATTAGTCAGCGAGTAGCTTAAAATATACTGCATGTTTCTATAGCATAAGTGAAAGAAAAAACAGACAGAGGAGGATGAACACAACAGGCTTTCAAGCGCACCTATTACCAGCTTTCAACACGTATAAATGCAAATTGTACATCGTCAATAGCAACGACATGTGTGTACATGAAAAGTAGCAATATCGGGTTGCTAAGATGCCATTTTTTATTACCTGTGCCCGAATGCATCTTTCACTCTTTTCAACTATCATGGAAGAAGATGTAGAGCATTGCAGTGGTTAACACTTATTTAAACCTTTCATATCAAAGCATGAAGTGAAGAATGAGACTCGAAGTACTTTGCAACCCAGACTGTATTAAAAGGTCACTCCAACCGTATGGTATTGGCCAGTAAATAAAAAGTATTTAATTCATAAAATGGACTAGATTCTCCAAAGTTAGCCATTTTCATAGACCTATCTCCCTTTCAAGCCAAAGGAGGGATAGAATGCATCCTACTTCCCAAGTAAGCTCGATAGAAATGATCACTTGAGGGGAGGAAACCCCCCAATTTTTCAGTCATCACTTGTGATGACACACTGTAGGAAAAATAGGCGAAGCCTCCGAGGCGACACTCCCGTCGAAAGCTATTTATCGTCCACCAACTAAAATAAGAGTGCCAAAATCAGGATCCAAACAGACTCGAGGCAAATATCACGCCTCCTTTTGGCATAAATAGATATCGTGAGTTAAGTTTAAGGCTCCTTCGTCGTAGGTGTAATTGGCTAGATGGTGTAGAGCACTTTGCAACCGCCAAACTCGATACTCTTAGAGGCTCTCAATCGTAATAATGAGCACACAAATCGACGAGGTCAATTTGCGCCGCCAGCACGCACACACAAGCCATCTGCTTACAATACCCAGTAATTTAGCTTATTTTTCCTCCTATTTTGGCATAATGTAAGCAGAGGTTTGGCGATCATCTCTACCTCTAAAACGGTGATCTTGTAGTAAATTAGAAGAGCGGTCAGCATGCCGGAGAGTAACGGTATGAGTCCGAAAAAAGGGTTTCAAATGCTCCTCTTGGGTCATTCGAGTTTTCACTAAAGCATCTCTTCGTTATCTCCCAAGTGGTTTAATCGAATCCGTCTCTAAACTAATAAAAAACCATGAAAATGAATTCTAAGGCAAAAACAGTTGCAGTAGAATGGGTAGAAAATATAGCTGATAAAACGGTCTGATTTAATGAATTTTTAAAAAAAATGAAGAAGTAATAAAAATAAGATAGGGATGAAATAAAGGATGTATCGATAAATCCAAAGTGAATGGATCTGGCCACATTAGGCAACCGTGATATAGACAGATTTCTAGACCAACTTCAGGCAATAAATCGAGAGAGGAGTGGACAAGAGTAAAAATGATTCCACTTACCGGTGAGCAGATGAAAGACGTAGTCCTCAAGGCCATGACGTGCTTTGGCGATAAAGGTGAGGTCAGGTGGAAAGGCCCCGTTGTTAGCAAATCGTGCAGCCTCGCGATTGGGATAGGGCGAGGGCAGTAAATCTGTTAGTCGACCTGGACGGTCAAACATTTTCCCCTCGTCGTTGGGACCGTCCTGCACCAGAATCTGTAAGTCAAAGCAGGACAACTGCATTAGTTGTCAACCCCCTGGGCATGTGTTACCCCACTCCTTAGGGGAGTGACCCTGGCTGCGCATAATAATAATAATAATAATAATAATAATAAACCTATGCATTTTCAGCTAGGAGTGGTTTCCGTTATGTAGCGGCAAATTGGATCTGAGCAATGATTTCGCATGCAACTGTGCTTCAAATGAGTTTGGAAAAGAAAAGAAAAACCGCATTTTAGCATCTTGCAAAGAATACTCCAAGCCTATGAAAAAGTAAAAAAGCCTTATTTAACGCATAAAAGACAGTACAAAAAATTGTCATAGGCTCCTCAAAGCCTATTTCACCAACGGGACGCAATAGTTAAATCTGCCACTTTGGGCTCGGCTGGCATAAAGTGCACAGCTCAGAGGCATGGAGAGGCAGATTTAATGGAGAGAGGAGAAAAACGGTCTTAAATTCGCTACACCTAAAATTGCTTGCTCTAAAATGGTTTTTAAGGAGGAGTCCCTGGTTAGAGTTGACAAAAGGGAGTATATTGAAAGGGAATTACACTTCATCAAGGGTGTCAATTAAAGAATCCAGGTTCCGCCCTTTGGAGGATATGAAGTGAAAGGCTTTGCAAGCACCCTTTCCCCAGTTTAATTTCGAGTGTTAGCCACACCGCATTCTCCGACGCCGTTAACTCTGGCGGCACTCTATACCCGCTTGAAAGAAAGTCACCGTGATTGGAGGCTGTAAAAAAGCTACGCAGAGGGAAGGAAGAAAGATGTGCACTTGGAGCACTCGGAGATAACATCCGAAATGCCATATAAATTTTTCATAGCAAGGTGCCGTCGTCTTCTTTTCAGAGTATTAAATTTCCACGTACCAAAATGGCCTGGGAGAGAGAGATGCAGGACAAGGCATATTTTTTCGTGGTACAAAAGAATTCCAAATTTTCATTCATTCATTCGTGAGATAAAAATTTGCGATGAGTCAAACATTCCATGCTCCAAAGTTCTTTCCAGTCTTCCAACTTGTTCCAGTTTTGAAAACGCGTGCCCAGAGTTGAACCCTCGAAAGATCATGTCTAGGAGAAAAATATATCCCTAGCCTACTTTCTACCCTACTTCAATAACGAAAACGTCAGTTTTCACGGTACAGACACCCTTTAAATCGCACCCAATTCAGTTTATGGAATGGGAAAAATATACCTCTGAATGGCCTTGCCTTACAATGGTCAGTGTAGTCGTCACTAGAAAAATCTGTGCCCTGAATTCAGTTGTCAGAAGGAAAATATATTACCACGCCCAATACACTTTGGTCTAGAAGAAATGACCCTCTATTCAACAATGCACTGGTCTTTGCAGCTCTTTTTGTGAGGTAGATTTGCGCATAAAATTCCTTTTTAGAAACAGTAAGGACTGCCTATCAGTGAGAAAAAGTCCTAATCTTGTAATGCTCAACGCTTCATACAAGTCAGCTTGTCCGTGAGATGATTTGTACTGCTAACCTTCAGATTCACCCGGTGGTACTTCTCAAACTATCAAGGGATGATTATTACCCATGATATCATTGCAAGATGGACACGGAGGTAGCCAGAGCTGTGTCGGCGTATTTGGCCTCTAAGACAATACATATATTATAAGAATGGAAGCCAGTTCAAAGAAAACGCATTAGGTCTGCATCATAGGCGCATCAAGCATGATTTATGCCCTATTTTCCTCGTCTTCTTTAGAGGGTACGGCCCAATTCAAAAGCGGCTGTACATCTCGCACATTCGGATATATTTCTGCCTGTCTTGGGCTGTTGTAAAGATATAGGGATGTTTCACCTCGGTGACTGTTTGAAGTTGAGCGAGTTGCCGGAGTCCGCCCCTATAGGTAAGAAAACTCGCTCAAAAGCAAACCTTCCCCTCTTCGCCACCCCCTCCTTCCAATGAAAGGCACTCTTAAAGTTGGGAAGGAAATATCAGCTCAACCTAATCTCCTTCTTCCGAACCTCCCCACAGATCTCTTCAACCTCCATGTAATTATAATCAGCCTCTCTCAGCATCAATGTTATGCAATCGGATAATCAAATCCGGTAGAGAAAGGAGCATGGAGTTGAGAAATTGAAATGAGATGGAAAATTTGGTAGCTAGAGATAGATTAATTTACTTCCGGAGACAAAACGGATTTTATAAGTGAGATTCAGAGCTAACCTGTGTCTTATTGGATAGTAAATGCCTTTAAATTATCAATACAATCGTTTAGACTGCTTTATTTTGTTATAAAAATCACAAAGCCATATCTGGTAACCTAGTACTACCTTTTGGGCAGTTAACATTCACAAGTTGCTCCTCCAACCGAGTTTGTGATAAATTTGCTACGTTCTAGGTCTCAAATCCGTGCCGTCAAATAAAGGTTGCAGTAGTTTACTTTTATGGTGCTCAAAAAGGCACTTTACTAAAGCAGAATAAGAATCCTCATAAATATCGTCCTTCGGGCGGTTGAGTTTGCTTGCACATTCAGTAAGAAACTAACCTATTGCAAGGCGGACTTTGCTATCATTAAAGCTGAAGTGCGCACCCCGACTTTGGACAATCCAAGGCCAATTTTTTCTTCTACCTTCGGCTAAATGCAGCAAAGCAAACTATTTTATCAGGAATGGGGTCTGATTTCGCCTAGAACATCGTATTGTAGGAGATCTACATCGTTTTCTTCTAAATTAGCATTTAGATCCTGTACTATAGAGGGAGACATCTTGCTGATACAAGCTGTAATGCCTCCCAAAGCAAGAAATTTTATAGTAAGTGGTTTGACTCAAACGAATTTGGAGTGCAGAACTTGACTATTTTCACCAATGATAATGACACCACGCTAAGCCATGGCTCGAATTCACTTCGATTTCCATATTTAAAGGCTCAGATCTGCATCGCTATCACCCTTCACCCCGACTTCTTTAGGAGCACCACTTTTCCGTGGATGTGTAAAGCCCTTTAAGCGGGCCATATTGGTCATAATAGAGGTTCGTTTTAAAGTCCTAAAAATGCACTCAAAGAAAAAATCCCTCCATCATTCCAAACGGCTTGGTAAAACCAATGACTGCCTCCACATTTGAAAGGGATTGGTCAGAGATCCTGAAAAGTCCAACCTCTCAATAAACGCTACCATCTGGATTTCACAGGACCTCAACTCAAGTAGCAGTCAGGTCTACAGCCTAGCTCATTGTAAAGGCAAGATCAAGGGAAAATCACTTGTCATGATCCAGAGTCAATAAAATGTAGCTGCAAATGCAATCACAATCCCCAAAAAATAATGTTTATGGAAAAAAAGATGCCTTGCACTTTCCGAACTCCATTTAGAATGGGACAAATTTACGATTGTTAAGTTCAGAAGGGCTAAAATTTGAGACAGTACATGTCACAAAATAGTCGGATTCAACTAATTAAACCGTTAAAAAAGAAAGGGAACGCAACGTTGAGACCTTTAATGAGAATAGACCATCGATAAGCCGAATATTGCCTCAGCCTTGTTTTTTTCACAAAATTCCGTCACACTCCATGTCATTTGAAAATGTTGAAATTGTGATTTTTAAATATACAAAGACCATACTTTACAAGAAATAGCACCATATTGCCTCGCGTCGGATCTTAAGGATAATCTGATTACGCACTTAATCCAAGTCATGTGGTTTTTTTTAAATCAAAAAGATTCTACATCCATTTGAAGGCACAAAAATCTAATTGGAGAGGGGATGAAAAATGGGACCACAGACCTATGAACGCAAAACTTTTAAGTAAATTACAGATGCTAACAACCAAATGCCATACCCCATATCGGTTTGAAATGGGAAAAGTCTTATACAACCTGGAGACGACGTTTCAAGGAATAGTAGACATCAGCTTCAAACAAATTGTCAAATAAGATTTCTATCCGTTCGTGACTACTGAATGCCTTATACCTCCAAAACAGTTTTGAGCTAGTTCGGGTTCTTCTAAGAAGTCTTACCTCTGCGCACTCGGCCTTGGCCTCCTCCTCAGTGAGCACATGATCTACCAATTGGCGGTATGCAAGGAATTTCATGCTGTGACAAGCAGAGCACACCTCCTTGTAAACCTGGTACCCTCGTCGCAGCGAGGCATGGTCGTGGGAGGACAGCATGCCTCGGTGCGGCCAGTTCAGCTTCGTAGGATGGACAATTAACTCAGAGGCAAAGACTGGAGCCGCCACCGCCACCGCGCCCACTGCTGTTGCTCCGGCGATCAGACACAGATGCCTCACCGTCAGCATTGTTGATTGGCGCTAAGAGTAAGAGAAAAGTGTAGACACTAGGTCGAACAAATGTGACAATCTGCACATTACAAGGCTAGAGTTAAGTAAATTCTGTCAACGACCCACCAATGAAAGGGTGGGGACTCAGACGACATATTTCTGGTGAAAAGAAGAATATCTAAGAATAACGGTAATGATTGGAGCAATGAAATGTATGTTTAACTCTCAAGATCGGCGAAATTTGCGCCCAGAGCACTTTAGAGCTCTAAACAGTTTACCCAATGATGAGCTGTAAAAACCGAAATCTGCAATAAACACACACACGCGTAACAATCCCATGTCCCGCAATTGCCAAAAATAGCCATTTTGAATGGTTGCTTGGCAAGCACAAAATCAATGGATCATCTCCAAAGGTTCAGCATGAAGTTCACTGCTGCTCAGTCGATAACAATAGCCAAGTATTCGACTTGAAAACAGGAAATAACTAAAATCACTTTAAAAAGCTAGAACAAAAACACTTCAACTTCATAGCTTATTTACAACCACTGCAAAAAGCCACTTCTCTGAAATAACCAAAGTTTCAAGTAAAAAGTAGGGAGCAGATTATAGGCGTAAAAGTTTAAAAAATGAAGAAACTAGCAACAAAATAAGTTCAGCAGGAAATTGGGTGCAAGAGATAGTAGAAAATTTCCTTACCCAGTACGCAGTGCCCATATACGCAATACATGCCTAACGATGCCTTCGTTATACTAAAAACGACCACTCTATTTCGTGTATTTTATTAAAGTCGAAAAAACCTAGTTAGGTCAAAAGCAAATATTCAAGTGCTGATTAATAAATGAGGACATCCTGATAGTTGTAATGTCTGAAGTGAGGGCAAACTCTACCTTTAGACACAACAGGGAGACAAAAGTAGAAACCACTTCGACTTAAGGTCAGAGAACGTTCCAATAAACTAAATTAAGTATCAACTTAGATAGTGGGGACGCATTTAGCACATATATCGACTATCACAACGAATGAGACAGGAACGTAAAAGTATTGCATGACTAACACTTACATTTCTTATCCGACCAAACAGGCGCGTGAGCAAACCACGAGAACTCGCGGACATACCGATCCGAGTAACGCACCTAAGGAAGAGGTTCAAACAAATGCCTGAGTGTCCCACTCGCAGATGTGTGTACTAATCTGAATTTATAATTTACCATTATTTTGATAAGTAGCACGAAGTGCTGCGTAAAATATAGCTATGCTATATAATCTAAAGATTTAAGAGCGAGATTTTTCAATGTGATGCAACTTTCCGGAAACATTTCTTAGCTTCCCTTTTTTAGCATAGCCTTTACATCCTCTTGTTTTCTAATAATGTCATCTTAAGACCTTCTGTGCCTAAGTGGAACCACCTTCTCTGCAAATTATCACTGCACTATAGTGAGGGGACCCGAGATTTTCCTGGTAGCAAGAGAAGCCATAATGCGTTGAAAAAATGCACATTTCCACTGTGCAGAGACAAACAATGTGGAGGGCTCCTCCTCTCTCTTCTGGTCACTCCTGTTAGTAAAAGTCTGCGTATGCTTTGACATCTTTAATATAGAGGCAAGATGTTGGAGTTCAGGCCAGGGAAGTGTCACGCTCCAGCGAGTCTCTACGCTGCTCCGCCACGTGGCTCAAATCATTTTATCGCCTCTGGCCTACAAAGCACATTTAAAGAATATAAGTATTACAAACAAAGCTACTGATTTCGTTCTGGGGTCGGCACACCCAGTTATAATACAATGGCGGATGTCCCAAGGCGCTCCGCGAGTTAAATATTCAACGAATTCCAACATCATGAGTTAGCATGAATGGAAGAGCCAGCTAAGCACCTTGATAAAGCTTTGAGGATGTAAGACTTTTAATCAAAATAACAGAAGACATATTAATGGCGTACGGAAGGATTGAGGGTGCTGGCATATCCTGAAGGCCATAACGTCAAGCGGAGTTGCCAGTTATAGAGGGGCGGGTGCCCGCATCATTAAATTCAGAGTTAAGCGACTTACTGATTTATCACGATTAGAACCCCCCTTGATATCGGGGCGTTACTTTATCGGTTTTCCTTTAGTGATGTATAGTCTGCCCCATAAATGAGTTCCAGATTACCTCCTCGTAATTTACCGTATGCTCCCAATTGGCTTTAAAATGTCATTTATGGTACCTTGTTTTTTTCGGCCCTCGGTTTCGGTCAGGGTTGCAGAGGTGGCTGGCCCGAGTCATGCCAGCGGCTCATTCCCCCCTGCCCGTTGAATACATATATTCTTCTCTAGTATTTCGCCTTCTTTTGCCTTCAAGGGAGCCTCGAGATGCTGCATTGGTGGGAGCAGAAAGAGAATCCGACTCTATAAGGTTTATCTCCCAATCTCTACCGCATATGGTATATTTAGCGGTGCGAGAGAAGTGCATAGGCTACGGATGGGAGTATCGCTGGCCTCGCATAGCGGAAGGGCTAAAAACGACGTCCGTCTTCGGTATCTACCCCATCCCCGTGTTCTACAAGAAAGCTATTAACAACTGAAGCGACATTGGCCATGGACTACCTGGAAAGGTTTCGTTCCTGAGAGTACCCACAATATACATGCTTAAAGAGATCGGTGTGCTAACGTCTCCCCAGGGACATACTGATAGTCAGCAGGATCTCTCATTCTAAACTTTGCTCCCAAACCAAACGAAACTCTAAGTCCGATGAGCTGCCAAGAGGGATCACTGCCTTTGGTGTTAAGTATAGCCTTATTCGCGTCGAATGGCGGCGACTGGCATGATTAGCTCGTGAGTGCTTCTTGCAGCACTGATTACATTGTGATGGCTGACGCAGGAGGTGTACCAAGGGGCGCATCGGGGACGACGCGCGAAAGAGATGGGGGCAATGTAATACTTTGTTTATGCTGCCGATTTTCAGTCAGGGATACAGAGGTGGCCATATTGCCCTAGCTGCATAGGCTGGTCTCCGGGCCATGCCAGCAGCTTATTTCCCTCTGTCTGTTGAATATATGTTTTACCCTAGTATCCTGCCTTCTTTTGACTTCAAGGAAGCCTTGGGACGCTACAGTCATCGTTTGTTTCCCTAAGAATAATGTCCCAGATATAACAGCAAATTACTGAGAGGTGTCTCAATTGTTTGCTCTATTTAATTGGCACGCGCAACCGGAATGCGCAAAATTCTCCCACCGCTCAGAATCCGCCACCTAACACCCAAATCAATTAGTCCTGCTACAATCTAGTTTAAGTATTACTAAATTGGGATCCCTCAATCCAATCCCACAAGGCTGGGTCTCCAACGCTTATTCCAAGGGGTAACCGCAACGGTTATGTGATAACCCACTTACTTATAAGCTGCTTTGTCAAGCCTAAATTTTGATGAAAATTTCAGGAATCGCAAAAACCGGAAGTACGCCCAATAAACCACTATCTCTGAGAGCCATTGCCGCACCTTCCCATCGCCATGGCCAAATTTCATTTCCGCCCCAAGCACGATGAAACACACCAAGTGGCTCCATCCAATCAGCGCCGCACACTGTTCTACCAGCCAATCAACGCCCTGGCTGGTTATGATCGATGTATGCATTCGCGTGCGCACTTCGGTGCGTGTGTACGTGCATGCATATAGGTGCAATTCACTGCTGTCGTTGTTAACGTCGCCCGAGGACGAGACATATCTCTCTATTCTTCCCCCTGACAGATCTTGCATGGCAAAGGAAGGAGCCACCAACAAGAATATCGGTGGTGCCGTAGGCAACGGTGAACCACGTCTACGAAACCAAAGGAAGCGCCCAAGGCGCTGCGCCATTGGCTGTTATCACGCCAGTGCAGTGTTCCTCCTCATTGGAATTATTGTAGCTCTGGCTGGTGTCTCGTCTAGTCGCCTCTTTGAAATTTTCATCTATGATAATCGCCATCCGCCCCTCTTCCATCACATCTCCATCCATGTAGGTCTCTTTGATGTTAGGGGCGAGATTACGGGCAATGAGGTTAATCCAGTAGTGGAGGCATTGGAGTATCCGCCGGTTCTTGATGGTATGTGTTCCGACTTAATTTAATTGATGTCCTGCTTTTACCACTTTCCAACGTTACAAATATGTAGAGTTTTCGTCATCAAATTATGTTAATCGTGATCAAGTTAAAGCTGAAACAATAAATTAGGTGCAATGTTTTTCCAGTTATGAAGCGGTGATTAAACTCACCGATCCGGTAGTACAAATCCTTTATTGTAATTTTGCAACAGTAAAACACTGGAGCGGCTTTTGAGGCTGATTAATGGCTTACCTTTAAAGGTATTTTAGACCATAGGGCTAAAATTTCCTTTCTCATCAGTGGACGGATAATTTGTCTTGCATAAAGAACTGCTCGTTTTTGTTCCTCTCCACCTCATTATAACTCGAGTATTCTTCGATTCTTTGCTTAGGTTATCCATCCCATGCAGGAATGAGTAAACTCGTATCCCGCCTCATTACTCTATATGGTCCAAATCATAAAACTGGGGTAAATTGTCGGGTCATCGGTTTAGATCTCAGTCCTCTGCCACAACTCCCTGTGGACGCTTATTACTTTACCATGGGTGCCTTTATTCCATGTCAAAATTTGGTCAGAGGAGGTTCATATCCAAGTCATCATGCACCATGAGGCGGCGTCGTCCTTCTTAAAGTGTGATTGGTGAACGTCCTGTAAACTCATTGGTTGCGCCTCGACCAACCTGATCCCTGTCCCTCCTTTCAGAGCCGCGTTGGTTAACTGCAAAAGCTGCCTCCGTGATTGGTTTAATCTTTGGACTCCTTGCTCTCATCATCCACGCGGCCCTTCTCTGTTGCCATCGCGGCCGGGAGGATAAACCGTGGGGAACTGTTGCAGTGGAAGTCCTTTTTTATCTCATCATCGGTAGGTTGAATTTATCTGGTAGGTAGTGGAGTGCATGAATGGCTTCTGGCTAGCTCCCCGGTTGGCTTTGTAAAGTAGACATCGAGTTCGTGCTGTAATACGACTTAACCTAGAATGATGACCCCAGTTATTGAATTTGCGCCAATAAAGGCTCAAGGAATCGTCATGCGTTGAAGTTACGGAAGTGTCTTGATTTCTGGATAATAATTTACTAGACTCTTGAAGAAGCTGATCGAGTGTTACCTCTACGTATTTCATGAATTCTACTTCTTGAATAGACAAATTGATGGCTAGGCGGTCGGATAGTTGTATGAGAAGGCGAATGCGCGGTTAGATATGTGGATTTCTGGATATTCAATGGGATGCGTGGTTGAAGGTTTGGGCAGTCGTCTGGAAGATTGAATGGTTAATTATAGTGAGAAATGAGAAGCCCACCATCCAATTTTTTCTCGAATGTGCTGTTTTCGAAGTCGACGTCTCTCCTGGAACGTAACATCTACTGCACGGTTCATCCTGAATCACATTCGACCTTTCGAATAGTTACTAAGGGAACAAACGGGTTGGGGATTACCGTCATAATTAAATGAAACATTACATTCCAAATTTTGGTTATTTTGAATCCCCACAGATATCTACTGGCCATTACGGGTCGTTGAGGGTGCTCTACGATTGACAAATAGATTGCTTTTTAAAGTTTTGACTGTTTTGCATTCATTTGTTTTATCTAACATCAAAATCACAATTAGGTGACTACCTGTTCTCTCACATTCTGAAATAGCGATAGTAGTTCGAAGGATTCAAATTAGGAGAATTATGAGAACAGCTGTTGTGAAGCCGGGCTGTGGGAGGAGGATGGAGATTTTGCTAAACTACACGCAAAGAACCCCATCTTAATCTAGGTCATGGTACCCATCGAAATCAAAATCTGGTCCTAATTCATAGCTGACAACTTCTACAGCTTTATGAATAATAAGGCGTTACAGATAAAATTGTTCGCGTGGGATTGAGTGCAAGGTGCTCAGCATTTACATGGCGGAGGTTTTAAGCACCTATGCATTATTTCCCTAGATAAACTGATTAGTTAGTTGGGTGCACCTCCAAAATAGATACAGATAAATTAATTTGCAGACTTTAAACATTGAGCTCTTCATTAGGAGTGGATTTGCGCTAGTCTACTACTTCTTTCATGGCGTCTTGCATCGCTGTGTCATCGAATCTTGGTTTAATGAAGCAGGCGCAAGTGAGGATAGTTTGGCTGCTTCACGAACTTAATTGAACTTGTTTACTAAACTGGAAAGAGGTTCTCATCAAATTTGTTGAATGGTATTTGGAGAAGGTAGCGTAGTTGAATAGATAGACGAGTGCATGGGTGAATGGGGCGGATGGAGGATGGTGAAGGCGACTCTTCGTCCTTGAAAAAGTAGAATGGCGTGTTTATTGACAATAGAAAAATGAGTGTGAATGAAGGTGTCAAGGAGAACCTTCAGCAGTGTCGATCTCGTGTGATAAAGTAGTCTGATTGGCTTTGCGACGCTAACTGGTGAGGGAAAGATGTGGTGGCGATTTGCGCGCATTAACAGATGGATCTGGAGAAGAGATAAAGGCCGCCGATTGGTTGTTTCCTACCTATTCGTTTTTTATTGTTCATCTTCATCTTTTGCTTTTTCTTTCACGTACGTCATATGAGCGCGCAGCGTGGTTTAGGCTGTACCGCTCCTCGCGTGTGTGGTTGACCGCAGGCGAGCTTGTCTGGTAGGGGTTGTTCGTTTATTGAAGGTTAAATTGCAATTACCACTGAGGTCTATCATCCTGGCACGATATGATTCTTTTTTGAGGCAAACAAGACTATTAGTCCTGTCAGAATTTTTCACTCCTGATTGGCTTCTCCTGGGAGAGCTCGAGCTCGAAGCCCACGAATTACACCACCCCTAAATGTAATCGTGTCGTCATAACAGCCTCCCTTTAAGAATCAAAAGGCTGAGTCAAGTAATACATGCATTCCACATGTTCCTTTCCATTCTACCTATAATATTGCCTACACCTTAACCGGCTATCGTATGAGCTTGTTCAAATCATGCTGCGGGTGAGCAAACGATCGTGAACCATACACTCTCCTTCCAATGCTTGCTGACACAAGAAAAATTAGGACAGTGATGGTATCCAAGTCTTGATATTCTACAGATTTGGAGCTCCAAGTGGTAAAATGAAGGCTCTTTCATTACTCGTTCACAGTAAATCTGCTAGAGTGGCCTCCACAATCCGCACGAGATGGTAATGCGTTGTCGTGTGGTGATATAAGGTGATAAACTAACTTCTTGACACTAGACAGTCTACTTGTCCATTAATTCCATCGAAAGGCAGCGGAGACGAGGAAGCGGATTGAACCGGATTAGACTAGACCAAATCAGTCTCCCACGCGTTGTATGATCAAGATTGGATTAACGGTGCCTGTCAGAATGACGCAAAGCTTCACAGTCCCATCTACCTCATGATTTTCGTGAGCCTGGCTTCACATTCACATTCTCACCGCCCGCAGTTCCACAGTAATTAAAAAAAGCGCAATGTTAAGGAAAGTGCCGAATTCCACTCCACTACTATGGGGAAATAAGAACAACAAATTGGCGAATGAGGAGATGAGACAATTCAGGATCCATCATTTGAGAAAGTGGGTCTCCAGCACTGATTTAAAGGTTGGAATTTTGCAGAGACTAGCCCATGAGAATCCTTTGAATGCATGGAGATTGAAAAACGTACACCATGTGGATGACCCACATAAACATCTCCAACTTGAGCACTTTCGCCTCCAATGCCTCAGGTTAGGTAGGCACAGCGCACCACTAAGTGATCTCCTAAAATGAATGGTTAACCCTCCTCCCTTTCGAGGCTTCCATTGGCTGCCTGTCCTCTCATGATTCCTTCACTTGTGGCACTTGACCTGCCTCGACAACACAGAGCTCTTGCACGCTTAAATTCGACGAATGCAAGTAATCGGTGGTCATTGCTTTGCCTTGTCAGATTCAGCTCCTAGATTATGTTGATAGTATTGCATGTCAGAAATTGCATGCATGAAAGTGGCCATAGCCCTGTCGACGCCTCGGCTTTCATTGCCTGAGCTTGGTGCCACATATATGTGACACCTGTTTTTCGTCAGCTTTTGATGAATGCCCCTGTGCCATATCGCGGTGCAAAGGGATGAGCTGAACTTTTAAGCACCAGATTAATATGGATGGTCTTCGTTTTGAGAAGAAGCAGCGGTACCAGTAGGTGAACTGGTCAGTTCCTCTGGTGCATAGTTAAGGTGTTGACGAACCTCCAGATTTTGTACCCACACTCTTTTTGGTGAATCCAATATTTTCTGTTTTCAGAATTCGGATTGCTTTTCATTCTACTCTACGTTCGTCACATCCACTCGAACATTCCCATTTTAACTTTCCCTCCACTTCATAAATTCTTCTTCTTATAGTTATCGGTTTGCTTGTTGGTCTCAGTCTGGCAGAGTCGGAAATTGAAGGTGTGCACAATCACGGTGACGAAACTCTAGTCCGCATGCTTCAAGCCAATCGCCTTCTCGGAACCAGCGCCGTAATCGATAAATCAGCGGTTCCATCGAACACCGGTGAAGTCGTCCACATTCCCTCTCCCCTGCCCTCTGGCTACGTAGCTGAATTTAACCTAGTACTGTCTGATCCTCGGCAGAGTTTTTACGTCCTCATTGCCGCCGACTTTATTTGTCTCTTGGCCTTCCTCATGTCACTGGTCTACTTTGTGCGGCTCAGTGAACGCGAGGAGGAATTACGAAAGCAGCTTCAAAAAGCCAAAGTGGCAAAACCGGTGTCTGAACGACCGCTTGTGTAAAATATAACCTCCCTCCTGACAGCCTTTAAGTAACAAGAATATTATGCCTCTGATTTTTACCATCCATGTTATGACAATTGACAACTATGGCCTCTTTTCCTAATTGGTTTTGACATTTCAAATTAGATGCTTTCGTGAACTTCTGTGTTGATGTTTATGGGCTGGACAAAGGGCTACTGGAAGGTCAAGAAGCTGTGATCAATGCGTAGTGCATGTCAAGGTCAAGGTCAGTTAGAAGGTCTCTAATTGTCCCCGCATTTACTAAGGTCGATGAGCTGGTGGCTTTGCAATCTTTCAGATCGCTCAAAAGTTTGCTTCGTTTCTTACTTTTTTTGGGAATTTTGCGGATTCGATTCCGTCACTGGGGTCCATGTAGGGGCTACCGCGATATCAAAGGAGGCAATCGACCACCATGGGCTAGATGTTTTAGTACCTCAATGTAGCATTAAACCCACATCTTTAAATCTACCAAATTCTCTACTCCCACTCCTCAGGCCGGGAATACCTTCCTCCTCCCGTCTACTTTATTCTATACGCTTCCACGGATAAGTTTGCGACACGATTTGGTGTAACCACAGACATCACCTTGCGGATGTTCCAGGACCAGGGCGTAGGCTTTGTCCAGACCGATAATCCTATCCACGCCTCACATGTGCGCGTAGGTCAAAGAATTGGATGATCGTGTGCGTGTGACGCTGGTAAATAAAAGTGCGCCAGCCCAATTTCACGTCTGCAAAGTTCTAGTTTCGCTTGCAGTCAAAGCTGAGATGCGTGATCAAAACGTGAAGACTGTTTCCTGTGCATTGGTAATGTTCCACACACACTATCTGTGCGTCGGCATTCTGTGCCGACCATTGCTAAACTTCAACAAGGCCGCTCCGCTAAGGAATTTGGAGGGTGTTACTCAACGCTAGGTGATATCGCCCGAAACCTCTCCAAATAAAAATCCACTGTAGCTGACATTTCACATTATAATCGGTCTCTCTATGTTAACGTGCAGCTTCTCTGAAGCATCACCGAAATTGGTGCTGTTCCTCGCCTAGCATTCAGTTGCAGGGCCACATTGGCGTCAGAAGAGACAGGTGGCTATGTTGGAGTGAGCAAAGAGTCTTCATACCATTCTATGAAAAAAACCTAGGCGCAAATTTTTTAAACCACACAAGCGAACATTCTTTACACCATTTAAACGCGTTTGTTTATGCATATAACCGTACATCATTGGCTTTGTTTACTGGGAGTGGAAACAACTACACCCGCATCACCCTCCAATAACTTAAAACGTGGATTTAAAAAAAAGCCGTATCAACGATAGGAAAGGAGCCGCAAAGTTGTCACAGAATTGACAAGGAACAGGCGGCTATGGTTCTACTCATTAGCATTCAGCAGGGAGACAACCATCCAACCAATAACCTAACAGCTAGTCGCGCGTGCGGTGTGTGTGCATGCAATGCCTACGCATACATGAACGCCTTGCCATATATGGCCATTGGTTTCGTATTGGTTACTGCATCGGCGTCCATGCGAGTGCCTACGTGCGTGCGTAGGTGAGTCCGCATGGAGGAGGGTGATTCATGCCTTCGCAACTCTGCCCCCTTGAGTGATAGGACAGGGCCAATCCATTTCCTTTCAGGCGCAATTTTGTGCAACCCTATCCAGCAACGAGGGCGTCTCCTCGCCTCGAGCAATAGTGTGGCGTCATCCCTGCAGTGAGGAGCTCGGTTGTGAACATGGGGAATCTGCAACTCTAACCTTCTGGACGGACGAACAGATGGTTGGACGAGTTTCTTCAGCGTTCCGTGGGCACCTACAGGGCCGATTTTGATTCAGTTTGGATCTTTGAAAGTTTAAACAATCGTGGCGGTAAATTGCAGAGCTCCTCCCTTGGGCATTAGCCTAGCTCGTCACTTGTCAACACATTACTGGAGGGTTTTAGCAGTGCCAAATTGCAAACTCCATGTTTTACAAAAAAAGTTACCACCGAGGAGCGAAGGTCCAATTTAGTCTGGTTCAAAGTCCACGTATCACTCCAACTTAGCAGTGGCTAGGTCTTGTGAGAAGAGAGCCATACAATGAGAGGTAGGAATTGTAGCGTTGACAGTCGCCTGGCCACGTATCGGCCCATATATGGCTACGCCCTGCGTGTGTGCGCACCAGGCTGCTTTGTTTACGCTGCTTGAGTTACAAACCTGCGCGCGATATCCTTTCCAACCGTCGTAAGGTTCTAACTGTACGCCGGATACCGCGCCTTAGCGGCTTTGATTGACGAGCTATTTGAGCTAAGGTTCGTTAGTGGTGACTTACCCACCCCCAGATCCCACGAACGACTAGGACCACGGGCTCACCCCGGCGTAGGGAACGAGCGAACCTCTTTGTGGATTTCCACACACACAGCCCATGCACGCCCCCAAGCCTTGGGAGGACTAGATAACCACCCCACATCCGATAGGGAAGCCGTGAAGCCCCGCGGCGGCCGCCCACGGGAGGGAAAATCGTCATCAGGGCAAACCAAACGGGCGTACCCCCGTGTGTCCACTAATCCAGAGGCCGCAATGCGGACCGCCTTCCCCCAACATACAATCTACGACTTACGGGATATGGTGAGCTAGGTGGGACACAAACGTAGCCAAATAAGAAAACAAACTGAACGAGACGTGGGGACAGTGTATTGATAGTCAGAAGTAGATACGAAATGCGGGAAAGGGATGACGCATTTAGAAGCATTTACGATGAACGATGCTGGGACCAGACTCGTCGTACTCCTGCTTGGAGATCCACATCTGCTGGAAGGTGGACAGCGAGGCAAGAATAGAGCCACCGATCCAGACAGAGTACTTGCGCTCTGGAGGAGCAACAATTTTGATCTTCATGGTGCTTGGAGCCAGGGCGGTGATCTCCTTCTGCATACGGTCAGCGATACCTGGGTACATGGTGGAACCACCAGAAAGTACGGTGTTGGCGTACAGATCCTTCCTGATGTCCACGTCGCATTTCATAATTGAGTTGAAGGTGGTCTCATGGATGCCAACCGCCTCCATGCCCAAGAAGCTAGGCTGGTACAGAGCTTCAGGACAACGGAAGCGCTCGTTCCCAATTGTGATAACTTGGCCGTCAGGCAGTTCATAAGACTTCTCTAGAGAAGAACTGGAGGCAGCGGTCGCCATCTCCTGTTCAAAATCGAGGGCGACATAGCAAAGCTTCTCCTTGACATCACGCACTATTTCGCGCTCAGCAGTGGTGGTGAACGAGTAGCCTCTCTCGGTCAGGATCTTCATAAGGTAGTCAGTCAGATCACGACCAGCCAAGTCGAGACGCAGAATAGCATGAGGAAGTGCATACCCCTCATAGATGGGCACGGTATGAGTAACGCCGTCACCAGAGTCCAAGACGATACCCGTAGTACGACCAGAGGCGTACAACGAGAGGACCGCCTGGATGGCCACATACATAGCCGGGCAGTTGAACGTCTCGAACATGATCTGGGTCATCTTCTCGCGATTGGCTTTGGGGTTGAGTGGAGCCTCCGTGAGGAGAACGGGATGCTCCTCAGGTGCCACGCGAAGCTCGTTGTAGAAAGTGTGGTGCCAGATCTTCTCCATATCATCCCAGTTCGTCACGATGCCATGCTCAATAGGGTATTTCAACGTAAGGATGCCTCTCTTTGACTGAGCCTCGTCACCCACGTAGCTGTCCTTTTGTCCCATACCAACCATTACTCCCTACAACGAAGCGGAAATAAACATGAATCCCACATGGGTAGCAAAAAAAAGTTCCACGGTGGTAACAAACCTGATGCCTTGGACGACCAACAATGGAGGGGAATACAGCGCGCGGAGCGTCGTCACCAGCAAAACCAGCCTTGCACATACCAGACCCATTGTCGACGACGAGAGCGGCAATCTCTTCTCCTTCACTCATTGCAGGAACGAAACCGCAGGAGCAGACAACACGAACAGTACTGCTTTCCTGCTGCAAGCTCGACTTATATACGCCTTCTCATTAGCCATATATGGCAATCGCGGTTAGCCAATTAACTGAGGCGACCACAACTGTTGAGAGTGCGTCACCTAATGCGAGTACTTTTCGTGTGAACGATTGGCTAGTGAGCAGGCGAGCATGGCTGCACACTAGTACGTACGCACTGGCACGCAGGCTTGTGGCCATGAGAAACGACGCGCGCCAGATTGATCTACGAGGTCTTTGTCATGGGGTTGTTAGCCTTTTTTATTTTTCAGCTTTAGAAAAGTTTCCATTTGCTGGCTTTCTGAGTCAACGATAAATTAACTCTCGAGTATGCTCAGAAATTAAATAACCTAAGTGTTTTAATGTTGTTTGATGGGATTTCTGTTTCTACTGCCGTGTTAATTTTCGGCCAGCCCGGCAATTTCAAGCAGGATAGGTACCGTGCATTCGGTATTTGATGAAAATTTCGGTACTCTACTGAGTGCAGTAGATAATTCACACTCTACCTTCACTCATGTTAAAGTGATGCCAGAGAAACTATTTATTCCTACGGTTTTTTCAGTGTCCGTGTCCTTCAAATCCACCTAAAAAGTACGGCATTTCGTGTCAGTAGATAGCTCAGAACCAAGCGTGCTAGATGAGATGCCTCACATTTTCTTCTCAAAGTTGCGTGGATTTTGTTTCATTTTGTGGAAAATTGACTTTTCACAATTTCTTCTGCTAGTAAAGTTGCGTAAGCTATGGAAACAGGTGACGTGTGAAAATAAGATCATGATGGAGCCAGCCAGAAGGTGACTGACCCCATCGGTCAGGCGTGAAAGTTAACAGAAACAATTTAATGTGAAACTTTTTTCTTTTTCGCACTAAGGCGAAAGAGCAAAAGAACAATTTCCTAATAAGCCTTCTCAAGTGAAAAATTGACATACTGAGCTAAAGGTTGCCTCATCAAGTTAATTGTAGAAGGTATCGATTTATCACTCAATCGATAAATTTACCATCGCGACTGCTAATAACTTATTTGGTCGATTTTCGTGGGGGGAATTTGTGGCTTGTGTGGCACTTTAGGGCTGGTAATCGCTAGGATTGGTGGGACAACAATGAATTGTCATGGAACCGATTTTCAGATGATGGATTTATTCATCTGCTGGGGTTTATTGGCAAATGCAGTGGTTTTCCTTTTCCTGGTTAATTGAGTTGACTTCAAGGGAGGAATGCCTGTATAAATATTCTTTGGGCAACGAGAGAACTACCCTGGTATGCAAATAGTCATTGACGCAAGAATAACTAATCAACCGTTTTTTGTTTGAGATGCGAGAGTAGTTGGCGGAACCCCCGGTCACAACAGGATACCTCAATTTATTGTTGGAAGGAAGCAATAAATTGCACGCTTTTAAAGAGTAGCAGCCCTAATTTACCGTAGACTGGAGATCGGAACGACACCATAATTCATGTCGGTTTGAAGTGACTCCTTAGAGAGCAAGCAAACGGATTGGCGGCATTGCAAGACTGAGAGAATCTCATCGATTGCTAAGAGGGCAAAAAACCTCAACTCCTCGGTTCCAACTTGTAATGCTCTCTCCACTATCCACTTATTTGGTTTTAAAGCTAAAGGTTGGACAATGAAACGATTAAAATATTTTAATCAATTGTGGCACATTGTTGTCTTAAACATGGATTTTTTTGGTTCTACGATGCAAATGTTCTGGAAAACCTCCCATTTTACCCTGTGAGACCATGACCTCTAAGTTCAGCATTCGTGGTTGTTGATTCTTTTGTACTTGAAGTTCAGTCACCTAAGCTAGCCTGATAGCTCTGCAGAGACAATTCGCCAACACCTGCGAACAAACTGACAGCCTGATTTGCTCAGTGTCCTTGCGTCGGTGGGTGTCCGTTTCGACAAGTCTCCCTTTCGTAAACCTCCCTGGCTGTGACATTCCCTTCCAAAGGCAGCTGTTCTCAGAGATGACGTGCCAAGAAAAGGGAAATAACGACGAGGAACATAAAAAGATGCATTTATACGGATTTCCACACCACCTCGGTTAAGGTCAGTCCAATACTGATGAACAATGACGGTGGTGTGACAGTACCTGCGTGAGCATAGACGTTCAGTACAGCCGGATTGACGTAGGGATTTCGTCCATCATCGTAGTTCATAGGACACACATCAAACTCATACTCATCCTCCATCAACTCCAAGCGTAAGGAGGCGCCTTCTTCAGGTGACGACGATTCAGCTGTCTGCGTCTTTCCACATCGGTTGCCGAGACTGCGTGACATCGCAAAGGAGCGCATTGAGAGACGCTGGTAGACCCAACAACGGAATCTGTTAGAAACCTTCAATGAAGGTATAGTAAGTTAGACCCGTTTATTGACCAATATCTACTAGAAAGGCGTGTAGAACTTACTGGGTCTTCACGATCATAGGTGATGAGATAGGATTTTGTATCCTCCATCCAAAATCCTACACATGCAATGTAGTTATCGGTAACATCGTACTCCGAGATGGGCCTTCCAGCAAAATCAAGACGCCAGCACTTCTGTACATCGAGCTTTAGGATTTTCGGATCGTTCAAACAGGCCTCTATATTGGTTTGCCAGTAGTGGTAACACAAAACCTGAAGCCACGGTCTTGGAGTCATTCCATTGGGCATTTTGAAGACATATTTTTCCGCCTCTTGACCAGTTTGAATGAACTTATACTTTCCTTGGATGGGACAGTTGATAGGCACGGGAGGATCAAGGACGAAGTACTCATAGGTCCATTCGATGTAATTCAGTGTGAAACTACTCCAATGACATGCCTCCTTGTAAATTCGCAACATATACTCTGATTCACCCAGGGAATCCTTCACTAACGGTTCCAGAGGAAAGGGGCGTCCCATGCGAAATCGCGCGATGTTATGATGACGCGGCATCAACTCGAAACACATAAAGTCAATTTCACTAAAGTATGTTAATAAAATTCGTGTTACTTATAAATAATAAGTACACAACTTTTGCCTTGAATCGGCGAACATGATGGGGACGTATTGGTCAGTACGCAAAAAAGCGAAACCCACCATTGACCACGAGTAACAACGGCCATGAGGTAGCGTGAAAGTTGCTGTTGACGACAAACAAAGTATATGTCCTCGTATGTGTAGTCGTCTCGCTTTCGCCGCATGTAAATATGAGTCGCGTTTATTTGTACCTAAAATATAATGCTTTCATTAATTACACATTCCATCCTACCAAGCGCTTCGTTTGCTGATGATTTCCTGCTTGAATTAATATTCGACAATAATAACACCACTTACTGAAAGCTCTTAAGTCCGGAAGCTTTTAAAGGACTAGATGTGGAGGGCAGTTTTAAAAGAAACACAAAAAATCAGGAGCTACGAGTACAAGCGCTCGAGTGATGCCTAATAGCAATGGAAATTGGAAATAAGAAGGAATGTAGAATCTGAACTACTTACGAAGGTCTGGTATTCGCTTGGATAGAACCAATTCCCGCTGTAGTTGGTGGGCAGTTTACAGGTGGGTTGCATCTCCACCAGCTGAGTGACAGGATCAAATGCGGGCTCCAGTATTAGACGGATCGGCGCACTGAAGTAGTTCTTTAAATTTTTACAGTCCGCATCCACTGTCATGCCTGTGAGACGAAAGAGAAATGGCCCAGTACTCTTCGTAGGAATGAACAACAAAGGAGGGATGTCCTGAAGTGGCTGTCATGATGTTTCGCAAAAGCCGCCTTGAAAACAATCCCCACGTCGGAAGGTAACTTACATAGCGCAACCATGGATTATCTGAATGAATTTCTCCTTATTTCACGTGGTTTTTATGCTCTATAGCCACTCTGGGGTGCGAAACAATCTGTACACGTCATACCAATTTAATCCACTGCGTCAGTGGGTAAGTGATTGATTGAATTGTTCGGAGTTGCCCGATAAGTCATTTGAAATCTTTGTAGGACACCAGCAGTCACCACCTTCCATCGTGACTTTCCTTGGATTTACCATCAGGCCATTCTACTTGCTCATTCGAGTAGAGGAGAGAATATGGCAACAGCGTATAGGCGCAAAGTAGACTGGTCTCTGTGTTTTGTGACCAATGTCCTTAGGCGCCCGTCTTAGCTGGAATTCTGACACAACAATTTTGGCGCCTGGGCGCCCAAAGGAGGGCATACTAGTGCTGTTTCCTGCCATTTTGAAAACGTCTCCATCAGGATGACACAAAAGTTGTCATCAGTTGAATCAGTGAAATCGTGACTGCTGCTTCATTTACATGGGCCTGGGGTGCTTTGCTGCCTCTTGATGATGCAAACTGTTTGGACAAAATTAACAATTCTTCGTTCCTGAGTGAGCAGTGGACTTCACACGGCCAACAGGAGAACGACTGCTATGAAATTGGTAATTTTCGTAAGCGACATGATCGCCGAACATCAAAGAGTCGATAGCGGTGCTAAATGGCTGGAGGCTATCGCTAGGTAAGTAAAGTGAGGGCATTGCTTGAGTTAGTACGTTGTCGGAATTTCTCGCTTTCCTAGAAGAGTCCGAATAGAAGGAGTATGCTGGTGCGTGGCAGCATCCACTGTGCGAGACGTCCCCATCGAAGCGTCGCCAGTAGCTGGGCGTGCGTTGATGACACTCGGCGAATTGACAGCCTAGCCTAGGGATCAAGTTTGTTCAACTATCTATGCTCCCCGCTGCGGTGATCTGCTTTGACTTGAGGAAAAGAGATATGTGAAATGCACATAATCGCCCACAATTGGTAGAGATTTGCGTCTGTTTATCGATGCGGTGCTCTTTCGTATTTCAAATCCTTAAAGCTCCACTTTTGGGTGAATTCTGTGGATCTACTTTGAATTAGGCCACTTCATGGGACAAGTTGCAAAGCTATTTTAGAATTTTTGACGAGGATGTGGCAGCAGGCCATCAAACACTTACGCCTGGGACTTATATATTTGGAGATAAATAACAGCCAAGTCCCATCTCTGTTATTAGCAAGGAGATGTAGGACGTCGCACCTCATCAAGGTAACCATCAATTTCTCGAAAAGTGGGTTGAATTTTTGTTTTAGTGGAGCTAAATAATTCCTCCATACGCTACGGAGCAGAATATCTCGTGAGACGTGGAAGGGAGCAGTCCGAAGTAATGATCTCTTGAGTCAGATAAGCGGGATGCTGAAAAACCTTGCTACTGCTGTGTTGAATTTCAAGAGTGATCACGTAATGAAATAAGCCCTCGAGAAACCGTTATGGCGATGGATTTCATCAACAAAACACAAGGCTTATAGATGATCTTCAAAGCCTCATGGTCCGTGATAATCGAGAAGTGTGCACTGAACAAATAGTCGGGAGATTCTACAATGTTCCAATTTACAGCTGCAGCTGAAGTTGGTACACAGCTGCATTTAGCTAAGAAGGAGGACCAAGGAATATGGAAAAGGAACGAACATCTCTCATTCTAACTCCATTAGTTCCTATCAACGGGACAAGATTTTACACTAAGTTCAAAAAAAAGAGCGAAAACGTCAAACATATCAAACCATGTGAAGATCAACTAACGACATTCCAGATAGGTGAATTTGGCAATGCAAAGGGAATATTGCTGAGGGGAATGCATTACAAATCAGAGATTTGGGAAACGAAATAAAAAGAGTCAAAAAGGAGAGTCTTTTCTCCACCAAATGCTTGTGTTACGAAGGTGATTAAGCTGCAGTTAATAAACCTAGTGTCTCCTGAATGCTTCAACTCGCGTAATTTACACTTGTTGTACCACCTCCATGTACTCGTATCTCCTTTCTGGTTGTCACGAGGTGTTCTATTGTCACTCGTTACGTTTATGAAAGTCTGCAGTTGCTGGCATTTCAACCTCTTTGTTGTTATTCACAGAGAATAATTTCTTCAACTGTCGCGGAAACCATCAAATGAGTCTCCAGAATTTGCTGTCAGGATTTACTTTCCGAACAAGCGTACAATGCTTACACCGTCCGGCTGTCTCAAAGTTAATTGCAAATTTCTTCTAGGTTCTTCAACTAAATTAAAATCGCGGGATCTGGAAGCAGTGCATTACCTAGTTTTGAGTCCTCACACGCTGGAGGTTCAGGATAACATTCAGTCCCCTCGAAGACGAATGCGAGTTCAGAACTGTATGTTGACTGGAACTCTGTACAAAAATACCATGAAAGACAAAAGACCCAAACCCAGAGCTAGTTGAACACCACAGCAATGATCTCGAATTATGAAGACAACAAAAATTCATTACTTGAAGATGAGAACCCGAATAAAAGTGCTGCGCAATGAGCTTAACAAGCAATCTCGAACAATTACCCCATTGAATAATGTCACGACGATTTTGCTGATCAATGCTGGTGGTGAGACAGCGGTATTTGAACTTCGGCATGTTCGTATCGTATTCCACCGCAGCCCAGACTGTGCCATCATCCGCCACCCATCGTGCGTAGCACCGCCAAATGTTAGCTTTTCCGTACACTATATTTGGCTCCTCTAGAACCGAGACCTCGAAGAAGTTAGGGCAGAAACCAAACGTCTGCTCGTACACTGAGTTATCGCGCAGCGGAGAGCCTTGACGTTGACACGCCTTCAAAATGCTGTTTGGGCTGCGACAGACACCTGTACTACCGACGATTCGATATTCAAAGGAGTAAATGCCTTCAATGATACTTTTACAGTTAAAGTCGGAGTACTGTTCTCGGGAATTAATAAAACCTGTTTCAAGTTCAATACCAGAGATCAGATTACAGATCTTAGAAACATTTTGTCCCTGAAAGATTGGTTGGCACTGACCTAAACGGTATCAGTAGTACTAGAAACCAAATTTCTTACTCTTTCGATATTGAATAACATTTTCACTACGAGCAATAAGTTCATAGCAGAAGTAACAATCGTTTGTCCTGTTCTTATAAATAACATGAACTGAATCCGTTTTGTTGGCTTCAACAGTTGTTGTCCGAAGAATCTGGTAGCAGGTGCCGTTAAGCTTGTCAATGTCTTGGGAGATTTCAGTGGCTTTTATCTGTGTCGTTGTCTCCTTGCCATTTTCAATACTGTACAGTGTTTTTCTGTAAATAGGTGGCAATACGCAAAGCTGCCCAGACACAGATATAATTGAGAAAAGTGCGCAAGCTAAGACGTCCACATTTTTTGATAACCTACCGAAAACGAAGTGCGGAGTGAACATTCCCTACGTCGTTTAATCGTTCATAGTAGGCGGTATTGATCGCCGAAAAAGTCAAGGTTGGACAATTCTAATCAACCACTTAAGTAAAGATCAAATTATTTGCTGAAATGACGATGTTGTTATTGAACTCGATACTTTCAGCCAATGCTGCATTATTTGCCAATAGTTCATTCGCTGGGCTTCATTTTGGGCATAATTTAAAAATAAGGAAAATGATTCGTAAAACCACATGGCGTCCTCAAGAGACACCAACACGAGGAAAGTACACGCACTCAAAATTCGTTTAAATTGCTTATTGTGCTGTACAAAGCAGCATTTGCATACCAATAGTGAGCATCAAGCAGGAGTTAGCTCATTTGAGAACTCACTGGAACTGTATTTACGATTTTGCAGCATACTCAGTATACTAAATAAGCTTTATTAAGCCCTTGAAACTTGCTATATGTTTGCAAAAGTTTAACACGAAAGCAGAGCCTATACTGAGGTTTTCGACATCGTGCCTTTAACTTGCCCACATGTTGTCAATGTTATAATTTTGTGGTGTATAGAAAAATTGAACGAACTGCTATGCCAACAGTTTTTAACAAGCATTAGGAAGCTTGTGGTTGCTGTTAAGCTAAACGCAGTGCGTTCCTGCATCATGACTTCCAGTAAATTTGTATGGTTATTTTTGGCATTTTTTGCCGTAAAAATATGTTAATTACTAGAAACAATTTTCTATAGGTGAAGTTTGCAAAAAACAAATAATTGAAATATTTAGAAGTTTGGCTTGGCGGGACTCCGTATAACACCGCCTCGGCTTCATTCGTTGGAGGGTTATTTTGAGCCAAGTGAGCTGGGTTAAAGTTGCTAAACGGAGCTGAAGATTGCATTTAGTCGGTTACGCCTGCTTCGATTACATATAAAATTTATTGAGGACCAAAATTTTGCATCATAATACGAAGTAACTCCACATTAGCCCTCCTTTCCTCATAAGTGGCTTGGGTTTTTGCATCTTTGATGGACTCCTTACTGCCTCTCATATTTTTCATTGCTGTAATACAGTTTTTTTTTCGAACAGATGGAGATGTCCCAGATTCGAAAGTCGGCGAATCTCCCAAACGTCGGATTTGTCGGAGTTCCCCTTGACGATAACACAACTATTAGTCACCCTGTCCTTTCTCATGAATCTTCTGGCGTTCTTGAGGTAACTGCTTTGGCTAACTTCTTCCGTCACCATTGTCTTATTCCAAATTGTTGGCTCAACCTTTTCTTACAGGAATACGAAATCATTACTTCCAGCGGCATTCCTATCCGTGTTTATCGACAACCCTCGAATTCCAAATCCGCTATTCTAACATACCATGATATCGGAACAAATCGTAAGTTCGAGTTACCGCTACTACTAAGGTTGAGGAATCCAGCTTGGTGGATTTATTTTTATTTTACCATCAGACACATCATTTTTGGGCTTTTTCTCCTACCCTGAGATGCAGGTGATTTCGCGCCATTTTACTATCTACCACGTCTGTGCTCCGGGTCATCATGAAGGCGCTGAGGCACTTACAGCTAAGTGAGCAAAACTGTGCCCTTTCTCTTCGATTTGTTTTACTTTTTACCCTATCGTTACCGGTCGTTCCAAGCCACCCATAAACGCAACAATTCTTTTGTTAGTCAAGTGGGGGGAGAGAGTCTTGGTTTCATCAAAAGCGTTTTTCGTTGGCGCACTGGGTACGTCTGCATGGCTGCAGCTCTTTGTTCTGTTTTTTTCGGGAACTCTGGTCCCCATCTTGTCCTCTGCATGAGTTCTTTGTTTCCTTGCCTTTTAAATGTTTTTTCGCGCCTATGCCTGTGGGGTGGCAAGCTCGCTTACTTATCGTCGACTCGGATCTTTTTTAGCTCTTGATATTCATGCGCCTTTTATCAGTGGAGGCTCCATGGCATCATAGCCTCACAACCGCATCTTTTATTTTTACTCATTTTTTAGCTTTCTCTGTTGACTAGTAACATCGTTATAGTTGTTTCTGTCTTTCTGCGAACTTGGCATACTGCGCAACTTGATTTTCTACAATGATGTGACGGGATTCATTAGCATTAGCCATGAAATCAAGATGTGAAGTAATAAATGGCTATGTTTGTGCCTCTTACAAGAAGCACTATTTTTAAAGATTTTCATCCTGTAAATGAATTCTTTGTCCACAGTGTATTGAAGGGGGGAAACGTGGTTTTGTAGTGCGATTGAGTATGGCGCAAATCTCATTTTTCGGCACTTGTTTCATGTGGATCCCAATCTTTTCTGTTTGCATTTACGCTCTCACTAATGCTCAATTGACAGTTTTTTGATGACTGTGACGCCTCAGCTTCGTCTCATTAGCACGATCATCTGTCGCATTTGCATAAGCTTAAGCTAAGCTCGGAATCACCCTTTACCACTTTGGAATTCCCATTTCCAATTCTAACCTTGAAGTTCTTGTGCAGAATCTTCTTTCATATTTTATATTGAGATGGATAGGGGAGGGAAGGGAGCGGAAGTCATGTGACCACTTTCATCCATTCTTGCAGCTTAATATGCCACTTATCACTCGAAATTGGGACTGCTTACGAATATTTTGCCTAAATGACATTCTACGTTGAATGGCACTTGGATGGTTATTTCCTGAAGCATTGTAATCCACTGGAAATATCTTCCGTGGACTAAGAAAAAAGGAATTAGAGGTGCCTTTACTTTTTCATTCACACAATAGTTGCATGATTAACCCTTCTTTTTTACCAAACAAGGTTATCAAAGTGCATCTGTTTGCTTGTTTGTAATTTTGAGATCATGGTAATTATTAATTGCCTCAACTCATCTGAGGATGTCAGAATGGTAAATAGCCGGATGCCGGTTTCTTTGCCCCATCCTTTTTTATTTTTAAAAGTTAGTTCAAAGTAAATCACTAATCTCGATGCCAAAATATCCGCGCGTCACGTATACTTGACGGTGTGGTATCCACTTTCAGGTATGCTAGTTCTTGTGTACAAACACCGTCGTCATAATTTAGAAGCAGGATTTAATGAGGCTAGGCGATCGTCACAGATTCGTGATATTTTGTGGAGCTCTGTATGGCATACACGTCTGGTCGAGGGAGATCACTTGTCGTAGTTGAAGGGTTAAGAAAGGACAAGGAGCCACTGGCAGTCTCCAATGGGTGGAACGCTCACTCTGTTTCACAAATCACATGATTGTGAATTGTGCTTGTCCAACCTGGGCCATTTGTTCACACAAGTCATTCCTAAGGTGTACTTCTTCCACTTAATGTATTCAGATGGTTCTAATGGGCTAGCCTAGGCAGAATTTCAACCTTTAAACCAAACTTGGAATTCCACAATCCCGAATGGGGGATCCCGGATTGTCTCATTCATTCATTATTTTATAGTTTCTTTTTCTCATAACAGCGGGGTAGAATTTGACATCTCTGAATTTCCACACTTCTGAAGAAATTACCATGGAAGTGCAGGCGAGAAGGTGTCGATTCACGAATTTCATTAATTGGATAGAGCTAATAAGCTTTAGCTCATTTTACTAGACTTTCAATCTAATCTTGGTTGCACAGCGGGTGGAAGACAGATTCAGTTTGATCTGATGCAACTCGGGGTTTGGTGTGTTGACTTTCCGAATGACTTTATCGGCTTTCGATGGAATAAATGGACATCGCATTGTCCAACCTCACACCTCCAAAACACGCTGCTGTTTGATGAGACCTGTGCATATCGGCTTCGTTGATTCTCTGCGAATAAGTAAACCAGGAAAAGTTCACTATCCCGGTTTTTTTGCGCCAATAACCATTAGAGGGGAGGAGGACGGTCCGCACTGCAGCGAATGTCGACTCATTTGTGGAGCTTTGTGTTACCAAAAGAGGAGAATGTATGATTCCCGATCGTTTGCTTACCTGCATTGTGGCTTGAATCGTCTCGCCTGATACTCAGTTGATTTGCTAGGTCAAGGTATAGAAAAGGCAACGTTAGTTGTTGAATGGATTCGCAGCACTGAAGTGGGCTTTTTAATTCTACGAGGAGGGATACTGTGGCGACACGATCACGAGTATGGGGTGGTATGATTCTTGTGCTTCGGTAATACCTTTATTCCCGCTTGAACTGTTCCATAGGGATCCGTTCTGAGGTCATTGCCTCAGGTTATGGTGAATACATTTCGAATAGACTTTTCCGACGAAAGCCTTCCCTGATGTATCAAGTCAAGAGGTGTATCATCATTGATTACTCTTAGGGTACGTTGGGATAGTCGAAGCAAGATGAAGTGTGATCCTGGATACGATTTTCGAATAAAATTTCAGTCATCATATGTCGGTTTAGTTGAATTCACACGTGCAAACTAGCGAATGTTTGTCATGGACGCACGCGTGGTTGCGCGGTTTGGAGGTAGCGGGTCCTTTTTAAATCATGAACATCGGACGAACGTCTGTCGCCACCGTTTACTTATTTATTTACTTGCCAAGTCACCGTTCTTCGCTTGTGCACTTTATAAAACCGCCTTATCCGTGACCTTTTACTGGCCTCGTTTTCAACACTTGACGTGTTCTGCTTTGCGTTCTTGTTGTGTTTCGTGCTATTTACGGTGAAGTAATGCGTAGTTGTTAACTACCCCTCTTAAAATCGTCACTTCCGCAGCCCAGTAGAGGGTGAGACATCCCTTCTTCGTCCAAATGAGGAGACGAACATTTCCACCACGGGTGAAGACAGCCTTTTTGGGCGACAGTCTGCCTACCAGAAGTAAGAATTACAAATAGACCGAATCCTCATGCGCGTCATCTTGCCTGCCTGATTCAAGCTACTTTCTCCGAGCCTCAGTAGTACTGTGTCTAATCGTAATTGTTTGTTACAGTGTTGCAGACGATAGCATCCCTTCTGCGACCACCAGGTTAGCTGACATGCATGCATGCCAAAGTTGTTTGGTCTCGCGTAGATCTAGCGCCGTTATTTTGTTACTTTCCCTTTTCGGCAACGCAGTTGAAACTTGTGAAATCTTTTTTAGTCAGTACCCCAGAATGGACGAGTTAGCCGAAATGCTAACCTCAGTTGTGGACTACTTCAAGTGAGTTCTCGCCCTCCCCCAACCCAATACACAAATAACCCTTCTTTAGAATAAAATACTTTGTTGGTTTCGGCATGGGTGCCGGCTCCAACGTTCTGGCCCGTTTCGCGGTAAGTTGGCTTTCATTGTACAGTCATCAGTGAGCTCACATGGATACTTTTTGAACTGACTTCCACCTCCAATGTGTCATCTATAGCTCCACCACCCAGACAATGTGCTTGCCCTGTTTCTGCTCAATCCAAATGGAACGACTCACGGCTACTATGAGTGGTTCCGCAATCGCTGGTCTGATCTGCCCAATCTGCAGCGCGGCCTCTTCACTGACAACCTCCTCAGCCAACTTGAAGCGCATTGGTTCGGATTTGTACGCTACCTTCTCTTCCTCTCAAATTGCTTATTCTTACGTTTTAAATGTCCGGAGGCAATTATTCTTCTAGGGGCAGTGTACGGAGGTGTTCAAATGAGCTAGGACCTTTTGGTTCTCCTGCGTGAAGTAACGTAATCATTTCAAGGTTTCCTTACCTTCAATGATACGGTTCAGAAAATCCTAACCTAAGTTCGTCAAGGGTGGAGAGCCGTCTTAGTAGCCAGCGTACTTTACCTCTTTGAGAGGCCATATTTTTCTAAGTGTCTGCGTCCCCTATCGCCATGGTGGGGTGTCTTGTGTCATTCAGACGTCCTTTATTACACGAAATGTGAGTCCCATCTTGATTACCGCAGGCTCCGCTGAACGGGATTGAGTCGACTGAGGGCATGTGGTCTGGTCACTGCACCCAGTCACGTCGTAGCAACATCTGTTCTCATGACCGTAAAATCAAGTCCTCGTCTGACCTAACGCCTTCCGTAGCTAAAAGTTCGGGCTATTCTCCGCGCACATCCTACTGAAAATCCTCAACGGTTGAATGGCATTTCCAAAATGCGTGAGCTCCTAATTAGCATCCAGAAAATTGGTAGCGAAACTTTATGGCAATTATGTTTAGGTTGAACCAATGAAGCCCTTCTCTCATTCCTCGTCTGCTTTAGGGTCTGGCGGAAAATCACGACCTTGTTGCCTTCTACACCCAACTTGCTCGCAGTCTAAATCCAGTCAACTTGGCGGGGTACATCGATTCCTACATCAGCCGCACCGATCTCGGTCTAGTCCGCTGTCTCGACCCACCCTCGGTAGTTGAACAGCGTGAGCGTGAGGCCGGATCTCAAGGAGCTCCACCCACTACGATCAAGGTCAATTGTTGCCTGGTAACTGGTGCTCTGGCTCAGGATTTGGCTCGCGCGTTGTCTGATCTAAATGGCCGCATGGACCCGAGGCGGACACAGTTCCTTCTCGTGCCCGATTGCAATGGATTTTTGATGGAAGAGGATCCGGACAAATTGGCGGTGAACTTCCTGCATTTCCTGCGGAATGAGGGCTTCCGTAAGTCAGGCTCAGGTGACTTTTGTGGACGCCTTGCATTAAACCGTATTTTTTTTGTTGTTGTTTTTAGTGGTGAGTATGACTCCAGAGAAGCTACACAAGGAAGCAGCTGCATTGCAGACGGAACTAGCGCGACGAACCAATCAGGAGTTGCCCAGCTCGGCCTTCATGTTAGAACAGGAGGCTTAGAGATGGTGAACGAAGAAAGGACCCCTTTCTTTCACTTTGTTACCACTTACATATTTGGGCAGTCGGCATTCGAACCATCAGAAATAGCTTTATGAGTGAATATGTCGCTAAGCCTATCCGTCGTAGCATCCTTACTTTTCTCTATCACTTGACTTCGGTTCCTTTTTTCTTTCCGCATTGGGGCTAAGTGCGTGGCAGTCAGCGTACTTTGGTTAGTTTGTCTATTGG
Organism: Taenia hydatigena; assembly: GCA_036345935.2. Lineage (NCBI taxonomy): Eukaryota > Metazoa > Platyhelminthes > Cestoda > Cyclophyllidea > Taeniidae > Taenia > Taenia hydatigena. Next base: position 20,756,192 of record JADWOT020000004.1, read on the forward strand.
GTTGTGATAGGGCCGTCGGAGTGTCAGGGAGCTGACGCCTTTTGTTAGTGGGACGCGTTTAGGGCAGGCCTGGTAGGGGTCTGGGAAAACGCTAGGGTGGACGCGAGGTACAAGTCTGCGGCGCCAGGGTGAGCCGGTTCCGGCTAGGGAGCTCACAATCAGTTGAGAAGGGTATGCAAGTTATGTAAATGTCGAGGAGAGAACATCTAGACTTCCTTGAAAATGTTCGCAGATTGCGCATGAAGCTTTACATAACTGTGTGCAGGGCATAAATCCCAATACCTTTGAAAGTTGTTCGTTAGGATTAAAATTATCAAAGTTCCTAAGGTAGTTTAACAAGCAAAATGCTTTTATAGGAAGCGATAACCCTTAGTTGTGATAACATATTAAATATTTCTTAAAAATAAGTAATAATATGATGGTTGGTTGGACTAAGTGGCAAAGTTCAGGGTCGTTTCATTGAACGCGCTTTGTTCGTAGTGGTTTGCTTGCCGCCCGCTCCTTGTGGGGTTAGTACGTGCATTAAGAGCACTCAATGCTACTTCGAAACCTCGTTCAGGCGTTTAAACCTTACATCCATCGCCTGAATCCAACCAGCTCTCAATATATACGAATTTCAGGTGTGTTTTTCTTTAGCAATTAACATGGTAACAGGTGTTCGATTTAACGGACGATATGAATGGGAAGACCCGAAATCTCCTCACGATGTGTGAGTTCATTAAAAATCTTCTGATTTGCTTACCAGTGTGCATGTTATATTTAAAGATAAAGATGGAGCAGAAATAAGGGTTGCTGGCAAGGTAAACGATAATTTGATGTACCTAGCTCGCCGGCACGGCATTGAAATTGAGGGTGCATGCGAAGCTTCATTGGCCTGCTCCACCTGTCATGTCTACGTGGACGAAGAGATGTTTGATAAACTTCCTGAGCCAAAAGATGAAGAAAATGATATGTTGGATCTGGCTCCGTTTCTGAAAACCAACTCCCGGCTCTGTGTGTCACTGGTTTAATTTAGTATTTTCTATTTTTTTTGAATTTTCCTGAAACGTTAATGCATGCATTTGGATTTATTGTTGCTGTAGGAGTGTGTCAAAAATTCTGATTTACCGATGTTTTTTAAATTGTTTTATTTTTAGCATGTCAAATAATCCTGGCTAAAGAATTGGATGGAATTGTGATTGAACTGCCACCAGCAACTCGAAATTTCTATGTAGATGGTCACAAACCGGATCCGCACTGAATAAATCACCTCTGACTTGCTTTTGATATTGCTAATTTATTTTATTTTCAGAATAAATTTTTTAAAATTTGTGTGTAGATAACTTTTGCCGCACTTTTCCTTTTTCAGTTGTTTAACCGTGGTATCTTTTAGTCTATGCTCCAAAGGGACAGTGGCAAACTTGGGGTAAGTCGGCTCTGGGAGGACATTCTTTCTACAGAAATTGAACAAATTAAATCAAACGGGGACCCTTTTGGCCTACTTAAATCTGCTGGCACTCCAGTCGAATACTACTTGCGTTTGAAGACGTATGCAGATGGAAAGCATGCAAGTCAGGCGTTGAAAAATCTTCACAATTTTATTTCCGATTTGGAAAGTGGTCTCGTTGAATGCAAGGATTCGGAAAAGGCTAGAAAACAACGTGAAGAGGGAAATTGCTACTTCAAGTACGCGGCGCTTCAACACACGCCTTCTGACTATTTTTGGAATCTAATTTGCTCTGTCTATCTATTCTAGGTCAGAGGACTATGAGACGGCGTCTGAACATTACCGAAAAGGAATTTTAATTGCAGAAAAGGGTTCAAAAGAGCTGGCACTCCTTCACGGTAACCTCTCGGCTTGCCTTCTGCATCAGTCGAAATGGGCGGCATGCATTTGGCATGTGTGTCTAGCCTTACGAATTCACAATGACCTGCAAAGTCTAATTGGGAAACGTCTGCAGCTTAGGTTACAACAAGCCTGTGCCAAAATGGGACGAAAGGCTTTACCCATTGTTGATGAATGCTATGAATGGGTTGCGAAGCTCTGTGAAGATTCAGCTCCTCTACACAGTTCAGAAGAATGCCACGGCTTTGTCAACCTACCTGTCCCTAAGTTTGGACGAAGCGAGAAGGTATTTCTTCTTATATAATTAGACTTGAAGTTAAACTCACCTTTTTGATTTCAGCTGAAGGCCCTTTCAAGCCGTCTAGTCATTCATGAGTCACCCAAACAGGGTCGATACGTTGTTAGTGAGGGGCATTTTAAAGCAGGCGATGTACTAGCAAGTGAGCCTGCGGGAGGCTGGGAAAAAAGCGAAATTTCATGTGGAAAACCGTCAACTGACGAAATGGCGGTTGCGTGTTGTATTCTTTTACCATTTCAACGACACATTCGCTGTCTTGCCTGTCACAATCAGCTTGAAAGCGTGGGTTATGTTTGCCCACATTGCAACGATGCAGCTTTTTGTGGACCTCCGTCTCGTTGCTTCTCTCGACACTTCATAAATGGTCGATTCATCGTCCCACAATGGCACAAAGATGAGTGCAGGTGCGAAGCCCACCTCTTCTTTAAATATCCTCTTTGGTAATGCTGCCATGTATGGTGATTTGTCTTAGATATATTTTCTTGCTCAATTCAATCGGTCTCGGTCATCTCTGCTACCGCCTGGGAACACTTAGAGGACGGCACCTTCTTCGAACTGATGGAGAGGCCTCTCTAGACAGCTTGGTCGACAATTACGAACATTTTCCATCCCACTTCGAGTATGGTCTGACGGGATGGCTATGTGGTCTCCTCATGGGACGTATTGGCCTGCCCAACTGTGGTGATTGGTGCTTTCGAATGTTGCACCGGCTGCAATGCAACGCTCACGCAATAACGCAAATCAATACTACGGTTAGCAGAAATCACGGACTTGTCGATATGGTACAGGAACGTGTTGGTGGAGGCCTCTTTCCCACCGCGTCGTTCATCAATCATGCCTGCGAACCTAACGTCGCATATCAATTCATGGTTGGTTTTGAAGTGTTTTTTACTGAAAAAACAATTAGTACAAATAATATCACAAACTTCGCGCGAAGTCCTGCTGGTTAACAAATTCTGAACCTGTCTTTTTTTAGAACGGATTTATCATAATTAGATGTATTAAAGACCTGTCTCCAGGAGATGAAATCTTGGCATGCTACGGTCCGCATTTCCGACATGATCCTGACATGGGCGCTCGGAAAGCGGCCCTCCTCGAACAGTACTTCTTTGAGTGCTCCTGCACCCATTGTGATGGGACACAGAAAGTTAGTGTTTTATCTCCAGAAGAAGATGATCAGCGGCGCGAATTGGTTAAACAGGTAGGATTTTATTACTTGGGAGTGCACTACTTTTTGATAAGCCATCGTTTCATTATTCCCTCTTTTCAAAACCTTCGCATTTTTAATTTGCTCCAGCTACTTTCTTTTGAAATAGTGCTTTGAAAGAGTGGATTGTGAAACCCCAAGCGACCAAGTTGACTAGCCATCACTTTTGCCTCTAGATCCGTTCCTCAAAAACACCTTTGCCTGCTCTTCCATCGCTGTTCAAAAGACTAAAGCGCTTGTCTGATCCTACCGCCACAATAACTCCTGAACCCTCTTATGGTGAAATTGCAGACGAGACAGCTTTTGGACTTTTCGAGGAAGCTATGAACACTTCACCGTTGGAGGCACGGAAAGTGGCACTCTATTTGACTACCGAGTCGTGTGATTTCGTGCGGGCTCGATTCGGTGCTGACAGTGTTGAGTACGCTTGGGAATTGCTCAAGCTGGTATCCGTCGCCAGAGTGGTCGGTGTGTGTCCTAACGACAGTATTAAAGCCACTTTTCAGCGAATCATGAAAATTTACTACGGGGAACGGGAGACAAGTCGAATTTTGAATACATTGTGTGATATTTTCGAGTAGACATGGCGAAAAGTCTTGTAATTTCGTGTAATAAATTTCTTGTAATGCGTATTTTACTGCGCGGACTCGTCATACTTTGGGGGTTCAATCAAAGGTTCCCCACATTTTGTCTTTCGGGTGGACTAGAGGCGCTGCAGATGCGCTGTGTTTCGTTGTATCCTAGATGCGGGGTACATTAAGGTGGCGATGTTTCGTCGGTTCCTTACGTAATGGCTGTTCGTACATCGTCTACCAATGGTTCCGCCTAACTATACTTCCAGCCATGGTCACTCAGTAGGCTATGCTCCCGACACGATGTTCACGACATGTCAATAGCCTTCAGGCTAGTATGAACTGAAGCTGTGTACGTCTTTCTGCGTTGATTTGGCTTATTACTGCCTCAGAGAAGGCCCAGAACGTAATGGCTGCTAGGAACATTCCATACCACACTGACACTTTGTAGCACCACGGTAAGGAAGGGGCTGGAGGCTTCGCAGTTCTTCCCATATATCATTGCGGGATTAACTGCCCTGCAAATCTTTTTCATTATGTGGTCAGCTGGAAGGTACATGCCGCGTCAAGGTATGTTTCAAAAACAAAATTTTAATGAAATTGTAAACTTTTGTCTTTTAAAGCATTTGTCAATGTAGTAAGAAATATGTTAGATTTTCACTGCCTTCCTGACACATGTACTTGAAAACTGATTGGCTAAGTCTCAACCAATGAAATCCTAAAAAAGTATTTTAGTTTCGTTTTTGTGTGTCTCGTTCAAGTATTATGCTGACCTCTGGTTTTGCTTTTATTCCCGCATTTTTACGAAGAGCAAGTCCAACGAGCATCGATATCCTGAAACCTGTTGTTATTGGGTGGGTTTTAGATTTGCATTCCATTTGCTTGTCATTGGCACTATTTCTATGCCTGACATGCAACAGAATCTTTTGTAATGGCATGTAGAATAGCTCATTTTGACTTACTTAACAGAATAAATAGGCTTTTTCAAATCAGTTGATTGTATTGTTATTTCAGCTGCTATCGGATGTACCCCGGTGATGAACTCGGTCGTGGTGTATCAAAGGTAAATTTCACTAATTTTCTTTCGTTGTAATCCCTTAGCTTGGAAGAAACAAGTAGTCCCACAACATAATTTTACTTTTCTAACACTTTTTAATAATCGACTGCTCTTTATTCTTGAAGTATTGATAGCTTTCGTCATGATTTTACTGCATTTTCGGGGAAGTGAAATTTGTTTCCCCAGAAATCTATGGGAGGCCTTCTGTTATAATGATGCATTTAACCTGACATTTTGAAGTAGTGAAATTACCAATTCTAATTAGTGATGCGTACGATCTCCCTAGGGTGGTGGCAAAGGCGGTGTTGTACGCGATGCAGGTGGTTCATTTGGCAAACGAGAGGCTGCATTGGAAGAGGAGTATTTCCACCGCAAGGTAAGTTAAATGCAAGAGGGCAATGCTGGCAGCAAGGTAATTTAAAGCACCTGTTTTTGTTCTCCGAGCTAGTGTTTGATTTACCTTTTTTCCCCCTTTGATCAGGATTTGGAGCATCTCAAGGAATTGAAGAAACACCTCGTTGAGGAGGTCAAATTTCACGAGGAACAAATTGAGCGTCATAAGGTAATCTTTTGTGTTGATGAGTTGATATTTCTACTAATAAATTGGCTATTGAGGTCTTGAAATGAAGTAGCCTAAGGCAACACAAGGAAGATGGGTTCTATTTGAAGTCTTATTGCCCACTATCTTTTATTGTGCTTCAAAATCAGCCCACCTGTATGTGATAAGATTTGATTCAATCATTTATCTATCAAGTACAAATAAATATTATATTTGTGTGTCTCCATATTGAGGTGAGAACTGAAACATCCCATGTACCAAACGTTAGTCTTGCATAGTTCAATTTAGGAAAGAAATTTGAGTTTAAGGAATATGCTCAAACATTGATGCGCTGGAAGAACCTTGTTTGAAAGGAACAAGATTTGTTACACACAAAGTTTGTCTTGTTATAATTTCTTAAATTTTTGTAGCTTAACGAAGAAGATGCGTGTACTGTTTTGCGTCCTTTGAATGAGATAGTGGTGCACTTGACTCACGTTTATTAATCACTTTTTCTACCTCTATCTTTAGGAGGCTCTGCGCAAAAGTCTAGAGCAATTAGATGAGATCGATTAGTCCTGCCTTCGCTTTTAAATGTGATTCGCCTCTTCTCATCTTTTTTAACTGCATGTCTAATATTTATCTTTCGCGTTTTTTCCTTTGCTGGCGGCATGAATTCGGCAGGCGTGTATCTGCTCTTTACTGCTGATTGGTGTTGTCCCCTCGATGGCCTAATGCCTCCTCTCGCTTTCTCTTTGTATTCATGCACGCGCGGGTGGATTAATTTGTTGATTTTTTGCCAAATACTCAATTCTATCGTTCTCTTCGTTTCAGGCCGCAATTGAGCGTCATCTCAAATCGCTGAAAAACATTGATTAACTCCCTTTCCTCCCCTCACCGTCCTCCCCACTTTTTTCCTACTTCATAGTCGCAGTCTTCCTTTTGGGTGTTTATAGTTAATTAGTTGTCACTTTTGGAGGAGTAATAACAGTTTCAGGTTACTTTCTCACTCCTATCTTTTTACATTGTCGATTCTTAGGTTGTTGAGTTGGGTAGTCGGTTTTACCTGTGAGTGTTTTTAGTAGAACGTGTGCGAGATAACCTCCTGTCAGGTAACTGCCAAAAACGTTTGATTCTACAGCAGTGAGGACAGGTGCTGTTACTACGGCGCTCCTCGCTGTAGTAGACACTATGCCTGCCCTGTCACCAGCGACTAATCCACATGTTCTCAATCGACTCAACTCAATGGAATCCAGTGCGGTCCAGTGGCCACAGCAGTCATTGCGAAATAATGGCACAAAAAGCATCTCTCGCCATGGCAAAAGTTGATGCAACTCTTTGTTGAGGTTTGAAATTTTGAGATGCTAATTTTGGTGGGTTTTTGTGATACTCTGGAGTAGTACTGTCCGATTGTAATGCTCCTTCCCTATGGGCGTCGCTACGTGTATTTCCCTTGCAAACTCAATGTCCCAACTTTAATCCTGTCCCCTCAAGAGGCATCGATTCTCTCCTCCCATTGGCTTGCTCATTGGTCGATTGACCTGTGACGGGGAATGCTTTTTTGCATTGCAATATTAAACTAAGATATGCACAATTGGCTGTCTCGAAGCAACTCGCTTACTACCATGCACAAGTAAGTCGCGCATCTCTCCACCGCTAGAAGCTTGCCCTTAATGTGTGTGTATATGCAGTGGACTAAGAATGTGACTATTAACTGTGAATTGTTTGTTTGCCGAAGGCCAAGTAACTCGGGATGTGAGACAACTCGAAGGTGTGTTAGGCGGTTGGGCGTAGGTAGGTCGTTCAGTAAGTCATGCGGAAGAAAGTCGTGTCCTTACCGTTCGTGACCGTGGACGGATTTGTACTTTAAGGCGTGACGGGCACCGTCTCGCTCTCACCTTGCATTTTTTTCCAATTTTTTTTGCTTTGTTTTAAAAGCTGCATTAACTAAATCGGTTACTCTATCCACCCCGATTGTGGAAGCCGTTTTCCGGTCTCTGGATTTTCATCACCTTTACTCATTACCTCTTGTTTACTCTTTGTTCTTCAGTAGCATTTTCGTTCGGTCACATCGATATTGCTATGAATAATTCGGCATGCGCTGTTCTAGTTCCTCGAGTTTCTTGAGAAGGGAAAGGCTGAGAAATTTCCTGCCTCACAGTATACCGTTAAATATAACTCGGCCATCCAACGTGCTTTTATTTGTCACCTTTTCTGTTGGGAAAAGATGATCACGAGGTGGGAGGGATCGGACATTTATGAGCCTCGGATACGACTTCTAACTTGCAAGTCGGTTGCGCTTATGGTTCGCTGATAGGACTCGTAACCCAGGAGCAATGGCAGTCGTAAAATTGTGTCCAATTCGCTTCAAGGCAGGAGAGGTTGTGGTCGTTCTTTTGCTAGAACATCGTAAGGTCTTGTGTTCGGCATTTTTTTCATCGAGTCGCCTGGGAGTGGGACCTTCGATGTTATTGTATGCAAAGCTCTTCGTACGTCCAGGTGATTGCTGTCACCACCACATGGTGTGGAGGAAATTCTTCTTCCATCCATTCAGGGAGAAAGGAAAACAGTGGGTGTTGGATCTGCCCTTGGTCTGATTAGTGACGGTCTGATGTATCGGATACATGCCTATGGATTCGCAGGCAATCGAACCTACTGCGACTTCCTGGGTGTTTGGCCGTCGCATGTGGCTGCTGATTATGAAGTGTAGCTTCAACGTCATAATTACAAGATCCAAAGAAAAAGCATCTACAAGCAGCCTTCGTGGAAAAGTTGGCGATTATTTTCTCATGTAGCGATAGGATAAGTAAGACAAAGTACAACAGATGAGGTGATGGTCTTTAATGGGAATGGGGAGCGCATTTGGGTTCTAGGAGGGGAGAAAGCGGTCTGTCAAAGGAGATTGCGGCATTGCTTGTCGACTTCTGGCCACACAACGGTGCCCCTACTATCAAATATTCCACTTCACTGGAAGTTTTTGGAATGCCAAAATCTGTTCTGACACAGTGTTTTCAAACAGGTCGACTTCTTCAAGCTTATGCAAGAAATTGTTGCTAGATTTGGGCATTTAACTCTTTAAGGAGAAGAGCCCATATCCGTTTCCATCTACTCCTGGTTGATAAGTTCGGGAATGGTCCTCCGGCCGTGGTGGATGTCGAGTGTTCCAATCCAATCTGCCATTTTAGAGACAGAACTGTGCTGCTGTTCACCCAACCGAATGCTTGGATACTACTTTCATGAAGTGAACCTTCAGGTCTCTTTCAAATTGGCACATTGAATAGTGCAACACTGTCAGACGTTTTTCCATTTGTAGAGTTCTTTCTGCACCATTAGTGACCGTAGTCGTGTGGACCCACCACACCGAAATGATCATTTTGGACCTCATTCCATTCACAGACGAGAAGGGGGAGGCCTGGATGAAACCGTTCACTCGGCGGTAACAAAAGTTTGCCTTTTACTGACGGAGGCGTTCAAGGAGAAATTTACTTAACGTCACCCTTACTCTCTCCGTGAGGTGATACCTTAACATCTTCCAAATTGGCCAATCAAAAGGTGGGCGTGTGACGTTTCAGACGCTTTTTCAAAATTTGCAAACAATGGAGTTGTGTGGATTCAAACAAGGTCAATTTCGTGGTGGAACAAAAGGGATGGAGCAATAAACACTGGTCCACTCAACGTCTGAGTGCAGTACACGCCTATAGGGATAAGTGTGAATGTACTGTAGATGTGTGCTTTTTGTCCAAGGTGGAACTAGGCCAAACAGGTGAGGCAATGACCCACTAGGGAGACACACACACGGCTAGCCCTGTATGGGCTCGCACACAGACACGTATGCACTCACATCGTGGCGTCTGGACGGAGAAAGAGGGAGAGCAAGCAAGCTAAAGACTACATGATTCATCTGACTGCGATGCAAGACGGCTAGACGATGGAGGCCAAAGTGTGCTGTGCGACTACTAGGATGCCCAAGTCAAGCCTCTTGTCTGTCCACCTGCTTTGGCTTAGTCGACTTTGATTTCGGTCGTCAGCATCACCTGTTCTTCCACTTACCCCTTTTCGGTCACTACATCATTGATGTTCACAGGCCATCAACTCTTCCATGCCCGTTCCTTGATAAAGTTCTATAATGTCGTCAGAGTGGACTTGGGAGATATCCCGGTGGTCCAAGGCGCTACAGAGGAATCGATGTAGACGACTTGACAATTCCTCAAATACTGTTGTAGTGCGCAGAACTATACAGAATGGGCATTTGATGTCTACTAATGCATTTCACAGAAGGGTCATAACTCCGACTTCATCAAAATCAAGCAATTACTACAAGTTGATGGTTGAGAGAGAAGCATGATTGTGGACTGCGGTTACTACACGTTGACGGCGTCATTTCCGTTGACTATCTACAACGCTCCATCCAGAGATGCACCTCTTTGACGTTGGAAGGACACTTGGCTCGGATGTCTGAATCTGCGATATCTCGCACCAAAAGAGCACTCAATCCCACTATAACCTCTGTTTTACATCTAACACCTCCATATTTGAAGAATCTGAGAAGACGTGGAGGGTCTGGAGTTACAAACAACCACCTTCCTCCGACATTTACTAGTCTCACTTCCTCATCATCTTGTTTCCTCCTCTGAGTTTGATCACGCTCCGAGGACAGTCGTTGAGGTTGAACCAGACTGCTTTCTCGGCACTTTTGGATCAGAGTTACCGATTAGATGGACGTACACCCAACTACCTACGTACCTGTAAATCAAGGGCATTCCTACCCTGTCCCTCCACCCAACCGCCCCTCCTCCCCCTCCCTCACCTACCGTCCATCCCAATGGCACAAAAAGGGCTAGACACGTCTGCCTATGTTATATTCCCTTTTAACGACGTGTGTATGTGTATGGGTGTGAGTGTGTACCCACTGCCACTGTAAGCCGAGGGGGAGGGGGAGGAGGACGGGGACGGAGAGGGGTGGGCGGTAAAAAGATGAATAGCGGCGGGTCTGGAGTTAGTCCAAATACCTCAGAAGAATTGCGGGCGCACCTGGCACTGATCTAGAAATGGCCTTGAGCTGCGGTGACCGTGATGATACCGGAGAGAGAGAGAGAGAGAGCGAAAAAGACCTTCAGATGTGGACTTTTATCTCGTTGGTTTCGATAGGACTGTGCAGTTACGTGAGAGGACTTCCAGCTTTCCTTGTTCTTCTCTTTTTGTCGACTTATAACGCTATCTGCAACGCGTGTTGACGCTTTCTAATAGTGAAATGACAAGTTAGGGAAGCCGAATTTGGAATGACCAAATTCGAGCGCGTCCTATCTTCTCTCTATAGTGGAGGGAATCCACTGTTACAGATGTTGCCTCTTTCCTACCGCAGAGAATGCTCCAAGGATAAGTTGTCGAAGTTCCTAATTCACTTCGTTGAAGGCTACCTTCTTGACTGACCGAATTCGAGACCTGAAAGCTGAAGATGGGAAAACATTTCTTCCACTGGTTACTCGAAATATTTTAAATCCCGAAAATAAGTGGGAAGTTAGGTTTTTTGTTTTGAAAAATTTTAACCCGGTCGGTAGTTGTCAACTTGGTGTAGACTTTGATTCAACACAGTCACCTAAACTGATGCCAAGTGGTGCTTTGAATGGCCAAAATCGGAACACAATTGAAGGCAAAAATTAGAACACAGCCTGTACCGAGACACAGACACTTTCAAATGGTGAGGCTAAGTTTTGTGTCAAGACTACAAAACTGTAGACTTTTCAGGTGATTGGTGGAAAGGTAAATAAATCACTTTGAAGGTCATAAAATTGACTCGAATTCGGCAGATCCGCTTCAAGGAGGAGGAGGGTGCGAGTGTGGGCATGGAGTCCAATTCAGACCCCAAAATGAATCACTGGCACAAGGTGATGACAGAAGGAACAATAACATATGCACATGCGTGTGTGTGTGACAAAATGTCATCGACACCGCGATCATCTAACGTCAGTTCATCGGTGTCGCCATCGTTGTCTGTCTTGTGGTGTCTTTTTTGCCTTCCACCAAAAAACCATCCAGTAGCTCCACTTACTGGCCTCCACCATGTGTAGTTCGGGTAGTGTTACTTTTTTTCCTCTTTTTTTTCGGAACTCATTCCATCTGTAGAAGTAGGAGCTCGTCTACACAGGCTCAGCACTTTCCACTCTTCAGGCCCAGTGGGCTTCGGTTACGAGTTGCCAAGAGCCGCATTTCCACGTGACGCCTCTGGGCATGACACAAGGCCGAAGTGAAGCCTGATGAACACTCCTGATCTCAGAAAAGAACTGACTCGGTGGATTGTTGCATTTTGGTTGTTAGAGGCGCTTCCAGTCGTAAGGTCCACAGCGATCGAATGTACTGACAAGGAGGTGACTAAAAATTGGGTCGACGCCAGACTAGAACGATGCATTGAAAAGTCCATTATAAAGGCGTCCAGAAGGTAGGTAACTTACATAACGAAATGGCAATTGCTTCAGGTGCCTGGTAGCTAAAACGCAACCCACTTTTTCGACTGGAGGGAAGGGGAAAGGAAATGAACTTACAAGGTAAGACGCCGCAGAAAGGCAAATGGTCTAACGATTAGGCGTTTGAATCCGAAGTACCGTCAGTGGAAACGTTTTCGATGTTTGGAGGCCTTTAAGCTCCGGCCGAAACAGTCCAAAGAGCATCGCTTTTGTCTTGCAACAGCTCTTAATTTGCACGAGGGTTTATATTGTTAAAAAAACACATTCGATCACCTTTTCACCATACATCCTGTGTTTATCCACCTATCTATTCTGTAGCCATCTCCCCCACCCTGCATTCATCCTGTATTTTTTCTGCATCCTGTATTCTTTCTGCATCCATCCATATCCAGCTATCCACCCATCCATCCATTTATTCTGCATCCACACACCCCACGCCCATCCATCCGTCCATCCCATGCTCAAACCATCAATCCACATATGCATATGCCTACAGATCCACCAATCCATCCATTTTTATCTTTTCTGGCTGCATTTTCCCACCCACACATTCATTCAACCAGTCTTCCTTTGACCCGCCCACTACGAAGGATAGAATGAGCATTTCAAGTATCAAAAAAATAGTATTTTCAATAATGTCCATTCCAAAAAAAGAATACATACATGAGACGTGCATAAATGTGCGTGTGTGTATGTGAATAAATGAATGAATGAAGGGGTCAGAGGTTATTCAAGTTCGTCAGACGAATGTTGGGTTTGTACTCACACAGGCGAGGTTAAGATGAGGGGAGAAAACTGCGAGGATATACAAGGGAGCGGAGGAGGTTCAGTTGTGTCCTTGTGACTAATTTTCTTGCGTGATGGGATGAGCCTGAGACGTTGGACGTTGGTTCACTTTCAACACTACGAATGACAGGAATGTTTGTGGCTACCAAAGTAATAAAACAGTTCATCGGATCACCACAGGCATGGGGAATGAAGGACAGGGATCAGGGGGCTCGGGGCAGAGTAGAAGTCAGGCATAATGATGAAACATACTTATCAATTGTATATACGATCGCTGGATTGATGCTACTCACAGGTCATGAGTAGCATGCATGAGGGTACAGGAAAGACAACAGTGAGGTGACACAAGGGTCAGTGCGGCGACAGTGGTGGTTATGATAGTGGTGATGGCTTTGACTTTGCATGTCCTCTCTTTTTTCCAGAATGAAACATCTTCTTGATTTCTCCTGAGGACGTCGATTATAGAGTTTGGAGATTATTCGGCTAGAAGAAATAAAAAGGGCACGTATTTAACCATGACAATGTCCTTTTTTGTGGGGATAGACAGTCGTTTGATATCTACTAACCGGGACAAAATCCAGTTGAAACAAAGTCGACAAAGCGTTTGGCGATACAATTGTAGACGTGTAGGAAGCAGGCATTGGGGAATGACTTTCTTCCACTTCCACAAACCCGAGGCCAGCCATTTGTGAAGACATCGCCGTGCCACCGTGGATCACCGAAATTTTGTTTTGCTTCTTTGGACATTTCAAAGAGAGTCATCTCCGCAATTTCCGCAGGATTCGCCCGAACGAACACTCTAGGGTTGCAGTTGGGTGGCAAATTCGTGCAGTCCAAACACACTGGCTGACCGGTGATGACATGTGGCACGCATGTCATGTGGGCACTTTGACATCTAACCTGATCACACGTGGCATTTTCTAGTCAAAAAGGAGAGGGGTGGCAAAAGTAAGGCCTCTTCAATCAGGCCAAGGTACGAGAAGGCTACAGTGACTTTGTACTTCCTATTGCTATGAATGAGGCAACACCAGTAGAAATATGCGTTTGTTTTTGTTTACTGCTATAAATGATAGCTGCAGACAGCGATAAACGTCCAACATTAGGAACAGACTAGAGGCAGAAAAACCGCATATCACCACATCAAAACACACGTAGCATGCAAATAGGCGCCTGTTGGGATTTTCAAGTTTCACCAAGAAATAAATAGGTCACTTTTTCTTTTCCTCACCTCTACACGATCCCAAGTAAGCGATCCTGATTTCAAGACCTCTTTGAATACTTGCTTTTCGGAGGTGACACTGGTTGTTGTAGGTGTTGTTATCCGTACCGCAGATAGGACTGCCGTATGGGCTGTTGGCACAAGAGTCCAGGTTGCTAACAGCTACCCTATCAAAGGCGGATTCAATGTGCTTTCGACCCAGCCAATTGGGATCTTCACAACTCGCTTTTCCGCTGTACTGTCGGACGATGCAGACTTTGTTTGGCGGACAAATTCTCTGCATAAAGAGAGACTGAGTTATAGCGCCAGTTAGGGGGGTGAAAAACAAATCAGACACCCGAAATTGACGACCTACCACTGGATATTCATAGTCATGGTCCTCAAGGTGACTGATATTTTGCCCGTAGGGGCAGACATGCTCAGCGGGAGGACATTGCATTTCAACAAGGAGGGTGTCCAGATTGCGACAGCGTTCCTTCAAGAAGGAGCAACGATTGCGAAATTGTCGAAAATCCGTCGTACACACCGGTCCAGACTCAAAGTCCTCCACAATGCAAATGGAGGAGCAGGCACAGACCGCCTCATTGTTTTGCACTTCGCATCTAAAACCGTCCGGACAATTGACTCGAGCGCAACTCTCATTGTGGAAGCCTAAAAAGTAGTCTAGTGCTAAAACGAGGAAAATAGCCATGCAACAGTCGCAGCGCATGCAATTCTCTTTGAAAATGTAAACAATAAACAATTAAACAAACTTTCATGCCTTCAGGTGCCTTCTAAATCTACCTCAATTTGTAGACTGCTCATGACACTCTCCAAAAGGTGGGAGGATGGAAGACAAGCCATTAGGTGTGTGGGTGTGTGTGTTGATTTGGCAAAAAGAAAGAAGTTTTGGGTAGCGTAAAAACAAAAGCACCAAAAGCTACTGTTGCTGCTTCATTCTGTGGTCAAGTGAGGTGATGGACTGCCACAGGCCCGAAGGGAATGTGTACATTCTTAAGATTACAGTCAAGGAGAAAAAAGTAAATGACCGTACGCCTACAAATTTTTTTCACCATGCAGCTGGTAGCTGCCAGCTCTGACGGTGAAGCTATCAGTGTAATGCTTTTTTCCCCAAAAGTGAATGCTGGAATGTTAATCTGTTTTGAGGGAAGAGCCTAATCAAGACAGGTTATGTCTCCTGGGTGTCAGAGCCTGTACCTTATCTACCACCTCTCTCTCGTCCGCCTTTTTGTGCACTCGTTTTTCCTTCCACCACGGAGTGTTTTTACCTCTGCTTCCCTCTCGCTCTATCAGTAGAGGAAGTTATTTTTGACGACTGCCCACAATTTAGACGCGTCGAATCTTCACGCCTCGAGTGAGGAATTTCAGTGGCACCCAATCAAGTAGTTCCGCATCTAGTGTTTATGTTCACAGAGAGGCCATTCTTAAAACACAAGGACAGTGTATTCTGTGAGGAGGTCACCGAACGATGAAAGTCACCAAACACAAACTATAAACAGACAACACTCTCAATGAGGTCTGCTTTCAGATGCCCCGAAATCTCATCTGTCAGTGTTTGATGTTGGCGCATACTGGGGGGTTATTATACATCTTTACTGATGTCTCCATCGTCAATTATGACCCTTACTTGCTATTAATAATCAATCTCAATCAATTACGCGTTGTAGCACGAAATGAACACCTGTAAACAAAGACAATTAAAGGCTACTTGCTCAATTTGGTTCCACAGCTCCTATGTCTGGATGATCGAGAGGAGATATGAGAATTCGACTGAGAGGAGGGAGCAAAGAACCTCCCTATCTAGTGAGAAGACAGCAGAACTCAAGGGTTATTTATGCTTATCACTTGAATAGGCCTGTGGAAGGGCAATTTTCCCCATGGGAAGAGGGTGCATCTACTTAAATCTCGCCGAAATTTTGCTAGTAGCATAATGCTTTTCGTCTCCACTTCTCCATTTTCTTACATAGAACACGACTATTCTATTAACTACCAACATTATTTTTGTATTTACGGATGTTTTAAAATGACCAACTTTAATTTGGCTATGCATACCATAAGAAAAACTACAAATACCGCATAATAAGGGGCATGGAGGCTTAATGACATTATTTCCTGAACCCTTCAAGGTGTGCAGCCACACTACTACTTCTCTGCAAAACAAATTGGTCTGATCCCTTTGCAGAAAGAAGTAAATTTGATGCATGAATGATAATCCAGAAACACCGACTCATGTGTGCATTTTGAAAGGCGAATTTGAAGCACCTGTCATGCCCGTGCAAAAAGACTGAATAGGATGGAGGAAGTAGGGTGGGGAGAGGGAGGAATGGGGCATGTACTTACCGCTTTGGCAGGAGTAATGACAGTTGGCAATGCCGATACGCCGCAAGAGAAGGTCTCTCACAAATTGTGGTTCTGTGAGATGTCCGCTCACGTAAAACCCACCCAAACGACAGCATTCAGAGCGTGTTATGTAGTTACGCTGAAGCAACTCATGGCAGCGGCCATTGGGGAGGCGGATCCTGAAACAGCTTCCAGCTATAAGGAGGTATGTAGAAATTAGTGATCTACTCGGGGGATTGCCCAGACAAGGCCTAGATGGCACTGAAACTTACCCTCGGAGACAGTAAAGGCGAGAAGAGCTGGCAACACAAGGGTAAGAAGGAGTAACATTGTATCTTGTGTTTGAGAGAGCAAGGCAGAGGTGTTGGTGACAGGAGAATGTGGTCCTTTTATAAGAGACCGCTGGCAGCCAATTGTGGACACGGCACACGGCAATAGGGCAGACCCAGTGCGCTAGCACGCACGCACGCACGCGCGCACGCACACACACACATGCACACGCATGCCCGCATGCACACACACAGTCCGACCCAAAACGAGTACGGGTTCACACAAGACAGGACCGTGAAACCGAAGCGATCTCGACAAATGCACACAGACAGGCAGACAAACACTAAGGCCTAAGGGCGAGAGAGCGAGTGAAGGTTGAACTTACCTCTCCATTCTTTCACCTTTCATCTTGGCGGTCGAAGACGGCATGGGGGGGAAGGTTACCCCACAGTTGCCTTCAATTTACGCCATGAAGCTTGATTAACCTATTTAAGACATCGTTGCTTTGAGGAGCTGTATAATCGCAGGGAGACCAATTGATTGTTTACCTAACGACCTATGTTCTTCGTTAGTCAGCGCTTAGAGGCCAGATAACATGTGGTGAGAAGTGAGCTCAGACTACCCTTTAATGGATGAAAAGACCACATCTTTACTGTAGCATAAGTGTGCTTCAACCATCTTGACGTTACCAAGGTCTCGCCAATTCTTGTCCTTCACTTTTCACCAAAATGCTCCTGGATACCCAGTTGAGGTTATTTTCAAACTCCGCGAGGGCTATGCCTTTACCACTATCGCGACGGCAACAAATCTGTGCCTTAAGCACTCACAATACAGAATGGTTTTTCGATCTCCTTCGAGTTAATCTGCCTGCCATTCCTGCACCAGCATGGCAATTCCGGTGCTAAAGTGGACAGCTGACAACTTCATTGCCTCCCAAGACAGGAAAAGTAGGCGAGAAATGCTTTAAGTGTCTCACGGTGGAAACGTGCTTTAATGTAGTGATTTTTAAGCAGTCATTGGAATTAGCATCCTGTTCAGTTGTAGTAGGGACTGTCTCAGTTCGCAGTGGAGAACTTGGCCTCCATTTACCCACTCCATTAATAGTTTATTGGGTAAAAATACAATACGTGACAATTAAACGAGACCTGGTTTTCAGTTTTCACATTCAGTGTTCGACCAGACAGTGAAGAAAAAAAGGAAGCGACGAATAAAACTAATTTACGCTGTCTGAATGTGAAATATGCGGACCAAATCTTATTCACTTACTTACGGAGACAAGAGAAAAATGGGTGTTTTTCAAGGTGTATCGTGTCTGATTAGTGAAAGAAATGGGCAGACGGTACCTTGTACTTTCAACATTTTAGAAAAAGGTAAATTTCTTTTGAGAGTCTACAAGTCTTGATGTTCAAAAATGGTGTCGAAGGGCAGGAGGTGGGGAGAGGAGTCATGCCTACCGAAATGGGACTCCTCATAATGGACACCGCTGTCTGACACGCGCCATTCCGCCTCTCTGTCATCCTGACCCATTCTAGACATCGAAGGAAATTACTCAACTGTGTGTCTGGCTTGGTGTCCGAAAATGCTTCTCTCATTACTCAGTGATGAAACGGTTTTCTTAAACACACAAACACACATAAACACGCATACCAGAAGGCAGAAAGGAATTCATGAGCTCTATTTGCGCACACACACACGTTACGTACATACGTCCCTTCTTTTCCTTCAAAAAAGGAGTATATTTATTGACTTGTTTAGCCCCGCATACCACAACACTAGGGTCGGGGTGTCAATGAAAGTAGTGAATGTGCTATGCACACCAGGTCTCGTTCCAAAAGGCGATAAAATTGCGTACCCTAGAGGGAGACAGCAGAAATGAGGCGGGTGTGAATTATTGGTCTACAAATAAATGGTCACCTGTAAAGCCTGAAAGGAATTTCTCTCTTCCTCTCTCTCACACCCTCTCCTCTTTTATGCAGGTACTAACAGGGGCAGTAGCAGTGATAGGGAGCAACTGTCCTATCTGCCTGCCTGTCTGTCTGTCTGTCTGGCTTTTTTACTCCAACTTTCTTTCCCTTGCATTAACACGTCTTTGCCTTCATTCCTTCTGCTTTTCTTCATCATCGTCGTCCCTTTTTTGCAACCTTCCAAGTGTCTGGTGAACTTTTTTGGTGAATGTCTATTTGAAACCGTGGAATTCTTGCTTTAGCCTTCACTCAGACGTGTCCGACTTTGAATTGTACATTCTTCCTTGTCATATATGCATGCACGTTGGCAGCCTACGTGCAATCACCTAGGCGCTGAGTTTACCCATTTTCATTTTTCGCGATCTACCTCTTTTTATTCAATTTGTAGGATGTTTTCTTGAGTGAATACTTGCTTATTTTTAGCTTCTATGTAAAGTAGTGAGTTGAAAAGACGGGACTATTCATAAATTTTGTCTATTAGTGGCTAATGTTGGTTTTTAAACGAATTCTTGATGTGTCATAATGTTTATTTGAATCCTGAGATGGTAGAAATTAAGAGGAGAAAAAGGAATATTTTTATGGTCTTGTAGCCTTAGACAACTTCTAATGTACTTTGTTTACATGAAGCAAAGCCTATCAATTGTGATGTAAATACAAGTGGCATTGAAAGTAACGCAGTGCGAATTTACCCAAAAGGAGCAGGGATTACTCGCCAAAAGTTGTCGATTACCGACAGTTTTTGATATGTCTTAGTAACAGGCAAAGTTAAAAATATGCATTGGGGATTTGGTGCCTTCTTAAAAGCTTAACCTAGCCTGTCTGTTTAATTAGTTGGAAGGATTTTGCCAATTCGCTAAGAAAATAGATTTCATAATAAAGTAGCTGACTTACTTCTGATAAGCCAATAACTTTTTACCAACCAAAAACTTAACAAAGGGGCCAATGGAAGATATATAGACTGGAATACTACATTTTTCTCCCAGCACACTTTAAGGAACACGAGAAAGTAAAATGAATCTGGCTGAGGCTAGTGATGTCGTTATGGCAGAGGACTGATGTGCATGGCACCTGCTGTACTTCTAACTCGCACAAAGCGGGTGTCGTTGACTTAGTTATTCACAATACATCGCCAGGCGTGTTGTGGTGACATGTGACACCAAGATTTAAGCTTAAAAATCAAAAAAGCTGAACGTCTTATTAAACGAATCCACACAAGTACAAATTATATTTGGAAAAAAGCAAGATTACAGCGTCACTCTCGGTCGATTGGAGGTAAGGTCAAGCTGCACTTCATCTTGGATGATTGGCTCAGCTAACACAGCCATTTCCAACCCCCCTTACTTATCCAACCATCGATGTCCGTCCCCTACATTATTTCACTCCTATCCCAACAACACCTTCCCTCCCTCCCTCCCTCCCTCCCTCCCTCCCTCCCTCCCTCCCTCCCTCCCTCCCTCCCCCTCCCTCCCTCCCCTCCCTCCTCCCTCCCTCCCTCCCTCCCTCCCTCCCTCCCTCCCTCCCTCCCTATTCATAACGTTACAAGGAACAGCTCACCAAGTGAACTGGTGATTTCACGAAATTCGCCAACAATCCCACCTTCAACCACATATCAATTCAGGCGGACATCAAACAACCCAATTCTCACCCAACATTTAACCACCAAAGTCATATTTAAAAATATCCTAACGCGAAGATGGGCTGTCGTTGTGGATGTGTCCGAGGCAGACAACTGAAAAAGTCCTCCTTCCAAAAAATGAAAGCAGCCGCAGTGGCGTTGTGCCTGGAGCTGACGCTAGAAGTGGTGGTGGTGACGGCAGTAGTGGTAACAGTGGTGGTGGAGGTGATGATGATGGTGGTGGCTCGGCTGTCTGAATGCTGTGGCAGTTTTTATTCGAGTTCACACCCACACCACTATTTTCGTATCAACTTGACGCTCCACTGACATTCTAGGTCTCCACTACCTTCCATTCACCACTGTGCGCCTCACTCTCCCACCATCCACTCCTCTTCTCTTCCCTTTTAAAGGAGGACCTCTGCCACCCCTCCTCTGATTCCAACATACACTTGACTCGTTTTACAGAGCCACCTGAATGCCAACGCCTTGCTTCCCATGACAACTACCACATTAACGCACTGTGGCCACGAGCCGTACTCCTACTGCAGTCACCGACATTACGTTTGGAGACAACATGGAGGCAATTGGGCGACCACAATCAATTCTTCCACCAACTCGTATAACTGTGAGTGGTAGTGCATGTCAGAATGACGTCTCTTTGATGACTTGGAGTAATCAAAAGTAGTGTATCGTATTTCTGATGGTCAATTCTAAATGCGGCACTCACCTGTCACACGAACTCCTCCACGCACTCGTCTCACTTCACCGCACCTCACATGCCCACTTCACCTTGCATGGGCAGCATGCAGGTGGCATTCTGGATTGCAGCACACAGTCATAATGCTACGCCTCTCCTCAAGGGAACAATAATTCCAATGAACAATGAGTCCTCCGTGGTGGTGCGCTTTTGCACAAACCGTGGAGCTCATACCAGTGAAGGGAAGCTTCTCGTCTACATCCGAAGACCTCAAGCAATGAGTTGAGTCGAGAATGTATGAAAGAAAGTCGTGAATAGGACTTTGTACTATGCGAAGGGAAGTGTGGATGGCAACTCAAAGTCGCCGATTGTCACTTGTGCATGAATTCACTCCTCGCTGTCTTGACTGTGACCAGCGATACTTTCAGTGTACGCCAGTGTGACCAAGCGTAAAAATATTAATTGACAGAGTAGTAGAGTCACGACTCTTGTCGCGCATTCTCAAATTGTTGCGTTTGCATATCAATTTTATCCCGCATAAATCAGTCACTGTGGTCATTTAGCTTACCTGACAGGAGTAATGGCGTACCCTAAATGGTGCTATGTGATAATCCTTCTCTCCAATTTAATGTTTTATTGATAAAGGTCTCCTTTTATGGGCACCAGCAGTGTCAATATTGCCGGCGATTTGGATCACTAAACGCTTCAAAAGGCAAATTCTCTCTCCCAATCCAATCACACAAACTCAAACGTAGGAATAACTCATAATAAGCGAAATTCCAAGCTCCAGTGTCGTCTCAACAAAATCGCATTAAATTTAGGTAATTATAGCCTCCATTGTTAAAAATAGAAGGGTAATTAGAAGTAGCGCATATAATCATGACTTTTGGCTGCATTGAAGAGAGGATATCTCAGCCCCATGTGACCTTCCTCCCTCCTGCCCTTCGACCTGTAATGTCATACCAGGACAGTGCTGGAGGGAGCAGTCAGGTATGGTTGGAGCTTCTAACCTTCGTTTAGAGGCAAACAAAGTTGCACAGAGTCTTTAGTCTTAAAAAATAGAAAGCATGTAATTCACAGCACACATGGGAGAGGGTCACAAATATGCAACCTGCTTTCTCAACCACATTCCATTCACGTTAAGTTCGCAGTAGTCATCGCTACATAAACTTGATGGAAGCATTTAGGCCTGGTAGAATGAGGTAGGTAAACACATTCTGATGCGAAGGTTCGAGTGATTCGTGTAGTCGGTGTTTGAGCAGGAGATGGAGATTATTCCATGCTCCCAGAGTCCACCCTGAAGTCAAAAGGAAGTTCATTAAACTAGGGCAGAATAGGTATTGTCAACCTAGAGGAGGGCTGAAGGGCTACTGGCATGCCCCGGAGGCTTTAAGTGCCACCTAGATTAAAATATAGTGTCAAATAAATAATCAGAGTATCACATATCATTCCAAAGACCTAAATTACTTAAGTCGTTGCGCTATTTGTCGAGCCAATTAACACGAAATTTTGCTGAGTGCGTTTTTTCGTCTCTTCCCAGTTTTTGCACTCGAGTCTCAGTGAAATACAGTGGAAAACACGGACAAAGGGGGGCCCAAAAAGTATGCCGACTTCAAAGTCGCCTACGCGTCCGAGTAGACCGTCTGGTTTAGGGCGCACACCAACTTTTTTGAGTTTTTTAAGCCTTCAAGTGTCGCAAGTCCTACCAGTTCCACTTTTTGAGTGGGCTAGAGACGTTCTGGAGTCCAATCATTGCGGTTCGAACGTGGCCATAACATTGTGTCCACTCGTGGTAGTTGGAGCACTCGCTCTGCTAAACATTTGTCTCGACCTAGATTAATGGATCACCACTTTAAAATATTAGTTTCGGCTTTAATTATATGATGGAAATTGTAAAAGAGAATGCTATTGAGAGTCAACTAAAAAATATCTTCCTCCTCACCTCCTTCCTTCCAACTCCCTTCACTTGGGCTGTGACATCCCACCAATCATATGACCGGAATATTTAAAGTGGTTTTTCAGTACAACTAACTACGTTGGCTTGGTGTAACTCGTCAGCACATGCTAAATGCCTGCGATTGTTTATAAGCTTTACGAAGCAATGGCACGTGTTAATCTATCAATGTGGTACTCTTTATTGTTTTCGCTGTTACTTTCCTGTGACTTCGAATCATCCTACTGCCAAGTGTCAGTTGAACCTGGTGGGTTGGAGGGATAGTTAATGGTGGATTTCTGCTTGTCTGCCCTACAAACTGCCTTTTACTTGACTCTATGGATGGATAAATGCTCCTCGTACAGTCGCACCTCTGTCCACCGTTCATGAATGACTTCAACATTTACTTGTCAATGTCCGATCACTCGAAGGTGCATGAACAATTGCAAACATTACATTGGGATGACATATGAGTTGCCATTACTTTAAAAATTGTGATTTAGATGCCAAGAGCGGCATCAACTCAATTCAATTGGCTGTCAAGAACCAGTCGTGGTTGTACCCCAATATCCATGCATAAAATGAAGGGAAACGACGTTGGAAGAACGCCTCAATGGAAAAGAAATATCCTCTACCGGGTTGACTGAACGACTCACTATCTGATTGGCATGTGATGCAACATGGCTTTTGTATTGCAGCGCTAAGCGAAGGAGCACGTCATTGTTTATCCCTAACCCACCCACTCACCAGCACCTACATCTGAGGCGCGCATCGCTTTATCCTTAAATGACTCCGTTTTATGTGTGTATTTGTGTGTACGACGGTGAAGGTGAACTGGAACCCACACACTGACGACCAAGATTCAACTGTTCCATGGGATACAATTCAAGAGTGTGTTAGAAAATTCCTTTCTACTTAATTGTGAGAAAAACTCATAACGTGTTGATCAGTCAGTGGCTCGGTCGGAAGGGTGGTCCGTTTTCGATCGGTCGGAGGAAAGTCATATTCTCAACTTTACCTAATAACGCACTAAACCACGAATCTGCACTTTGAGGAATGAAGAGGATCGCATTTTCATCCTCCATTCAACAAACAGCCTTTGGCCAAGCTCCAAGTACTTGGAACGAACCCATTTGCGGTTGAGTCGATGCGTGCCTTAGATGCGCTTGTGAATGAGTTGCTTGTTTTGGGATGACCAAGGACATGCAATTTATCGTAACTCGGCAACACGATAACCATTTCCCACTACATGTCAATCAGAAGGGCGGATATTTCTCCCCATTGAGGCATTTTTAAACAGCACGTAAACAAAGTGCGGTGAAATAAAAGGAGGTTTATGAGGGTGGATGTCCTTAATTTATGCATAGGGGATGAAGTGGCCATCGCCTTAGTAGGTTCCACGAATTCCTCTCTACAGGTGGCTTAAGTGCAAAATCGTTCGTTTCGACGCTCAGGTTCTAAATACTTTCAAGCTGTTATTGCCGCCTAAATCACAAGGTATTTTTAAGTCATAGCAACTCTGACGTCCTCCGCAATTTGGCGCATGCAACCGTCCCCCCACCTTTGAGGAATGGGCAATGACAATTAACCGTTGGAGTCATTTTTGGTCGGTGGAATGA
This sequence comes from Taenia hydatigena, assembly GCA_036345935.2. Taxonomy (NCBI): domain Eukaryota; kingdom Metazoa; phylum Platyhelminthes; class Cestoda; order Cyclophyllidea; family Taeniidae; genus Taenia; species Taenia hydatigena. Next base: position 20,780,593 of record JADWOT020000004.1, read on the forward strand.
GAAACGGCGAAACGAGACGCGTTAACACAGCCTTGGAATTGTGTGAAAACCGGCTCATAAGGCAGACAAGCTGGAAGTCACTATCAGCCACCCCACCAAATCAAAATAAACTGACGTAACAATATGCCAGAAAGACAATGAAGATAGTCGAACTGAATGAGTGAACCATAGAAATTGTGACAGCTGACATGCCATCGAATGTGGTCATTTCGCTAGACCCCATGGATAAAATACTATGTGCTGTCACGTAGCGTACCGTTTTGGTGGCAATTCGTTCATCAGTTATTTTGTGTCCACACCCACTTCAAATGGTATTTGAGGATCAGTGGCAGTTCTTTCTATGAATTATCTTCCAAGATAAATGAATAGTTAGTTTTCAAAAGAATATTTTTAAGTTCTTCCTCCAGTCTCTGTGAATTCAGCTGTATGAGGCGTCTTGACGGTCATTCGAAGCAGCTGGAAAAATCTGGAATCGTGATTGGATGGAAGGTGGAGATAATCTTCTTTTCTTCAATGCATAAGTAACTCAGAAGCCACAGCCTCAGAAGTGAAGTCGAGAGAGACGCAGTAGACTTCACAATAAATACACACCCAAGCGGAAATGACTTTTTGCCTTCAGACACGAGGAGGAAAAACAACCCAATCCAGTACACGCTTCACACTGCAACCACCCTCTCCCCTTCAAATGACACCTAAAAGCGAACACATTTCTGGACTGTCCACAAATCGGATCACCTTTGTCGCCAATGACAACTTAGACGTCTGACACTCGCCGCGCAAGGAAGGAAACAGTCGTAGAGACATTTATCGCTTGTCCGAAAAATGCATTTCTGGATGCATGTTTTGAATACTCCATAGTCCCATTCTCCTACAGCCCCCGCCCCCGCCCTTGCCTCCACCCCACCTCCCTCTCCTCCCCTTTCGCCATTCAGAAGGCGTGATTCATCTGTCAGTTTGTGTTGCTTCCTATCTGGTATTTGAAATTCGTCTGTGGATCTGGGTGAACTGTCTGTTATCTCGATTGCATAACATGCCTCTGCCATCGAAATTGGCTTTCCCCTCGCCTGGTAGACCCCAATCTTGACTAAATAACTAATTCTTATTAGTTCTATTTTGAAAATTAGTCGCAGAGAGATGTCTTCTAAAAAAAATACTTTGTAGAGGGGGAAGGATTGATTAACAAGGATCCAGAGACATCTTAAATCAAGGCAAAACTCTCCGTTCGAATGCCAAATTTAAAAGTTCTTTACTAGCGCAACACGAGAGAAAAGGGGTGAGGAGTGGGGGGTAGCGAACCAGCAGTGCAACAGACGGACAGCGGAACTTTGACCGTGGAGGGTTGTAAAAACCTTGGACTTTGGAGTCTAGTCAGAAGTGCAGTATAAGTCTGTCCTCATCCATTATCAGTATGACTTAAAAGGGCAAGTTAAAATGTTTCTTTTTCTCCATTTGATCTGCCTAAAAACTGGACAATCTTCTCACTAAAAAGGACGAGGAATAGCGGCCATCTTAATGCCTTAAAGGTGGCTAAAACAAGGTAGAGTGGGTGTACATTGCAGGCAGGAGAGAACATTTCGATGAACCAGACTGGCTGTCTCCGTGCCCCTTTATCTGTCCGTGAGTGTGTGTGTGTGTGTGTGCGTGGATTTGTAAACACCACTGAAAGGAGGCACATGTTGTCTTTGGCCTCTGTTGCGACAAAGAAGGCAAAGTTCATGACGAGGAATTTTAGAAACGCATCAACTAGATTAGTATTAATTAAGACTACTATGATTCTCCTAACTAATAAGGTAACCGAAGGTCTTCAATGAACTGGTTTCGCTCATCCTACAACCTTGTGCTTGTTTTGGAATTAGACAGAATTGCTACGATGGGGGTCACCATTAATAACTTTAAACTATGAAGCAAGGAAACCGTAGAAAGGATAAACCCGGTTGTACTGACGCACACTGAACGTCCATATGACCAGCAGTCAAGACAGCGAGGAGTGAATTCATGCACAAGTGACAATCGGCGACTTTGAGTTGCCATCCACACTTCCCTTCGCATAGTACAAAGTCCTATTCACGACTTTCTTTCATACATTCTCGACTCAACTCATTGCTTGAGGTCTTCGGATGTAGACGAGAAGCTTCCCTTCACTGGTATGAGCTCCACGGTTTGTGCAAAAGCGCACCACCACGGAGGACTCATTGTTCATTGGAATTATTGTTCCCTTGAGGAGAGGCGTAGCATTATGACTGTGTGCTGCAATCCAGAATGCCACCTGCATGCTGCCCATGCAAGGTGAAGTGGGCATGTGAGGTGCGGTGAAGTGAGACGAGTGCGTGGAGGAGTTCGTGTGACAGGTGAGTGCCGCATTTAGAATTGACCATCAGAAATACGATACACTACTTTTGATTACTCCAAGTCATCAAAGAGACGTCATTCTGACATGCACTACCACTCACAGTTATACGAGTTGGTGGAAGAATTGATTGTGGTCGCCCAATTGCCTCCATGTTGTCTCCAAACGTAATGTCGGTGACTGCAGTAGGAGTACGGCTCGTGGCCACAGTGCGTTAATGTGGTAGTTGTCATGGGAAGCAAGGCGTTGGCATTCAGGTGGCTCTGTAAAACGAGTCAAGTGTATGTTGGAATCAGAGGAGGGGTGGCAGAGGTCCTCCTTTAAAAGGGAAGAGAAGAGGAGTGGATGGTGGGAGAGTGAGGCGCACAGTGGTGAATGGAAGGTAGTGGAGACCTAGAATGTCAGTGGAGCGTCAAGTTGATACGAAAATAGTGGTGTGGGTGTGAACTCGAATAAAAACTGCCACAGCATTCAGACAGCCGAGCCACCACCATCATCATCACCTCCACCACCACTGTTACCACTACTGCCGTCACCACCACCACTTCTAGCGTCAGCTCCAGGCACAACGCCACTGCGGCTGCTTTCATTTTTTGGAAGGAGGACTTTTTCAGTTGTCTGCCTCGGACACATCCACAACGACAGCCCATCTTCGCGTTAGGATATTTTTAAATATGACTTTGGTGGTTAAATGTTGGGTGAGAATTGGGTTGTTTGATGTCCGCCTGAATTGATATGTGGTTGAAGGTGGGATTGTTGGCGAATTTCGTGAAATCACCAGTTCACTTGGTGAGCTGTTCCTTGTAACGTTATGAATAGGGAGGGAGGGAGGGAGGGAGGGAGGGAGGGAGGGAGGGAGGGAGGGAGGGAGGGAGGGAAGGTGTTGTTGGGATAGGAGTGAAATAATGTAGGGGACGGACATCGATGGTTGGATAAGTAAGGGGGGTTGGAAATGGCTGTGTTAGCTGAGCCAATCATCCAAGATGAAGTGCGACTTGACCTTTCAACCTTGCGTAGCTCTTGCCCCGCTTAACCTCGAGGGGCGCTGGACAGGGAAAGGGAAATCGGACCTGCAGCAGGACCTGAAGCGCCGACTATAATGTTTTGTTTTGCGCACCGTATTATTTCACAGATTTCATTGCAATTGCTTCATAGATTAGAGGCAGAAAAACGAGGCTTTAATCTTCAGTTTTACTATGGGTAAAATAAGACCAAATCTTCAAAGGTGGCGCTGTCACACTTACGGCTTATTATCCGGACTAAATAACTTCCATGTACTCTCTCCGACGTTGCTGCTGTTATTTAAAAGTAGTTCACGATAATTCGGCTTATCGAAACAGTACGACATAACCTTATTGTTTCCCAATTTTCCGTCCATCAAATGTCTGTTGTGATTAACTTTGGGACCGGGATTCCTGATTACTGTGTTCTGTTTAAGGCGACCTAATTGGGTAAGGAATTCAGCTAAACGGCGCTGTTAAAGTCCGGCGAATGTTCCAAAACAAATTTATTCCACATTGCCTAAATAGGACACTAGAAAATAGAAACTCTCCGAATCTCCGGTCATAAGGCAAGTCATTGCGTTTAGAGGCGCAATGATAAGCATACCTTGAAGGGCTATTTCTTGCCCTCGAAACTCAGAGTGGATTCAATTAGCAATTAGTGCATAAAACTTGAAAAATGGAAGGCTGAAGAGGTGTATGTAGCTTAAGTACTTTTGTCGCGGTGATTAGAGCGTCATGCTATCGAGATGGTAAACTAATTCCCACCTGGTTGAGGCGCATGCGAATTGGATTCTGGAAGTTCTCCACTACTCATCAGCTTAACTTTTTAATGCCAACATATTTTTCTGCCCAAATCTCTTAAAAACAAATTTTGCAGACTGCAAGTGAAGTGGGATTCGATGCCCTTGGCTTCTTTCTAGTGACTTAATTGCTCGCCACGATAAGTGCCATTTTGAGGCTGTAACTCCAGTCGGAATATATTGCCCACCCTTATTTAGTAAATCTAAAAATACACCCAAATTCAGTAGATCTTTGAACGCTATCAATTTTACTTGAAATGTTGATAAATTTCCAAGGTGCATAAGCTGGATGAACAACCCATCTCGATACTACTTTTATAAGTAGGTAGTGACCTTTCTTTATGAAGCTTTTAGATAATAAACACACCAAAGTGATTGCAACTTAATTCAAAATTTAATAGTTTTCACCAATAACAGCGCACCTCCGGCAAATAAATTGGAAAAGAAATAGACTGCAGTTTAGGGCTTCAAGTTATAATGTGGCGTAGCAACCAATCCAGGTGAGGGGACTACTATGGCACAAAGTTTAGGCAGATTAAAAGTATACGTGTTTAACCACCCTGTGGAGTTCTTTCTTTGGTTTCTCGAGGCTACGGTCGAGGGAGTTGGATGTCTGTAGGGCTCTGTATCTGCCATATCGAGACACCCACAGGGAGAGAATCTGTAGGATACTTGGGCATAATTTACACCCACTTACCATTGAAAATAACAACTTTTGTGGTCATACACATCACCCAATCTCTCAGACAGAAGTAATTACATGATACTGTCAGATATTTACTAATTACGATTCCTTCTTCTTCTTCTTCTTCTTCTTCTTCTTCTTCTTCTTCTTCTTCTTCTTCTTCTTCCATTTTCTCCTTTTTCGGAACACAACTTTGATTAAGGTCTTAACCTATCGGGCGATAAGTTTTAGGTGGGTGTAAGGACTGTTTAATAGGCAATCAACACAAAATTTTCGCAGGTGATAGTGTCTAGACATTGGAGCAATTGAGTCTTTCAATAGTTTTTTACTCTCATTGAGTTCTTCGTCTAGACTCCTTCAAGGGTTGAAGTGGTCGCCTTCCAGTTATTACCTCTCATTGCCTTCTGGTAGACGATGTCTAAAATGAGTTTCTGCACTATTTTAGTTTAGTCCGAGAAGACTGATGTGTAACCCAATTGCAAAATAAGACCCTAAAGAGTGACAGGCTCGGGTGCCTTCCTCACGCTTTCTGGGAGGAAACGTCAGAGACCAGAGTAGACCTTCATACCAAGCCAAAATCACAGGGGACGATTGGAAAGAAAGCTTTACAAATCCATAACAACTCTATTGCTAAAAATTGTGCAACTTTGAAATCGAATTGTAGGTCCACTTTTTTTACCTAGAAATCCACAACTTTGATGAACTTTTGTCCATAAATCTCTCGCTATTAATGTGATAAACAAAGGCATCCATCAGTTCACATCGCTTAGCCAAGATGAATGTTGAACTCCCAAGTCATCTAGAGTTCATTCAATAGGGGGCACGCCCCTAAATCATAGTTCCACGGCATTTCAGTCCTCCCTCCCGAGGTCGTAATGTAATACGTTAATTGTTTATTTAATCCTCGGTTTCGGTAGTGGGTCACTTTGGCCTCCACCACAGCACTTTCGTCAGGCGGCCTGAGGCTCCCCAGTTGCTTTTGTAGGTCGACAATGCATAGTGTTTTATCTCCATTCGTCTCCAGGATAGTCTTGGAGTGCTATAGTAGAGGTCTTCATTTAGAGGTGGCATTCGAAACCGCGGTGCGAGCTGATTCGAGGCTTCGGAAAATCATTCTGCAGGAATGAAATGACAAGGCAAAGAAGCCCTAGCAGTAGAATCTGGGTATAATTTTGTCTTTGCAAAGTGCCTAAAAATTGGCAAAATTTTTTAGAGACAAATTTGTGAAATGGCCTCCTTTTTGGGCTAATGAAGACTGCAAAATTTAGCAACTAAACTGTCAGCCATTCGTCCGTCCATCAATTCAGCCATCCACCCATCCATCCATCATTTTCACCTTATTTCAGCCCAAATAAGTTCCTCGAAAGATGGAATGCAGAAAGAAAAACGAAAGCCATTATTAAGAAAGGTTTACTTAAAAATAAAAGCGCAAATCGCCACCACATGGTGCTGGAGACAAAAAAGACAAACTGGTGACTGTTAAGGCGGGAAACCTCAAAATCGCCAGTATTCTATTCAAAAGAATAAGTTAAATGACAAAACAGTCATTTAATGCCAACATGCACATATTCTAGGTAGCAAAGCTTGTCGAAGTCATCAAGGGGAGCAGATAAAATGGTGAGGTTTTGAAGGAAACCATCGTTCTACAGAGCTAGGGATTGGTAATGTGCTTCCACTTCCTCGCGTCGGAGGGTAAGATCAGTTGGATGGCTGACCTCTGACGAATTCCGAGAGGGAACTAAACTTCAACAATATTGCCGCTGCTTTCGTCGCCTCCCTGGAGGGCGATATCCGTTACGCAGCATGGATAAGTTTGCTCCTATCCTGCTCTATTATCCAGCCGTGCCATGTCTAGACATGTGAAAGCTGGTTCATTGGAATGCTGAGGCTATTTCGACGCTCTTAAGCCGTCGAATGAGAAAGATAACTTTATGAGGAATGTGTTCCGTTCCCACGAAAGTTATTTTGAAAAAATCACACCATAGCAGTCCGCATTTACGATCTGGATATAACCAAAGCGCTCTATGGCTACAACACACACATATCCACGGGCTGTCGATGGTATTAGACACGATAGATTCTCCATCCAGACGTCTAGACGCCTTATCAACTAGACAACGCACACGTGACAGGTATTACTAGGCTTGTTTGGCGTGGCGTTCAGTAATGAAACCGCATTCAGGGGGCCATAAATACCAAAGCCTCGCTGTTTTTACAATCTCCCTCCCACTCCCCTCTCTCTCCGCACTCCCCTCGCCACAATTATCACCAAGCCGTGGTGTCTGATTTGAACCAGGAGTCCGGAGCAGTTTATGACTGCCTTGTAGGGAGAAAATATATACACAGTATTCAAGGGGTGCAATGGCGACGTGTTGGAACGCCTATAATGCTGCATTCCAAGTCACTCCAGTGGTCAACTTATCGTAAGTTTGGCGCTGATATATAGCGATCACAATCACCACACAGGTTAGAAGTAATGCCTTCCCACTGATTTACTCCCTACATAGATATTTACAATTATCAAAATCAGATTCAAAAGTCCTTCCAATTTGCTCATCTGGGGTGGCCAGACTTTCAACACGTGTTAAAGTTTCAAAGACACACGAGATGAAATACCCTGGAATGTTTACCTTTTGGGCTTCTCAACTGCCCTTTTAGCTGCTTCATTTGGGTAAATAGGAGCTTGAATAAACACAGTACTTTGCCTCTTTTTCTTTCAAACAACACAGCACTTTCCTTTCTTCTAAACGCAGTTGCTAGTATTCTTTTTGTCAAAAGAAAGAATGAGTACTTTGTATTGTTCAAGTGAAATATACCACCTTAAAAAAGTCGCGTAACGTCCAAAAAAGGTCACCGTAAAAGCACCCAGGAAAGATCTACTTATTAATTTAATTAGCATCTATAATGTAATCCATTGTGGTAGTTTAATTTCGCAGCAGAACAAATCCTTGCATTAAATTAACACCAAAGAGGACACAAAACAAAAGAATAGGTGGAGATTGTCACTACCCACTGACGATATCGATGATTGAATAGGGACATCCACACAAATTCTCAAGTATCCCCTCCCTAGGAGTTTTGATTATCACAAAAGGGAAAGAACGCACCGCCAACTGGAAGTGGCATTCACTAGGCACGTGAGTGACAACCCGACAAGGATGGGAGAGGGCAGGGGAGGCGATGGCCCGTAACACATGCTATACCGGTTTATGGCTACCATATGACAGTCGAATAGAATAGACGTCTGTCTGCATCCATGTGTACTTTTAATGCTCATATGCGGTCTTGGTGCAATCTTTGTGCAGAACCACATCAAAAGATGAGAGTGCTAAGGCATATTCCGGCCAAGTTAATGGAATCTTGAGGTTGTAAAACTCAAGTTTCGTCTGAACTCCTGTCGATTCGTCACATATTTGAACTTCACGGGTGTGGTAGGAGTTGTGTGGATTGCCATAAGCTGGGGCAATAAACTTACCTCCACCACCGAGTGCGCCCAGCGCGATGCCTCGTAAACCGGTGAGACAAATGAAGAGAACGCTAGACTTCCGGATGGTTAGAACTACGGACATGAAGAACGACGAAAGGGTGCAGGTACCGCCTCAGAGAAATAGGAAAAGTAGTCTGACAGCCTCTGGAGTGAATGACTACCTAAAAACAGTTTGAGGCCTCACAACCGATCACACCGCTGCTTCCAGACCGACCAGTGATGCAAGATAGCTTTTGCATTACAAGACTATGCAAAGGAACGCATCACCAAGCATTCCTAAGCAATTGACTCATTAATCTTTCCCTCTAAGGCAATACCAAGACCACTTTACATCGCAAACCGATTCCTTCCAACTATGTGCATTATAACGTACTTAAACCCACCATCCAGCAAGTTCAACTGCCATTTGGTGGCAACAAGGAATCGAAACGGGTGGGAAGTAGCAGAGGATGCATATCCATACCTAGCAATAGATGCACACACAAACAGTCTAACTTCTTACAAGTCATGTCATTTCTAGACGTGACGGCAGAATTTTGAAGCCTGTTCACTGCGCTTGTCAGGAGGTTCAGCTTGCTCAGACGATTCTCTCGACTACTGTTCGACAAGATAAGGAGGCTTTAAAACAAAGTAACCCAGAAACAGGTTCCCATTGAATCCAAAAGCTGTTGACAATTCTCGAACCCCAACCATTTAAGCCAAGATCACGCAACACGAGTTCCATTTCACTGCATCAAAGAATACAAAAAGAGAAGAGAAAGAACAATGCGAAGAATAAAGAAGCAAACAAACGACTCAGCGTCCATCGCTCTCAGTGCTATAGTATCCCGGTCGACCAGTAGACGTCCAAGGCTTCGAAATCGCCCGCCTTTCGGTAGAGTATGGCGACGATCTCTCGCCGCTTCCACTGCTATGAGTGAGAGAGAGGCAGCCAGCGATCCCCAAATCACACGACGAGGCGAGGGAGGAGGAGCCGTTAGAGCCTCGACGCCGGCCTTGCAGTGGCAACGCGTCTAAATTCTGCCCTGGGGCTGGAGTCGCACCGATGCGTGCCAGGTGGCACTTTAAGCACAGCAGATGAGTGCGTCCAGGCGTCCCGTCTTCTCCGGTCTCCACGTAGGGATAACAACGTGAAGAAACCTCATCGGAGAGCAGCATGCCACAGTCCTACCGACAGCGAGGAAAACAACAATCTCTTCACCTGTCCATACAAGCCCTTAGAAGACTATCGAGAGGCGACACTCCATCGGTACCTCTCCAATTTGGTAAGCACCATTACTTGCGAGATAGCACGCGGCGGTAAAAGAGGACCATGCAGATTGGACGCACTATCAAAGAGTGAACATGTGGGCCCGACAATTCCACCTTCTGTCCATGGCAAGCCATTGCAGCAAGGTAAATCGAAAGCCAGGCAAACTTTTCAATCGCTCAACGTTCTTACTGATTGCATTTGAGTAACAACAGACGGCAGATGGGAATTGATGTCAAATGGCAGAGAAATTGGACCTCAACACAAATAATCTACCCTGTTAATACGAAGAAGTTAGCCCGAAGATTTCGAAATTCAAAGTTAACAAATATGAATAAAAACGCTTGAAAACAAAACAAGGATTAGTGATCCAAAAAGATAAAAGACGGCTCCCATTACTTGAGACGAAGGAACAGTTGTTTGATTTCAAGTAATTCTCACCTCGCACCGATAGCACTCGATGTGAAACTCCTTGTTCATTGCAACCACACGAAGCACTTCATCAGCAGTCTGTAAAATGCAATAAGCAGATGTATTCAGATGGTGTCCTAAGAGGAATAATCGGGAACGAATCTAGAATACTTGGATAGATGAACAGAAAGACGGAAAGACAGATCCATAAATGAATAGCCGATTAAAGATCCAAATGGACAAGGAAAAGGGGAAAGGTACACACCGATTCGGGGAGGATGGGGTTGGCGCAGGCAGCACAGGTGGGTGCCGTTGCAAGGTAGTAGTCGTAGAGACAGAAAATGTGTCCCTCCTGGTCCACGGTGAAGGGCTGTCCATCCATGCATTTATTGCAAATGGTGCAACGAAAGCAGCCCGGGTGGTAGGACTTGCCCATTGCGCGAACGATCTGTCGAAAACGGACAAGTCGCACATATACTGATTAAATCACAATTAAGTAGATTAATCAAAATATTTTGGATCCGGCGTTTGCCTTTCAGAGAGGGTAATATTCAGGAATCCCTATCGAATCTGCAGTAGCACATGAAATCAACGCATCAACTTCGTTGTCTTTCTACAGTTAATTACAATTCACAGGAGCACTTTTGACGTTTGAGACGCAGTTCCTGTTTCAATGTTAAGTAGTTGTGTGGCCTTTTTGGTCTCCGCTCGCGAACGACGTTGGCTTCTTGATAGCCGCTCTGATTTTGCTAATAACTAGATAAGATGAAGCTTTGAGAAATCAAACTTGAGCTCTCGAAACCACAGAAACTCTTCCGTGCAGTTTTACCTCTTTTTTCGACGGGTAAGTAAAATGGAATGACTTGCAAGTAGCATTGGCGCCACAAATGCTTTGGGTTGTCTTGAGTTTCCGTCTGATGAAAGCGTTACAGATACCGGTGAGAGCAATTTGTAATTGGATAAGGGTCTTGCCGTCTTATTGTTTAAATAACCCACCAAATCATCAAATAAAAATACCGGAGTTCATGGCACTACTGAAATTAGAGGTCTTTTCAGTACCATCTAAATTCATTAAATTATGAATCCTGGCTAGGAATCGTGTTTTCCCACATTCAAATGCACTACTTGAATTACAAAATGATAGGTGAAATTTGTAAGATGCACTGACATCACTCAAATAGAGGAGGGAGAAACTCACGGTTGGAGCAATGATATGATCACAGACGGTGCATTTTTCAGCCATATGCTGAAATCCAGAGTACTGCAAGGTTGCAAAACAAAGAGAACGGCAAATTACTAACAACGATCGGCAAGTAGCACAAAGTTAAGAATGGAGGCGACTGACAAGGTAGTCCTCTTCACAGTAGATTTTATCCTGGTCCTTGTAAAATGTCTTCCCACGTAGAGTTCTGTCTAGGAAATCGAAAAAAGGGCATGACAAAAGTCGCACCAGGCTAGTCAATTTACAATCACGGCTTAAGATTTATCACTAGGGTGTAAATTTAGCACGGTGACGGGAAATCTCAATCACATGATCAGACAATGATCAATGCCGAGGAGCATCACTCTCTCAATGCATTTTCCACGAGTTGAACACTCACATACTGTTTTTAATTCTCATGAAGACCTGCAGATAGGGAATAACGTTTCGCATTTGGAAAAAACGCGTGGATAATCTCAAGTTATAAGCTGCCTCTTCCCACGATTTGAAACAAAAGAATTGGCATCCCAAAGTAATGAGTGACGTGGATTGCTTCGTGAGCGCAGAATCATTTCCATCACAATGTTTACTCCATACAGCAACAGCATCCTCCACCTCGTCAAGTCGGCCTAAGTGGGTTGAAAACTTTGAAAGCGACCACATTGGTAATGGCAGATGCGAAGTGGTCACCAAGTCCAAGAGATCGCCAACCATCATGGCCACGAGGGAGGAAGGAGTAAACCTCCAATTAACTTACAAAGAAATGAAAAACAATATCTATAGGATTTGCAAAAGGGACAAAGTGTGAGAGGTGACTCCAACTATGATCTGATTCATGCGAGGTAGATAAATGTCGAAGCACTGGATGGCTAAAACGGTGGTTTTACAATAAATTACAGCAACCCCTCATTCAAGGACTGGTAAATGAATAGATGGATAAGTGAATAGACGGATTCCTGCACTAATACCAAAATCGTGTATATGTATTGAGGCACGTAGTTTTTGTTTCGTGCAAATCAAGCAAACACAATTAATGGTAGGTTGCCTCCCTCCCTCCCCTCCCCCAAATTCGAGAACTGGACTGGCAGTAAATTAACCCACAACAGAGGCATCATTAGCAGAACCAACCAATAGAAATGCAAGAAATGGAAAGGTCGATTTCGTCATACGCGTGAAGGCCTAACACCCAGTGAATACATTTGGTGCTGCATTCTTTTGCAATTACAAGCCAGAAACGCACCCAACACAGCCTGTTTAAATGGCATGCACTGTTGTTTTGTGATAGCAAAAGAAAAACGAAATTCGATGCACAGACGGTGTATTGACCTCAGGGAAAACTACAAATGCAGTTGGACACACGATTTATCCTCCAATAGTAACTACAGGCATAATTTAGAAGAACCTTAAAGATTACTCCATTCATTTAATCATCAACAGGAAAAAGAGGTGGGAGAATTTTACAACATATCAATAGATATTCGAGAATACGAATGGAGGGAGGGGAGGAGGAATCGACAAAGTTTAAGGTAGCACAGAACGCCACTAAATAAGTGTTTGATGAAGTACAGATGTGTCATTGCATTATTTATGCGAGTCCATCTACCTTTGCTTTCTTTTTATGTGGCATGTGACAAAAAAACACGCTCCAGAGAACTGTAGACGCGCGGACCATAGGTTCGTGCAACCAAAGCGAAATGAATAAAGCGAATAAAAATAAAGGCCCACTATGGGATGATTTCCGACACGGTAAGCAAAGCGGGAATTATAAATTTAACTCTTGTGCAATAAAGCTATTTGAAAGAGACATGGTTTATCGGCATACTGGGTTAGCCTGTAAGAGTGTAATAAAGTTTGCCATTACACCAGGAGAAAGAGGGAGGGGAACTTACGACAAATGGAACAGTTGAAGCACTTGTCGTGGTAAAAGCATCCTAGAGCCTGACACGCCGTTACCACATTGGTGATACGAGTACCGCACTTCGAACAGATGCCTAGAGTGGGACAAGAAGAGGAGGAAGTAGGAGGATTAGATGAAGTTGCAGTGGCGCCAGACGAAGCACGACGCAGAACCACGGGATGGTGGTGTAGGGCGTCAGAGGTAGAGGGTGAAAAAAGACACCGTTCAGACGACAGCATTGCCCGTCACCTAGCCTCGCCTCTGTCACAATCAAAATCGCAAATACAATCACACACCACTGGTGCCTGCCTGCGATGCCTTCTGCTAGCACACACGCACGTATGCGGAAACGAAAGAACAAGAAAGATCCCCATTGGTTGAGACAAGTGTGCAGTCCTGCTACCCTGGCCAATAGAACCCAGGGCGGAGTGATTTGATGGTGCGAAGCAATGTCCCAGAGAGGAACCAAGACCTTGCGTAACAGGCCGACACTTGTTTTGGTTGTACTTCTGAATCTCCATAAATCTCAGTCACACTGGTAACAGAGGTGAGCACTGACGTCCATCCAAATAAACAATTATAATCTTGGCTGGTTACGACACGTGAGCTGTTGGTGAAAACAATGTCTTCCTCGACGGCTCCGGTATCTGAATCGATCTCAGATAAATCGCTAGATATTAACGACTCACGAAGAGAAAATAAGCGCCACAAATGAAGACGAAAACTATGTAAATGAAAAAATATTTAGCTACACGGGTTCTTCGTTCCCTGTAAATTTTGGCAATTCACAAATCCTGCTTCTGCATTGCGGGCATTTATAAGAACGCCATAAAGCAAAACCACACAGATTAGAAAGTGTGTGCTTTCCTACTTATTCATAGGTGATATCCATGTCGCAGAGTGGTCTAGTCCAGCCCAGACAACGGTGGTAATGACTGTGTGTGGGTGCAACAGCGTTTGGTGATGAATCAAGCTACCTGTCAAAGGTGTAAGAGCCAAACTCAAGGCTACACACTCGCAGTTACGAGATTTCACACACGCACACACACAAACACACAAACAAACAGCATTGTGATGTTGACGTCCAGTAGCTCAACAATAGGACACCTGAGTAGGGTTAAACATTTTTAGGGACGTCCATACGTCAATATGACGATCCCAACCACAGTGAGTTCGTTTCCAATCGGTATAACAGACGGATCAAAAGACAACCCCTCATGTGATGGGAGAAGTCTTTCAATTAGAACCCATTTCGACAAGGCCAAGAATCTCCTGGGATGGATTAGCCGCAATGCCAAATCCCACATCGTTGAAGATTTCGAAGTACCGTTTAAACACTGTATCAAGTGGATAAACGTGGCAGTTAACACATAAAATAATCACCACTAAACTTAAGTGTCCTTCGTAATGATAACAGTACCTTTTAGGAGTATATGCAGCTTTACAATTTGAGACCCACCCGGCTTCCATTCAGTAGGAGTGGCATTGACAATCGATGCAGCAGGGCTGGAGGTGTTCACCGGTGGCGGTGGGGGAGTGGAAACACGTTGGACTACGTGACGTCGGGGCTGCTCAAGTACGAAGCCACTATTTCCGTCACTTGCGGGGAGTGGAGAGAAGGTGATGTTGAGGGCAGTAGACACTCGATGACCTGAGGGATCGGGCGAGGGCGACTTGCTAGTGGGCGAGAGGAGAGAGGTGAGACCGGAACGATTCGAGACAGCGGGCGGTGCAGCAATTATCGTGTGCTTCGAGGTGTACGGTGGTGGTGGGGGTGGTGATGTGGATTGCATGCCTGGGCTGTAACAGAATGAAAGAGGAGTTTTCCAAGGGTTTTCTATTGGATCATCATTGACTAATAAGAAGAAGTTCAAAGAGTTACTTTGAGAGAGTAAGTTAGTTGACTACCTCTAGTTGGAAAGCCAGGTGTCTTAATAGCGTAGCAGAAAAGTTGACATTTCCGCAGTGAAGCAGGAGGAATGGGAATTTTAGCTCTCCCATCATGAAGATAAAATCCACCCATTCTTTTGCAGTCAGCGTGGGATGTGATTGCGCTGGAGTGACGAATGCAGTGCACTCCACACGCCCAGCAATTTACGATCACTTTAAACACGAGAAATTAGCAAAGAATCTTGGAGCTGATTTCTGGCACCCTTAATTTCATAAAT
Source organism: Taenia hydatigena (assembly GCA_036345935.2). Classification (NCBI taxonomy): domain Eukaryota; kingdom Metazoa; phylum Platyhelminthes; class Cestoda; order Cyclophyllidea; family Taeniidae; genus Taenia; species Taenia hydatigena. Next base: position 20,795,842 of record JADWOT020000004.1, read on the forward strand.
GTCGTAAATGGTTAATCCCCGTACACATTTTCTTCCACCATCTGACTCATTACGATGATGAAGGCAGTGTCTCATAACACGTTATCTGAAGATTGGTTGACAAAGTCTGCAATACCCTAATCGCAGCTCCAACATGTCATTAGGGAGGGACCATTAAAGCGCGATTTGGCAACTACGATGTTGACCTTCTGATCAAGCAACGGTCACCCAGGGATTGCGCAAACACTTCAGTTCAAATGAGATGAACTGACCAGTTCACTTAACACGCCCATGTTATAAGATGAAGAAACAGCAAAATAAGATTACTGCGAACGAAATAAACAGAATGGGAGGACCATTAGACGAGATTATAAGTTTTCTTCCTAGAGAGAAAATTTAACAAACAATTAAGATAAATGGTAATAAAGAAAGTTTACCGCTTGACTGCGCTCCACGATTGCCTCATTATTAATTTCCCATGGGAGAATAGCAGCATACAGAAGCCGTGAGACAAAAAAAACAACGAAATCCTTTAAAACGCTCTGAGAAATTGCAACTTTAGTCCACACCCGTGCAGATTGTCTTTTTCACAAGGGATTCAGATAAGGGATTAAATTGAAGCAGTATTAAACGAATCGAGCGTTGGAAGTGCACATCACAAATAACTACGAATAAAATTAGAAGATCATCTACACTCATCACCTAAGCATATACCAAACTGGCATGCGAAGAGTTAAGTTTGGCTAAAAGACGCCTGCCTGATGCCCATGACTATTACAATCAGGAGAGAAGAGTGGTACTCTGGAATACGTTAAGCATTGTGGTCGGGAGTGTAAGGGTTTGTGCCAGGAGCACACATTTACCCCCATCAACAACGCATGCCCTATACGGAGATAAAGTTATCTCTTGTAGAGTCCTCTCCATCAGGGTTCATGGGGAGATTGAAAGGTCTGAATACGACCCTACCAATATGAAAGATACAGAGGGCTCCACACATCCACCCAAGGTCACGAGGAACGAAGGAGGAACAATGAAAGTATGAGATTGACAGTTATGAAAGTACTGCGAATCAAAGCATATTCTGATTCGAGAAGTCTTAAGCTTGAAAAAGGATATAAGTCGAACTGTTATTGAAATTGCTGCCATAGAGGGCGATGCTGCAAGGATTAGGAGGGTTGTGCTAGATTTGGAGCGCTTCCCACGTTCTATCTATAACTAACACCATGCCCGCAAAAAACAAGGAAGAAATCACAGAATAGACTAGCAAAAAGAGAAACAGTTAAAGGTGCATAGAGTTAATGGTCCAAAAACTGCTGCTAGAGCAGCACTTAAACATTACGCAATAGAAAATGACTAAAGATGAACATTTGTTCAAACTATAGAGAATTGGCGTAATTTATTGGAACTACAAGAATTTTTCCGTTATTGGTGAGATACGAATAAGTTAACTGAATTCTTTCAGTTAACTTAAAGACTTCATAAGGTCACGCACTCTGAAATAAGTTTTGCCCAAAAAATATTGTCGGCACGCAAAGGCTATGAAGGTAAATCAGAACCCACTTGTACGTATTAGGAGCCAGCAAACTGGTTGCAACCATGACCAAACAAAATAAAGAGCAAGCCTTGGAATAGACGCAAAAAAGTGAGAAGATTCTTGAAATACTGAACTCGTTAAAACCATCGACACTACGCCGTAAGATCCACAAACCTGTATCATCAAACGGGATACAGAGCCGCCTCAAATTTTACCCTTACTAATTGTTTCAACGCTAAGATCAAACAACCTAGGTCCAAGTCTCATTTCCTTCTACTCCCTCTTCTTCTGTTCCGCCCCATTATCCCATCCTGTCCTACGTGGCAGGCGATAATGCGATTGTCGAAAGCTGATGAAAAGATGTGTGGATAATCGTCACTTGTAGCACCGAGAACCAACATTGTGAGAATATGAAGGATGAGAATGGGCATAGATACGATGAGGTCTCCCTCTTTACAGCCAAATTTTGCAGTTCAAGTCATAACAACAGATCAGAAGGAGGAGAGGCTTTGCTTATACAACCTCGAGTTGTATTTTACTAAGGCAGTTGAATAAATTATAGTGAGCACCTACATCTGCAGCCTAACACTACCACCATCATCATACATACAAATACCCACATAAAACGGAGCAACTTAAAGATGGAGTGATGGGTACCTTAAGTTCGCTTGTGAGTAAGTGAATGGCTTAGGTATACCCAATGACACTTTCCTTCGTTTAAAGTTGTGACGTGAATGCTATTTCTTAACTCAGTTCTCAAAGCAAACAAGTCTGAACCACATGCACCATTGGTCTACATTTGATGTCATGAGGGTTTAAAATGAAAAATAAGAGGTCACAAAAAGTTACGGCGGCAATAGATCAATGCTTACCGACTCATATATACGAACAGTCGCAGAGGGTGGACAAGCTCTCTGACAGTAAGTCAAAACAGTACATTCGGATGGCCCTCAACGAAAACAATACGAGCTTTTTGGTTACCCACCATACTCTGAATAACGACGGCCCCAAGTTTAACGAAGGGGTGAGGCAAAATTAGTATAAGAATACATTCGATCGTTCTCGGCACTTTATTTGCTATATGACAACATATGGTAACACCTGACGCGTTTCTTGTAAAATCATTCAAGTAAAATTTTGATGGAACTTTCCTTAGGACAGCAAGACTTTGGGTGGCCAAGTTAACTGCAGATGAAGTTGCAGGAAGGACTGATTATTTTGTGTATGCCAAAATCACTGAAGATGGGGATGACTAAACATTTGTCACGACTGAAAGGCGTGTTCGAGAAGCAATGAATTAATCTCTAGCGGCATGAACGCCAAGTAAAAAGTTGGAGAGCAGTAGTACAATAGTACAAAGAACAAGTACGCATCCACGCGAGTGCAATAAGGCCATGAGGTGGTGAATTACCGACTGAGAGTATGTGGGAGTGCCTGCGTCCTTGTGTGAGAAAATATCTCCACACATTGAGCGTGTGCAGGTGTATACGCAAAAAGCAATCCAATAACAACGCAGTTTCCAGTGCATGTGTGTGTAGAAGCTATCAAATCTACCACCCCGCGTCACTACTCTCCAAAGGGTTGTTATCAAATTGAAAAGACTTGGATGTTATTTAAGAGTGACCAAATTCCGTGCCCCGCGTAACAGATGGAATTTGCATTTGGAAAAAAAACAATGAATGAAAAGCTAGTACAACAAAACCAACACAGGATTGCAGAAGGAGCATCAGAAGAACAAGTTGACCTTCTATTAGTTTCTTTTAGGTATTACAATGAAAAACCCTTCATAGACTTACAAAAAAGTGGAAGCAAACAATGGATAGAGTCAAAAGTGTACAGTAGGCTAGATTAGATTAGAAGTTCGAAGAGACGATTATCAAGCAAAAGAGAATATGGTAACGATAAGGACTATTACAATTTAAATATCATTAACCAAAGGAGAAGTACTGCTAAAATCGCACCCAAAAGATGGAAAAAGGACATGAAACGATATCCATTATATTTACTGCAAAATCAGACTGGACGATTATTTTGCATAGTAGAAGGGATGAGTTGTTAACATTAATGAATTCAAGTAGCCAGGAAAACTGGATGGTATTCGCATATCAAAACAGCAAATTAGACGGAAAAGAACGTTACTTATGAGAGCGGAACTTAGGAGAAGCCGTCGACTGATAACGAAGCGATTCATTGATATTGCACAAAAAGCATGCAAAAATCATGTTAGAAAACTCATTTTAAACGTACTTGATAGCTATGACCCAATTTAACGCCCTTTAAGGATCATAAACGACCAACGAAATCCCAAAGGCCTTTCCTTCATAAAGTATACACAAATCTAAATGCGCCGCTGGAACCTTTTAGATAGACTTTTGAAATAGAGAAAGCCAGCAGGCGTATCTCTCAACAGGGCCGAAAACGCAAAAAAGACTATTATCTACGCAAAGCATTATGTACTGGGACCCAAACTAAGGCGTGGATAAAAAAAATTTATAGGGCTTGTAATTGCAAGCAAGTGATTATGACACTAAATAACTTGTTACCTCACCGATCACGAAGTACGGCTTGCCATTTAGTGGTACGCAGACACAGTGACTTGGAGCAAAGGTTCTAATTCCTGAGACAAATGCAAAAAGTACTTTAACTAAATCATATGTAATGTTTGCCCAACTGCAAGGCCAGATTAACTTAAAGGCAAAGTTACAACGCCTATGACTTTTTCACATAGGTGTTGGTGCATCCTCCCTAAAAAGTTTGGTGCGGGATTGTGTTATTTAGTTGTGAATAAATGCCCTGTTGTATCTCTCGAAACTTACATGATTAATCCATAACGCCTGAGGCTGTGAATTGTTTTGGCTGCATTGGCCCTCTCATAAATTTTGCATTTCGATTTTTATGAATGTAGTACTGCAAATTTGCTGACCTTGAATTTTTAATGAACATGTTTGTTCCAATGAGTTCATATTTCTCGTAGTCCCTTCGAAGATCTTTGGGTGTCTGAGAGCTCAGTGTGTTTTCGAGAATTACTCACCACTTTTGGCAGGCTTTCCGGATTTCATCAAATGAATTTTATTTTGTAAGATATTTTTACTACATTGGTGACTCTTTATTACTCTACGCGGTACTGTGAAGATCTACAAATTACCCTCCTGATTTGGAAATACCACCTAATACATTCTTAGTATATTAAAGTGGTTTTGTCAGCCTTAGATTATCATTTTTAAGTAGCCATCTAGCTGTACCGAACGTTCCTTTCCTTTAGTAGGGCAAATCACAAAACTCTAGCACTTCGTTGCAGAAGTTGTCATATATTCATATATCATGCCATTTTTATGTTCTTACATTCCTGTCGTTTAAGTGGCTTTCATTGTTCGGTTCACAGAATTTCCGAATTTGCTTTTATTTTTCCTTCTAATGGGTACTTGCTTCTACATCTCTACAACCAGCATTATATTTTTTTAGCACATGGTAATATACTAGCCACATGAAAAGACGTTTCTGGTGTGTCGTGAATCCATTTGAAGTGAAGGAAACCTCTCGAAGATGGTAGTTTTTCCTCCTTCCTTACCGAATTTTCATGACACTCCAGCTCTTGGCACTTAACTTCCCCTGTTCATTCCTAATCCACTATTTCTCTAACTTGTAACCATTTATTTGTCCCTACTGGTACGTGATCTTATGGGCTAGTTGGGCGGATCTTTGAATTATATACCTTTATTCCATTACTCGCACACTTGCACGTGTGTGGCTTGCGGTGCTGTTAATCCTTCCTCTCCCTAATTATCCTCATTTTTAGGCTATGTAACGTTTCTTTTTATCCATAGCAGTCGTGCAGGCTCTCGTACCTTCCGTCAGAAGAAAAATAGCGGGAGTGAGTGCAACAGGAATGGTGGTGCTGCCACAGTCGGTTCTACTGTTAGCGGTGGTGGCGGTGTAACGACCAACGTCAATGGAGTCTGCATTCTGCCTCCAGAAGCAACAGGCACCCTTGGGAGCGGTGATCTCAAACAGGCCGTCCGTCTACCCACGGGGGAGGACCTCTGTGAATGGGTGGCCGTCAACAGTGAGTCAGTACACTCATCTCGTCATCCTCTGTCTATTAATGAACTAACGTGCATAAGTATTCCCTCCAGCTGTGGAGTTCTTCCAGCAGATAAATATGCTGTACGGCACGTTGGCAGAGTTCTGCACGGACACTACGTGTCCAATCATGTCTGCGGGCCCGCGATATGAGTACTATTGGGCGGATGGACAAACGGTAAAAAAGCCAGTTAAGTGTTCTGCTCCTCGGTACATCAACAACCTTATGACGTGGACACAGAACCAGCTGGAGAATGAGGCAATTTTTCCTTCAAAAATTGGTGAGTCTTTGGTGCTTTTATGGAGCAATTAATTAGTTTTGACTGACTACTTCTGTGAAGGAAATACTTTGTTGACAGCACATTTCGACAGTTGAGGTTCTCCGTTACCGTTATCGACGGTTTTACGGTCCCTTGTTTTCAACTACTTTAATTTAAAATGCACGTAGTCACGCGTTTGTTTTGACTCCAAACGTATAGTATTCCATTCGTCCATCTTTTCGCTGTAAAACACGTCACTCTCTTCAAGCACTCCGATTTGATGTGTTATGATTAGCAAAAGAAATTTATTTTCCAAATACTAATTGGACAGCATGTAAGAAATGATAGCAGTCCCGTTTTCTAAGCACTGGAATCTACCTACAGTAATGGCATGCTTTTAAGATAGTAACATTATTAAGAGATTTTAAGTGAAGAAGGTAGAGCATTCACTGGTATGTCTTTACCACGCTCTGCCTGTCAGTCTGGTAAATCTGTTTTAGGGATTTGTGATGCCAGAGGTCGCATCAAATTGCGTGTTACAAACAGATTGTTTGGGTTTGTGGCAATACGGTTCGTATGCCGTAATCTTGAGCTGAGGCAAATTATCGCTTCTTGGCTAAAGCAACGCCTGAATTTCGTGAAATGCTCTACTTACCTCTATGATGTGGATGTGGAACGAATTCCTAACGCTGTTTAATCCCTAAAGAGTTCTTTCAATGAACGAGACTAAATCTCACTTCTTTGATGGGGTCACCAGAGTCGTACGTATCATGGGGTTATTCCACCAGTGTGAAGTCAGCTTTTTGCTATTAATAACTCGCGTATGAATTGAGGATGTTTAAAACACGCCGATGCGAGGAGAGATCACACTCGCTCACACAATGGGCTTTCAATCACTCACTGTAGTGGGGTGGTAAAATTGGCAGAAGCCGAACGTTTACAAACGATAACTATTCAATATTTCAACGGGAAATCCCTTTTCAGTGCCTAAAAAGGGGAGTGGTTTGAGCCAAAATTATAAAACAAAGTTGTGTCAGTGTAAAAGTAAGCAACTCCAATCGTGGGATGCACCTCTCCTTCTCGTCCTGTGGATTAATTTTCATTGAGGTAGGCAATGAGACCGTCCAAGAATCGACCCTACCTGAATAATTCGTGCTGCCCCCACATCGAGGCCGAAGTGATACAAGCCAAGGCGTCCATGGGTGTCATCACGGCCGGTCCAGAGTCACGTGATTGATCGACCAGTCGGCCGAATAGGGGTCAGCTGACTGCTGATTGGCTGTTGGAGGGCAGAGTTGCCATTGGTGGCAGCGATGCACGCACAGACTGGGGCTTCTGTGCTTCCTTGACATCCTCTTCGCTTCCATCCGTTCAGAAATGCACAAGAACGGTGAATATCACTTATTTGACTGGAGGCAGACGTGACTCGCGGCATAGATGATGGTTGGAAGCTGACCAGTCACAACCGATGGTTCAATCATTGATCCGCAAAACGGAAAGAGAAGGGTGGATGTCCTCTACTGGCATTTTCGTAGAACGTTGGGGTAATAGGTGATTTGGCGGCGGTGAATATTTCCCTGCTTACCAATTACGTCTAATTGGTGTGACTACTTTGGTAGGTTTGCCACCAGTGTTACATGAGTGTATCACCCTCATTTCCCTACCTTTGACCGTGAGTCACACAGACATGACAGACTTAGAGTGAGGTGAAAGTAGACTGGATGGATGTCACAAAGGGGATGGCAAATAGTACTACAAGGAAGTGACGAAACGATTGCGTAGTGGTGGTGGTTTCGAGTTTCGGTATCGGTACGAAGCAGGTGTTGGAGCACAAAGCCCTGCTTCTACTGACAAGTAAGTAGTGGACGAATGTGGGAATATGGGCTTGATTTGATTTGGCAGTGATCGTCAAAGTGCGCTTCCATGATGTTGGAAATTGTAGTGGTGGTCATTGTGAAGTTCTCACACAGACGTTTTCACTAAGTGATGGAGGGGCAGGGATTTCTGTGCTGCGTGCTTTTTACTTCCGAACACCGCCGTGTATTAATACAGCAAGTAAGTAGGGTATTAGACGGTGGTCAAGCATAAATCACTTCATGTCATTGAACTACTAATATTGCCAGTTCTATCAATTTGGAGTTAAATTGGTGCCATTGGCTATTGAAGCTCGAAAGCGAGAAGGCGAAAAGAGGAGAAATTCGCTTCCCTGCTATGTCATGAAGTGGACACAAGCTACCCACACTGGTGCTTTCTTTTCTCTCGTATTGTTTCACCGTGATGCACTGTGATGAAGATCAGGCGTGACCGTGCTAACGAAGTTGTGCCACATCGACTAGCCGCCTCACTGCAATGCTGCTAAAAGCTACTTCTTCGTAGCATCATCAAAGCATGCCTCGGTAACGTCTCCGACTGCTGGTCGAGCAGACTTGCATTTGAATAAAAGGCGTGGTTATCCTCAAGGTGAAAGGAAGAAACTGCTCCCATGTAGAGCATTGGGAGTAACATTGTTCTTACTGGTCTCTTGGAGCATTTTTTGGAGCAGCACACGACTAGACGGACGCATCTTGCACCAATGCAATGCACCGCTATTGCTGATGCGGTGGTGAGTTTGAGGCGTCCACCCATCAGCACGTCGCGAATAGGCTGGAGACTAGGCATCGGTCAACGAATGCTTCCAATTCATGGACTGGTTTGCAGTTCTCACCTCTGCCTCGGTTCGTTGATGCAAACTGTCAATTGCGAAATGCGTCGAAGTGAGGTGACGGGTGCGATCGAATCTGCGCAGCTGTGGAAATTGGCAGAATCAGTTGGAAGAGGGGGACGGAGGGTGGGAGGAGGGACACTGGAATGCATTGGGGAGGCGTTGTCAGTAGTGCAGCTAGTGTGGCATTTTTTAATGACCAAAGTCAGTGTCACGTGTCTCACTCACTTTTATGCCTCAAATCGGGTAGAAGAAGGAAGCCTTACAATCGGATGTTATTATCAACGTGCGTGCATTGACAACCGAGCAGCACTGTCACAAATGCTGCTGTCTGTCAATGGCGCGCTTTTATTGCAAGTTAACGTGAAGTATGGACTGACATGTCAGGGATGTCAAAACACGCCACATTGTCAAGGTCGGTGGCAACATCACATTGTCATGCGCCAGAGCACAACAGTAGCAATGGGGATTTACAACCAGGACAGTCAGACGAAACGGCGCGGACGGAGTTCAAGACAGGGAGGAGAGGTAGCTGCACACGTAGGAGGGGAAAATGACAACTCAATTGGAGGAGGTGGAAGGGTGCTCTTCTTTGCGAGAGGAGGGATCCGTGGTTAAAACATTGTCTGTGACTGAATGCATATCCCGCAGCAGGGCGGTGCATACGAAGCTGTTGTTTTTATTGTTGTTGTCGTCGTCGTCGTCGTCGTCGTTGTCGTGGTGGCTGTCTTGGTGTTTTCTTTGCTAGTGTGCTTGTGTGTGTGTGTAGGCGAGCGGGCGGGTGGGTGGGCGGGCAGTCGGAGGGGACGTAGGATATGTGCGTCGGCGATGACAGTAGTGGCGTAATAGAAGGGAGTGTGTTGTGTTGCTGTGTGTTATGCTGCAATGTACTGGCGCGCACTGTGCTGTGTTGCGTGCGAGCTCCCTCACATGACCATATCACTCTCTATCTCGCAGCCTTGTCCGCTTGCATTGCCTACTGACTGACTGACTGGCTAAACACTCTGCCACTTAGGCAGTGAGCTGCCTAACTAGATGGATGACTTCAAGAACTAACGCTGTGGTTACAAAGCAGTGTCAGTCGGTGTTGGGCAATGTGCGAGTCATGTGTAGGTTTGAATTCCCTCCGTGACGAAGCACTCACATCTTGCTTTCTGTTGAACGGCATTCCGTCCTCTTGCGCAGTCTACAGGCACATCTGCAAGGAGGTGGGTTGGGGGATTGAGAGACCAGGCTTAAAGACGTGGAAACCGATCCATGATAAACGGTTGCTGTTGTTGGTGGTGGTTGTGCTGCTGCCTCTGTCCTGTTTCACTGACCTCGACTTGGCCTGAGTGTTATTCTCAGAACTTCCACAGGGACCTCCTTCACCACACTTGTCTCAGCAACACCACTCATGTTGATTGGCACAAATTGGAATGCAATCATTTGTAAAACGGACGAGGAAGCGATGCAATAAATAGCAGTTGCTCAACTTCCTGCTCTACATCATCAATCACCTTTCGAGATGTACAGTTGTGAAGTTCAGTGCTTTGTTGCTCCATATTCCAGGGTGAGATGTGGAGGAAGAGTTGGTTTCATCTATGCACATGTCTAGAACTCAACCTCGTTTAACGAAACAATCAGTAATGACCTCACTCCTCATTTTCACCTCATTGCCATCTTCATGCTTATTAGAAGCCAGTCGTCTGTGGTATTGTCAGTCCGGTTGGACGTGATGCTGATCCACCAATCGTGTGGAAACCAAGCTTAGCCTGCACTAATTGCTAAATGGTTGGTGTTGTTTTCTTAGCCCTTCTACTGCGACAGCATTGTTTGACGAATCAGCAGTGGCAGCAGTTGCACTACCAACAAGGAATGGCAGTCGTTCTCCACCAACGGAGTAGCGGAAATCGTGCTCGAAGACACTTCAAGACGTAAGAGGGTTGTATGTAGACAGGGAAAGGCTGAGGGGTTAGTTGCGTGGGCAGCATTAACTAACCTTAGGCACTTGTCTCTACTAGTGTGAAAGATTCTGTAAAATCGCCACTTTCGATTTTATAGATTTTACCCGCTTTCTATCTATCTCTAATGTCCTCCGTTCTCTACAGAAGTACTTTTCTATGAATCATAAGCAAATCAGATTGTTACCTCAGGCCCTCCCAATTTGGATTTAATCCATTTTGTTGTGCAATTCTCTCGCTCTGCTAATTATTTCACCATTATTGCTCCACCTAACGGTGGATCGTTGTTACCGCGTGGGTGAGGACACAATTTTCTTCAAATTCAAGACTGGCGGGTTTCTTTTGAGGGAAATGCTCCATCTAGTCTGAAAGGACTCATGCCGCAAATCGTGTTATCTAGTTAAACACTTTCTGGTTGGTGTTTTTTGCCACGAAAAAAATTTGCGTGGATTTTGGACCACATTAAACTCGGTTTTTAGGGCAGGTACTATTGAATCACATCCACCGATTTCAACCAGCATATCTGTGTCTTATGGCTGATGTCGAAAGCGTATGCATTTGATCAGTCCCTGGAAAATTGCATCAATCACTTGACATTCGCACTGACACCACTCAGATGCTTGAGTATTTTGAAGGCGTGGTCTTACGCTCCATTGAAGGCTCTTCCTTCGTTGCAAGTGATATCGTTCTGTGGCTCGTTCTTCAATGGTTTCATCCAATAGAGGATCCAGAAAGTCCACGTCATTTACATGGAAGATGTGGATAGTGTTAATGTACCCTGGTTTTAGCCTCCCTATTGTGGTAGGCGTAAAAGAATGCTGGATATTGTGCGCATCCCCGTAGGGAGGAGAAAATGACTTACGCACTTGCCTGGATCGTGCAATCATATATGAGAAGGCGTTTGTAAGGCTGATCTTTAAATCTAGGATCTGACAGCCTCCTGCAAGATCTGATAGCTGAAGTAAGCTGAATGGTAATGCCTTGGCTCTGTGTGTGTGTGTGGGTGGGTGGGTGCTTGATAATTTTAGAGACGAAAGACCTTATCATTTAAGCCCTGTTTGGAGCGGGACAGTTCCAAAGTATATTTTGCTATTGCTCAAAACCTGAACCCTTTTTACAGAGGGAGAGAGACCCGTTGCCGTAAGGTAAAGTCGACTGCTAACCTCATATGGGAATTGCGGTAGTAGAGTGAAGGAGACAAAAATTCATCTCTGCACGAGGACGGAGTTTTCTTTTCTTGTGGGAAGTTAAACATGCCTCTGCCTTGGTGACAAACACTAAGACCATGAGAAATGGCGGTAAAGATCCTGGAAAAGTGCAGTTGTCTAGTCGATCGTAAGCATGTTTAATGTGTCAGAACGGTAATTCCCTTCTTCATTTTTTTCTCTCCTCATTATCCATTTACGTTCAACTTCATCTATTTGAATTAACCTTTAGTCGACGCAAATACGTGACGTTTTGTTAATGTGATTTTGTTGATGTTCTAACATAGTTCACCATGATATTTTGACAGAAGCAAAGTAGGCACTACACATTCACAAACATTCCACGAATCCGCTAAAGATTATCATTCCTTAAGTTGACTTTCTCACTGCGTTTGAATGAATATTTTGAATGTACTTTTCGGCAAAGTAGAAACGCAAGTACTTCTCCTACCCTTTTGCTGCAGCAGTTCTAGACTTCCGGCTTTCTTTGCTGTTGTATATGCTGCTGGCTGGAGGCGTGATGTACTCCGTTTCTCGTCATAATCCTTAAACCAAATTCACACAGAATACCAGCTTAAAAACTTTCATAGCTGGAACCTTGGAAAATTTCAAATGCACCGTCCTGAGTCATCCCTTAGGACACTGTAAGACACCAAACCATTAGAGAAAGTCGTGGACGTGAAGCTAGAGGAATCTGTCCTTCGATTCGGCACTCATCGTGATTTTCCTTGAAGGCGAAGCATGCATCTCGTCGCTTACCCTGCTCTGTGGTCTACTTCTAGGTGTCCCCTTTCCTCCAAACTTCCTAAAGGTGGCAAAAGCCATCCTGAAGCGCCTCTTTCGGGTCTACGCCCACATCTACAATGTGCACTTCCGTGAGGTCCAACTCCTCGACGAGGCCACTCACTTGAACACCTCTTTCAAGCATTTTGTCTACTTTGTCCTTGTAAGTAGTATGTTGCCCCATCTCCTGCTTCCCTCTTCTCATTTCCAGAATCTGATTTCTACTGACTTTTGGTTCTTTTCCCTTGTGAAATAGAGGTCATCACTTAACTTTTATGTTTGTTTGCGAGTTGGGAATGACCATTAGTCCTTGGTTTTGACCCGACCTCTTGGAATGCGGGTATCGCTTAAGCCTGACCGACACTTCTGTGCTCATATGCCCAAGAAAGGATCGAATTTTGCGGAGTGGGAATTTCATCTCCTTTATAACATACTCTTTCACCTGGAAGGCAGCTCCGATGTAGAGTGAGTGGTCACTGCAGCTTGTATCGGTCTGACGCCTGTAATCAGACAGGCGCTTCACAAGCTAATTGTTCGCAGTAATGACTGGCGAGGCTGCGGATATGGATCACTGTCTCTGTACCTTACTGCTGGACAATCGAACGTCACCGCTATTATCGTACCGTGAAGGTATCCATACGGTGGTCATTGTTAAGGGTAGTAGGATTGCCAGCATAAGAAATCTTATCTGAAAACAACCGTGGTAGAGGCAAACTCATTTTCATTTTAACTTGCTAAATTAAGGCTAACATCAATCCGCAATGAACTTTATCATCCTTTGAGGTTGGGGTCGAATAATTTTATATTTGCTTTCCTTCCACACGTGCAGGAGTTCGACTTGGTACGATCTGTTGAACTGGAGCCCCTTCAACCCGTCATCGATGTGTTGACAGCACCCAAAACAGATCGTCCTATGAGTAGCAATAATGCCAACAGCGGCACCTCCCACCATCAATCAGGAGGCAAAAACACCAATGGAGTGGTGCAGGCGGAACCTCTGCCTCCCTCCCCCCCAGTCTCACGGCCGCCCACAGATCCGTCCACGCGGAATTGACTTGTCACTCCTTTCTTACTGCCGTCCTATCATTCAAACACTTTCGTTCGTGCCTTTATTAATTGTTTGAATTAATGATAGACGAGCCATGAGTGTGTATGTGCCTTGCTATTTCCGGCTCCATTCATTGCTACATTTGAGCGTTCAGACACACACACCTTTTTTCTGGCCTTGCTGCTTGGGTTCCTATCAAGCATGTCTACCTTTTGCCTGTTAAAAGCTTTTGATAGCTACAGCTTACTACAGAGAGTTTTCATCAAGGCGGTGGGTTCCACATGCCAGGAGTGGGCATCAAAGGGCTAGCTAGCAGTTGCAAGATATCACTTTGATGCTGAGGGTTGTCATTGTTAGCGTTACTTTAGTAAACCAATTAGAGCATTATTTCTTTCACTAAGATGTGGTGGTTACATCCAACTTGATATGAGAAGCCATCACCAACTGCCGCCTCAAGACGGTCGTCTGTGAACGTTTCATTGAGGAGGGTGAAAATTACAGGCGTTCTTGTTGGTTGTTTGAGCTCCATAAAAATGGGTGAAATTTTACACAGGTAAAGCTCACTTTAGGAGTATGCAATCACACATGGGCACATTTCCATAATTTCTCACACTAGTAGAGACAAGTGCCTAAGGTTAGTTAATGCTGCCCACGCAACTAACCCCTCAGCCTTTCCCTGTCTACATACAACCCTCTTACGTCTTGAAGTGTCTTCGAGCACGATTTCCGCTACTCCGTTGGTGGAGAACGACTGCCATTCCTTGTTGGTAGTGCAACTGCTGCCACTGCTGATTCGTCAAACAATGCTGTCGCAGTAGAAGGGCTAAGAAAACAACACCAACCATTTAGCAATTAGTGCAGGCTAAGCTTGGTTTCCACACGATTGGTGGATCAGCATCACGTCCAACCGGACTGACAATACCACAGACGACTGGCTTCTAATAAGCATGAAGATGGCAATGAGGTGAAAATGAGGAGTGAGGTCATTACTGATTGTTTCGTTAAACGAGGTTGAGTTCTAGACATGTGCATAGATGAAACCAACTCTTCCTCCACATCTCACCCTGGAATATGGAGCAACAAAGCACTGAACTTCACAACTGTACATCTCGAAAGGTGATTGATGATGTAGAGCAGGAAGTTGAGCAACTGCTATTTATTGCATCGCTTCCTCGTCCGTTTTACAAATGATTGCATTCCAATTTGTGCCAATCAACATGAGTGGTGTTGCTGAGACAAGTGTGGTGAAGGAGGTCCCTGTGGAAGTTCTGAGAATAACACTCAGGCCAAGTCGAGGTCAGTGAAACAGGACAGAGGCAGCAGCACAACCACCACCAACAACAGCAACCGTTTATCATGGATCGGCTTCCACGTCTTTAAGCCTGGTCTCTCAATCCCCCAACCCACCTCCTTGCAGATGTGCCTGTAGACTGCGCAAGAGGACGGAATGCCGTTCAACAGAAAGCAAGATGTGAGTGCTTCGTCACGGAGGGAATTCAAACCTACACATGACTCGCACATTGCCCAACACCGACTGACACTGCTTTGTAACCACAGCGTTAGTTCTTGAAGTCATCCATCTAGTTAGGCAGCTCACTGCCTAAGTGGCAGAGTGTTTAGCCAGTCAGTCAGTCAGTAGGCAATGCAAGCGGACAAGGCTGCGAGATAGAGAGTGATATGGTCATGTGAGGGAGCTCGCACGCAACACAGCACAGTGCGCGCCAGTACATTGCAGCATAACACACAGCAACACAACACACTCCCTTCTATTACGCCACTACTGTCATCGCCGACGCACATATCCTACGTCCCCTCCGACTGCCCGCCCACCCACCCGCCCGCTCGCCTACACACACACACAAGCACACTAGCAAAGAAAACACCAAGACAGCCACCACGACAACGACGACGACGACGACGACGACAACAACAATAAAAACAACAGCTTCGTATGCACCGCCCTGCTGCGGGATATGCATTCAGTCACAGACAATGTTTTAACCACGGATCCCTCCTCTCGCAAAGAAGAGCACCCTTCCACCTCCTCCAATTGAGTTGTCATTTTCCCCTCCTACGTGTGCAGCTACCTCTCCTCCCTGTCTTGAACTCCGTCCGCGCCGTTTCGTCTGACTGTCCTGGTTGTAAATCCCCATTGCTACTGTTGTGCTCTGGCGCATGACAATGTGATGTTGCCACCGACCTTGACAATGTGGCGTGTTTTGACATCCCTGACATGTCAGTCCATACTTCACGTTAACTTGCAATAAAAGCGCGCCATTGACAGACAGCAGCATTTGTGACAGTGCTGCTCGGTTGTCAATGCACGCACGTTGATAATAACATCCGATTGTAAGGCTTCCTTCTTCTACCCGATTTGAGGCATAAAAGTGAGTGAGACACGTGACACTGACTTTGGTCATTAAAAAATGCCACACTAGCTGCACTACTGACAACGCCTCCCCAATGCATTCCAGTGTCCCTCCTCCCACCCTCCGTCCCCCTCTTCCAACTGATTCTGCCAATTTCCACAGCTGCGCAGATTCGATCGCACCCGTCACCTCACTTCGACGCATTTCGCAATTGACAGTTTGCATCAACGAACCGAGGCAGAGGTGAGAACTGCAAACCAGTCCATGAATTGGAAGCATTCGTTGACCGATGCCTAGTCTCCAGCCTATTCGCGACGTGCTGATGGGTGGACGCCTCAAACTCACCACCGCATCAGCAATAGCGGTGCATTGCATTGGTGCAAGATGCGTCCGTCTAGTCGTGTGCTGCTCCAAAAAATGCTCCAAGAGACCAGTAAGAACAATGTTACTCCCAATGCTCTACATGGGAGCAGTTTCTTCCTTTCACCTTGAGGATAACCACGCCTTTTATTCAAATGCAAGTCTGCTCGACCAGCAGTCGGAGACGTTACCGAGGCATGCTTTGATGATGCTACGAAGAAGTAGCTTTTAGCAGCATTGCAGTGAGGCGGCTAGTCGATGTGGCACAACTTCGTTAGCACGGTCACGCCTGATCTTCATCACAGTGCATCACGGTGAAACAATACGAGAGAAAAGAAAGCACCAGTGTGGGTAGCTTGTGTCCACTTCATGACATAGCAGGGAAGCGAATTTCTCCTCTTTTCGCCTTCTCGCTTTCGAGCTTCAATAGCCAATGGCACCAATTTAACTCCAAATTGATAGAACTGGCAATATTAGTAGTTCAATGACATGAAGTGATTTATGCTTGACCACCGTCTAATACCCTACTTACTTGCTGTATTAATACACGGCGGTGTTCGGAAGTAAAAAGCACGCAGCACAGAAATCCCTGCCCCTCCATCACTTAGTGAAAACGTCTGTGTGAGAACTTCACAATGACCACCACTACAATTTCCAACATCATGGAAGCGCACTTTGACGATCACTGCCAAATCAAATCAAGCCCATATTCCCACATTCGTCCACTACTTACTTGTCAGTAGAAGCAGGGCTTTGTGCTCCAACACCTGCTTCGTACCGATACCGAAACTCGAAACCACCACCACTACGCAATCGTTTCGTCACTTCCTTGTAGTACTATTTGCCATCCCCTTTGTGACATCCATCCAGTCTACTTTCACCTCACTCTAAGTCTGTCATGTCTGTGTGACTCACGGTCAAAGGTAGGGAAATGAGGGTGATACACTCATGTAACACTGGTGGCAAACCTACCAAAGTAGTCACACCAATTAGACGTAATTGGTAAGCAGGGAAATATTCACCGCCGCCAAATCACCTATTACCCCAACGTTCTACGAAAATGCCAGTAGAGGACATCCACCCTTCTCTTTCCGTTTTGCGGATCAATGATTGAACCATCGGTTGTGACTGGTCAGCTTCCAACCATCATCTATGCCGCGAGTCACGTCTGCCTCCAGTCAAATAAGTGATATTCACCGTTCTTGTGCATTTCTGAACGGATGGAAGCGAAGAGGATGTCAAGGAAGCACAGAAGCCCCAGTCTGTGCGTGCATCGCTGCCACCAATGGCAACTCTGCCCTCCAACAGCCAATCAGCAGTCAGCTGACCCCTATTCGGCCGACTGGTCGATCAATCACGTGACTCTGGACCGGCCGTGATGACACCCATGGACGCCTTGGCTTGTATCACTTCGGCCTCGATGTGGGGGCAGCACGAATTATTCAGGTAGGGTCGATTCTTGGACGGTCTCATTGCCTACCTCAATGAAAATTAATCCACAGGACGAGAAGGAGAGGTGCATCCCACGATTGGAGTTGCTTACTTTTACACTGACACAACCTCTTTCATTTTGTAATTTCCAAGATAAATCGTATTGTTCTAACGAGTTCGCAGCCATTGCGTGCACACGGTAAATCTCGGTAAACTTTCTTCTTAAATTTAGTTCGCCACAGTATTTGTGAGAAACATACCACGGAGACAGGCGAGAGCGTCTTTCATGTTGGCTTTTTCTGGATTTTTATGCTCTTTTGAAACATTTACTTTTTATGCACGTTTCACCGACACTGAAAAGAAACTTCATACCAGTGAAAGATCATACTCTAAACCCGCATGACTCAAGTGACCGCACCGACGATTCCAAGATGTGGCCTCACCTATTGTTCTATTCCATCAAAAAATCGTCGTGGATTCACAAAGAAACTCTGCTACAGAGGAATATAAGCCGCCGCACTGGCCAGAAACGGCACTTTTACCCCGTTGAAAATCACACAACGTTAATCTCATCGCCTTGAAGCGAGACTAACTGTTCGTAATACGCAGTTTACAGCAATTAAATTCACCATAATCCGAAAGTTAATGCATCCACGATGCATGTAATAAACGTGCTAGACACTTTGGAACACCCAGCGCTATCATATTTGCAATGTTTCGATTGCGTAACACCCCTCCTCTTCCAGATAGTCGATGAAAACAAGTCCTCCTCTCGATTAATTAGCGTAGAAACATTTAAATTTTAGTGAAACTGCAAAAAATATATTTTGCTTTTAAAGAAGGGATAAATCCACTCCGCATCTTGAACACTGTGCTTAATCGGAATGTGCCTTCAAAGTTCACTTTAACGTGCCCATCAATAGATGTGGTGCCTTCCTTAATCCTAGCAAACACGATTTAGCTAGAATTAGACATTTTACAAGCATACTTAACGCACATTACAACGAAATTACACGATCGATAAAGTCAGTAGAGCCTTGTTAAAACTAAAACTTTGAGTAATGACAAAGAAAGTCGGAATTCAAAGAGTTCTTTAAAACCATGACCCATAATCTTCAACATTCTCCTAGTTAAGCACCCCAGAAATGAAACATTAACGCATACAGATGAAAAGAACCTGAGTGTGGTTTATATTAAAGAAACCTGAGTCCAAAGAAGAAAACGATCATGAGAAGTTGATTCATGATTAAGTTCGAGTCACTTCCACATAATGTAGACACACCGAAGTGTCATGAGCAAGCTGAATGTTCGTAAACAAAAACATGCATGAGTGTTACCTCAGGAGGCCTACCAATCCGGCAGGCATAAAGTTTCCCGTGTCACTGTATCGCATGCACATAATAATAGACAAGCACACGCTAACACCTAGAAAAGCAAACCGATAATAAAAGGTGATGAGCGTTACCCAGTAGCAAACGACCATCGCCCTTAGATAAATGGTAAGAACCAAGAAGAATTAGAGCACCAAAAGCAAGTCCCCACGCGAGTGATAGAACACTGCCTACGAGACCGTTTGTTTGACACAAAGAATTAAAATACCAGCTCTGACATAGCCTGCTATACCACCACCTCCAACGACCAACCCGAAAAGCAAGCCCAACAGATCGAACATCGATCCCCGCTATCGGGACAACCAATTTAAGTACCGCCCCAAATACTCCTGAAATGCAGCGAATTAATTATAACAAATAAGCATTCCTTTACTTTGCTTTCTAAGTCCCATCACGTCCACTTTATGGCTTGGTGGTATTTCGCAGCATTTTGGTTGTAATTATGGGTTTAATTATTTGCCTACACAGACTTTTGAATATGTCAAAAGTTAATAAGTAACTGTTGTAGCGTTTCGAGACTTCTAAGAAGGAGAGGAAGGCATAATACTGGAGCAATATATTTAACAATAAGCCGGAGGAACAGGCTGCTGGCATGGCTTAAAGGTCAGTTAACATGGCTAAGGCAATATGGCCACCTATGCAACCGAAACCGAAACGGGCAGCCGTAAGAAACAAAGTAGTACAACTGTAGTCACAGTTTGCGCTTACCTTTTTCTGTGTTGATATTCCATAGTACAGGCGAAGTTGGACAGTGTTCGTAGTGTGAGATGCCGATGGTGCAGGATTTTATCTTTGGGTCCACGGCGGGGAATTTCGAGCCCTCTTGACATTCAGTTTTTAGAATTGTTCCCCTCGACACTCTTCCTCGTGAAAAGAATAATCGATGAATGAATTAGCTGAGGCTACAGGCATGGTCAGGGACCGTACCATCCATCATCAGTTCGATTTACTGAGGCTTGAGTGTCCACACAATCAAGTGCAGAGCAGCACTACCCAGCAAAGCGTTACAGCAGTTAAAACCATGTTTCTATTGTAGCACTTTGTTTTTTAGACGACCGGTTTAGGTCAGTGTCAAAGGCGGCCATATCGCCCTTGCTGTGTAGGGCTGGCCTCAGAGCCATGCCAGCGGCTCATTCCTTTCTTTCTGTTGAATATACATATTCTGCCCTCATATTTTACCTTATTTTGCCTTCAGGGAGCCTTGGCACGCTACCCCCATATGTTGAGTAATACACCTACGTGATATTTTGACCATGATTTCATGATTGTAGTGGGAGTTAAGGCACTGAGGAATTGCCAGCCATTTAGTGATGGCATAATCCTTACAATCGTAATCTATTAAGAGCATGGGCATTTCTTCTGTGATTTCCCTTTATGTACGATTTTCTTGTGAAGGACTATGAAAGCGGATGAATACCATATTACGCCATTACACTTCAGCGAGTTCATTCGCCATCGTCCACTTTAAAAAATCCTGTACCTAAAATTTTTCACCGTGAAGTTAACGATGCAAGGGATGGAATAAATTGACCGCAACTTGATCAAGAAATTCGATGCTTTGTTATGTGCGCAATTCAACGTACATCCAAACATCTTGACTGAAAATACACACAAATACTTCGCAGGATGCGCACCAGTTAACCTAACTAGTTTATTCCATGCTTTGAAAAATGGGAACAAAGTTTCCATCTACCTTTGAAAAAAGCAAATGCTAAGGAACTGTAACAAGTCCATCTGATTCGCCCTCCGAGTCTTTCCTTAAGGTGGGAGGAGACACCATGCCAGAACAGACAAGGTCTCGCCGGGCGGCAGAAGGCCTAAGGGGCTGGCAGCATGCCTCTGTAGCCATGCCAACTGGTGGGAGCGAAAAAGCGGAATCTTAAGCGCCCGCGAAATCGAAATAGGTGGTTAAACAAGTATTCAAAGTATTACACAGTCTTGACGCTTGCAATGTATGTTGGCAAACTAAGAAATTTCTTACCGTTTTTACAATCCCTTGCCGTCGTCGTAAGAGACTGCTTGCTGTCTGACTGCATAAAATCGTGGTAATATTATTTGTGCTTTGTGTCGCTGAAGGAATAGACGCACCACTGATCGTTCCCAAATGATCCCCTCACTTGCCCGCACTTTTAAGGGACGTACCTGGTCATTAAATCGTAAACATGCTATCTTTAGAGCCGCAAAGGCTCCTCTTCAAACCCTGTCAGAGGGATGTTAAGTCAGATAAACTTCTTTCACTTATTCACTCCTCACCATACATTCCTCCCTCACACCATTATCTCAAAAGTAGACGCAATTGATTGACACACCTTTATAGCACCTTTCCTGCACTTTACCCACCACTTCTCAGTCAGTTTCACAAAGTACTTCTCAGTAGTTCATTAATCGCAAGAGTCTGAAGAGGACAGATGTCCACATAATTGCCTACAACACCGCTTCCAGTTAGGCTCGTCGGTCTCTCTGCCTCTCCGCCCCCTCGTACCGCGTTCAGCCGTGCTTCCGTGGACTTGGCTAAACGCCTCAACATTCTTGCGGACGGTAGCTGGGCCAGACGTTCACAACTGCTGGAGGAAAGGCGGGAAGTAGAATAGGGTTGAGGTGTAGCTGAACGAACAGTCAGACATCCTGTGTTAGCAGCGGCAGCAGAAGCAGCGCCACAGGGTGGCTGAAAGTCCAACATTGCGTAATTTAAATTGGAAGTGACTATTGATGCGATCCCCTTTTCAAAAAAGCGTGGAGCCATAGCTGATGAACGAGAGGGCGCTGACTTTGTCTCCTGACTACGGAGAAGGCTCCGTACGTTCTCATAAGTACCTATACGATGCTGTAAAGGCAAAAAGCTACTTTCTCTTCTTACTCAATTAAAACGCCATAAGCTTGAATAACTACACTACCAAAGACGGTCGATCATTCACCGGTGAATGTGAGTCGATGTCTCGACCCAGTGGAGGTGCGGATGCCAATAGTGGAGGCGCGGGTGACGACAGTTCGACCATACAGTCGAGATCATTTTCTCTACGGTCATTGCAGCATTCTTCAGCCTCTCCTCGTTCAGCGAGCTCAGTAGTGGGTTGTAGGAGGTTTGCCCACGATTGGTTCAGTGTTGGGGAGAGCAGGGGAGGGATGTTGGCGTAGGCCCGAGTGCTGGTCATCAGTGGTGGAGGCGGAGGAGGCACGGAAGGGGGTGCTGATAAGCCATTTGAGGGATAACAGACAGCCGAACGTGTCTTTAGGGTCCTCGAACGCTTCTGATGGTCGATGTGAGCCTTAGATGAGAATGAATGTGAATGAGCCTTTTGCCTACTAATAGAGCATAAGTAGGTGTATTTATGTTCAAATACCTCGAGATTTTTACGAAACTTAGCAATGTTTGGGATGCGGAAGAGGTAGTGACCTTCTCCATGTGGAGCTCGTCGACCTGTTTCCATCTTGAAGAGACATCCATGAAAGGCGAACTGACGGAGAGTTGTTAGTGGCCATTCCAATCGCAGAGTCTCTATTTGTGACGTCGTATGCTGATCACATCCAACGAGAGTTTGAACACTAGGAGTCTCCAAATTCAAGCTTTGACGACTACAAAAAAGGCGAAATAGAAGCAACTTTAAGTCAATGAACATCGATCATAGGATAATGATGACTGTGGTTGTACATTTTACCACTCGGATCCTCAGTCTCCGTGGCTTTAGACAAATCACGTATCCATCAACCACAATTGTGGAAGTACATTGCTTTACACCAAGATCTGGGGATGGTCGAAGGGTTTTACCATTAGCGTTCCAATTAGACCGTGACCTCTTCGCAGACCACTATGCATGGGAGGTCGTTGAATGGGTTACCAATACACATATTCACAGTACCTCAAGGACCTCTCGATGCCCGATGATGGGGTCATAATGACCAACGTGGGTTAAAGAAACCAGAAAGCTAGTGATGCCTGCCGACGAGTAAGACCTTCCGGATTTGTGCAGTAATAGGTATTCCGACTTTTACCCAATTATTTTGAAGAGCGAACGACCTTAGCATTCGTTTGGAAGCGTACATCACCCTTTCATGCAAAAACCGTGCGTCCTACAATCGTGAAAAACACACCGAACACAAGAAAGAATAGCTATAGCTTCTATGAAGGCTAAAAATAGCCTTACAACGAAGCAGTGAAAGTGATCTCGTTTTCTATTTTGGAGGGCAATCAGACGGAAGAAGGCGAAATAATTCACTTCACCTACGCAAAGGATGGAAGTGAGTGTTTAAAAAAGGCAGCAACAGTTGTTTGTGATACAGGGATAAATACAACCTCTGTGGGACTACCTACCGCTGCATCACCCACACGCACACACCCGTCCAGTCGTGATTGGCTAACGACAGTGCAATTCAAGGTCACGCATTGGGGATATGAGTGGGGGACTGTGCACACCGGCCATTCAAGTACGCATTTGAACAAACTTTCAGAAATTGCATGTCCATTATGGAGGAAATCCATTCCTTCCAGGGCATAAATAATAACGCTTCAGTTGTCTCCCTGGACCCTGGTTCTTTCCAACGCGGTAAGGCGCGTTCACTGCCAGACTTCAGCGCTGGTTAAAGGGTTAGATTAGTGAGTGTAGCTCCTCCAATCGCGGGTGTAATGAAATTCAAAGTGTAGACAACCTTGGCGAGACATTTAGCTTGCGGAAATTAAGATTACGACACAGGTGGTGAGGCACTACTAATGGGAGTAACTGATGCGACGGGATGTACTACTGCCGTAACCCTAAGACCAAATTTCCCCACTCTATTCCGAGAGATGCAGAAACCTCCAGATAAACCACGCACGTCCGCTCTACGATGGAGAATTTGGGCTCCATATTGTACCTGTAATGCAAAGTGGGATTCCCTTGAGAGTCAGTTTCTCTGCCACATTCATGCAAAGTCCAAAGTTGTAGGAAGCTTATCAAGTTACTTCGGAGGCCGCAACCGAATGATAGATTCCACTTTTGACCAAAACTGAAAACATATTTTTTTGCCTTCCTCCTCTCTCCCATACCTTGCTAAGTGAGGGGAGTAAAAGTGTGGAAAATAAGGAAGTGAAAGACCACGAACTTGGTGAAAATGCCAAGCCCTGTCAATCGGCCGCCGAATGGCGGATTACTTTGGAAAAGTGTGCACAATCATTATTAGACAATCGACAATAATAGACACAGTGGAAGTGGATGCCATTTTAATGGGTGATTTCCCTCCTGCAGGCAGCTAGTTAACTGACTAGTGGGATGGCCAGGTGAAGAGAGTCGTCTGAAAGTTAGTCCAAAATGCACGTGTTTACATCATTGCCAATTGCATCTAGCGTGCACCTCGCATACTTTGCCCACTCTGCCATTCAGAGGTACTTCTACTGGCTCAAAAGTGATGCCATGAAGAGAGAGCCTTCATTCTATTACAATCTAGAGAAGCATACCTGCCAGAGCGGTTGAACTTATGTTAAGAACCATTAATATGACTTTGGTGAGATCGACGATTGATAAAATGCAGGAGGCGGATAGGATAATGCTTTCTCATCCCATATCCACAGCCACATACCTTGTCAACACACCCCAAGTGAAGAAAACCATTCACTTTTTCCCCATAAAAATACGACTAGCAACAGTGAGAGCGACAGCTGAAGAAACACTAGCAATAATAACAGCGATGTCCCTAGTTTTGACCAAGACTTTACCTAGCTTGCCATCCATTGGTTAACAGTTTACTTTCGGACCTATGAAATGGAGGATGGCATGCGCCTGGGTAAATCGATCTCCTTTTCCTTCTACCTATTCTTACATGGAATGTTAAAAAGATCCTTCCTTTACAAATGACAAGTGTTCCTACACATACGTGACATAGGCTGGGCAGGCTGAAATACTCTTCTAATAACAAAAACAACCCATACAGCTGCCATGAAATACGATTATGGTATTGCTGAATGATCTATTTTTAAGCATGTCTAGGCTCTAGTAACACCTGTGTTAAATCTTGATTTACTTTGGGCAACGGCTGGACTGATCAGTTCAGTACTACAGGTTCTGGTACCATACCAGAACAATAACACATCTGTAAGATGGTGATTGGGCTTCCCTCGAAAGCCTGACAACAAATGTCACAATTCTGACCTTTTGTGAGATAGCGGGGGAGGTAGATCATTGTAAACTAACTGAGCAGGCGTAGTTTATGTGGCGATGATGTCTAAAGTGATTACTGATTTGGTGAGGTACAACTTTCAAGAAACAGGTAGCTTATTAGACACAAAAACTCTAGTTCCACTGGTTGTGCTTCTAAAACTTATAATCCTCAAGTTTCGTATTTACCCCATTGAGGGCTGGGTGTAACGAAAAATAACAAACTTAAATATTGCGAGGCAATGTATCTACTGTATGGACGCACGGACACACGAAGAGCGATTGCTTCAGCCAACAAAGACACGAGCACATGCGATGTTTAGACGTGTCCCCACTCAAGACAACCAATCAGAAGGTGCTAGGAAGATAGCAACGGCCCTGGACACGCAGCCACCAATATAAGCTGTCTCTAGCACAACGCCGAAAGGTAAATATGCCGCGTTTTCTTCGAGAGATTTAGATTTCACCTGTCTGATCATGTCTTTATTCACTGAGAAAATTCCTTTAATATCTACCATGTCTTAGAGCATTGGAACCTTAAAATTTAGCTTTTAAATCAGTAGTCGACTTAAAAAGCATAACATGAAGTGCGATAGACGTACTTATCTTTCGATTTCTTGGAGAGCAGTGTTGTCCAAAACTGCTTGATTCCACGTTTTCGTAAGTTTGACGGACTATGAACACCTGACCAGAGCTTTCTACCACCAGAAAAACATCCGGACTGGGATGAAAGCAGCGATTGGCAAGAGAAGTTGGAATCATTTTCCATTGTCCAGAAGGAGAGATCAAAAAATGTTCCTGAATTTAACTGATCGCAATTAAATGAGAAGCCATAGTCAACTGCTAAGCAGAAAACAAAACAGCTTTAATTTGCCTAAAATAGAAGGAGTCATTAATTAGTAATGGCTTCCAACTCACAGCAATTTTGAGCTGAGGGGCTAAGGAGATCTAAGTCACCAGGTCCACCCAGATGAGCCGGAATCTTTAAGTCTGCGTCCCTCGAAAAGAATACAAGAGAACCATTTGAGCAAGTAAGGGATCCTGTAATTCGACAGGCCTCCAACTGAAGGCGACAAGCCGAGTTTAAGCGCAGTGCCACATCATCTGGTAGATCAAAGGGTTCCAACTTCTGGAGTGTGCCATCGGAGAGAAGCTTAGCACCTATGCTGAAAGTGGTACTGTTTTTCTTAGAGGTTTTCTGTGGAAGTGCCGTTTTTGTCAAATCACTAGAGTGTGAACGGAGAGCGCTTGCTGAAATACGTGGTGTTGCCAGGGGAGTGCGAATCATGTGGGCAGGCAGTGCCGTGGCTTCAAGATGCTGATTAAATGGCAGAGCGCCAAGCCAAATACCACATAATTCGGCGTTAAAGACAAACTGCTGCCTTAATTTTGGGCTGTATTGCAACCCAGAGGAGCTAAAATGCATGGATTCAGGAGAGGGGTATGGTAAACAATCCATTAATATTTCACAAGTACAATGAAAGCAATAGTAAAAATACGTTAATTCGTAAGTTCAACCAACACTAGAATCTGCACAGGGACGTAGGTTTGCAAGTAGTCACGCGAATAAGCCCAAAATTAGTAAAAAGAACAAAACCATTCAAACGCGTTCCAGAACACAAAAAGTCACCGAACATAGCTAATGTCATGCGGTAAAACGCAATGCGGTTGACTTCAAAATTTATATGCTCACCTTTGATAAGTAAAAAAACATATAATCACATTAAAAATATTGTAAGTAATTTACAGCAGGCAGGGAAGTAATATAATTGGAGAGTTACAATAATGTGTAGTAGGACACTAGTGAGAGCACTCAACACCTCGTATGTCCGTTGCTAAAGTAACTGTGTAATGTTACGTGGTATAAAAATAATTGCATATGTAGGTTTTTAAGGGCTATCTTGAAGGCAAAAGAAGGCAAAAGAAGACAGAACACCAGGGTAGAATACATATATTTAGCATAGAGGGAAATGGGGTGCTACCGCGGTCTGGAGACCAGCCTACGCAGCTAGTGCAATATGGCTACTTCTGTAACCCTGACTAAAACCGGCAGTTTATACAAACAAAGCATTACACTACCCCTTCTCTTTCGAGCGTCCCCGATGCTTCCCTCGATATACCTCCCGCGTTAGCCATCACAACGTAATTAATGCTGCAAGAAGCACTTACGAGCTAACCATGCCAGTCGCCGACGCTTGACGCCGACGTCAGTGATCCCTCTAGGCAGTGCATTATACTTAGAGTTTCGTTTGGTTTGGGAACAAAGTTTAGAATAATTAGTTTAGCCAACCATCAGCATGTCCGTAGGAAAGCGTTAGCACATCAATCTTCTTTCTAGGTGGTTCATGGTTAGTGTCGCTTCAGTTGCTAATAGTTTTCCTGTAGAACACGGGGATGGGGTAGAGGCCATAAAAAAGCGTCGTCCTTGGCCTTTTTGCTCTAATTTGCTAGAGACACTCGCATACGTGGCACATGCACTTCTTTCGCACCGCTGCAATTTGCCGCAGGTGGTAGAGATCGGGATAGAAACCCTACAGCGTCGGATTTGCTTTCCGCTGCCACCAATGTAGTGTCCTGAGGCTCCCATAAAAGCAAATACGAGTAAAATATTAGGGTGAAATATACATATTTAACAGACGGAGGAGAGTGAGCCGCTGACATGGCTCTGAGGCCAGCCATCCCGGCTGAGAGCAATATGGCCGCTTCTGTGGCCCTGACCGAAATCGGTAGTTCAAACAAACAAAGCATTACATGAAGAGCCAAGAACGGCTCTATTTTTTGGTATCTATTTCATCTCCGTGCCCCACAAAATAGCTATTAACAACTAAGGTGGCACTAGCCATGGACCACCTGGAAAGGTTTCGTTCCGGATATTATCCTCAATACGCTTGCTTAAGAAGATCGATGTGCTAACGCTTTCTTACGGACATGCTGATGGTTGGCTAAACTAATTATTCTGAACTTTGTTTCCAAACCAAACGAAACTCTAAGTATAATGCACTGCCTAGAGGGATCACTGACGTCGGTGTCAGGCATCGCCCCAAATGCGTCAAGCGTCGGCGACTGGCATGGTTAGCTCGTAAGTGCTTCTTGCAGCATTAATTACGTTGTGATGGCTAACGCGGGAGGTATATCGAGGGAAGCATCGGGGACGCTCGAAAGAGAAGGGGACAATGTAATGCTTTGTTTGTATAAACTGCCGGTTTTAGTAAGGGTTACAGAAGTAGCCATGTGGAGGGTTCCTCCTTTCCCTCCTGGTCACCCTTGATAGTAGAAGTCTGTATACGCTTAGACATCTTTAATATATGAAGGTGGGTGGTGAATACAGCTAGACGAGATCTGAAGTTCGAGCCAAGGACGAGTCACGCTCCAAGGAGTCTCCACGCTGCTCCTTCACGTGGTTCAAATTGACTTCCCGCCTCTCGCCAACAAAGCGCATTTAAAGAATTAAGTATTACAAGCCATATTGCACTAGCTGCGTAGACTGGTCTCCAAGCCATGTCAGTAGCTCATTTCTCTCTGTCTGTTGAATATATATGAATTCTGCCCTGGTATTTCACCTTCTTTTACCTCAAGGAAGCCTCGGGACGCTACAGTATCATAGACAATTCAAACCGTTGTCAAAATTCAAAGTTATTCGGTCTCCTTATCTTTGACTTTTTTTATTGCATATACAAAGCTATTTAGCAATTGATACTCTGCATTTCTAACTCAAGTTCTATTAATATATGTACATATAGCAAATTATGCTACAACTCATAGCAACCTTCCTTTTAGAGTATTAATACACTTTTTGAAAGCTACGAACACTACCCATATACCTATTAATAGTTAACTAAGACGCCTCTTGCACTTATAATGTGTCAATTTGGCCTTTACCAAACCCGCTACCCTTAACGTTTTTGGGTCTTGTTGAAGGTTTTCGATGATGAGAGCTTTTCGGAATTATTGACGTGGATTTTTACTGAGGGGTTCAGAAAGTGTCTTCAGTAGGAACTTTAGCATTTCCTATCATGTATTTAGTTTAGTTTTTGTAGTTTCTAAATGTCTGATTAGTTGGTTTTGTTATTCTAACAGTTCATTTGCCTTATCTTACACAAACGTTGTTATTTGTGTTCCCGTATTTGGCTGCTACCCTTATTTTACGGCCAAGACCTTTGCTATCGTATGTCATCGAAAGTGATTTTTACCTTTAAGTGTATAATTGTCCATGAAATCGTAAAATCCGTTCGTGATATGAACTGTATATTACTCAATTTTTAATATGCATCTATTGGCATTGTAAATGTTAATTTTTTGCATGTGTTAGGTTTGATATGAATTCTCTTGTTTGGGGAATTAATTTCATTCTCTTTGGTGATTTTGTAAGGATGGAGAACGGTCTGACTGAAGTTCGTCTCGTTTCTCTTCCTTCGGAGGTCAAATCCCTTAAGATTGTCGACACCAATCACTCAAACAATAAAGACAACGGTGACATGTCTAGCAGTAGAACTCCCAGTCCCACCAAGAAATGCCACGAGATGATGTTTATTGATGACGGCGCTGCCTCTTCCTCCTCTTCCTCTGCCACCTCCACAAAGGAGCGCGATAAACAGCGCCACACCAGTGGTGACACTGACCTACAGGCGAACACCCTGCAGTGTCGTGTCGTTGAACCCCCTCCCCCAGTTTCACCAGCCCCGCCACCACCACTACCACCAACACCGCCATTATCTCCGGAAGTGTGCGAAAAATCCCCTGCACCCTCTCGTCGTCTGCCCACCGTGGTAGTACTCGGCTACCAACGCGTTGTAGCTGAATCTCAAGCAGCCGCTGAACGAATGCATCAACAACAACAGCTACTACGACAAGGCACTCACCCCGCCGACTGCTCACTCACTCTGAGCATTGGATCTAGCGGACTCATAGATCACAGTCTGCCCGCCTCTCCACGCGGTCGGAATAACAGGGTGCGTGCTCTGATAGCAATAATCCCGTGGGCTCGAGAGAGATGGGTAATTGACCATTTTTTATTTCTAGGTAAAGTGTCCCCAGCCCGACGATCCCCACTGCTTGTTACAACCCCCTCCACTACAGGCTTCTCCCACCAACACCTCGGATGATATCAACATTTCACCGATCACTATGCCATCCCATTCACCACCGTTACCATCAATCACCTTGCAGGGGGGCGCCTCTTCTGACCAACCAGCTCCCAGCTCACCGCTCAGCAGCTCCCCGCCAGACTTAGGATCTCTGTGGCCAACAGTGGGCCCAAAAATTGTGGCTGAGGATGCAGAATCTATCGCCGAGTCGGTGTATCATCAGCCGCCCAAAGCGGCTGATCGCAGCGCTGCTTATCGGTTAGCGCGTCGTCTCTTCACCCTGGATGGGTTCAAGATCGGTGATGTCGCTAAACATCTCTGTAAAAGGTAATTCACTGCGTTGTCACTTAATTATTGTCAGTTGGGAGAGAGGGTGACGATCCGCGCTTTGAGACATTGGTATCTTCTCGTACGTAATTTCTCTTCCTGAGAAAGTCGTTTCCTCCAGTATCTTAATTGTGCTTCTGCGTGGTGGCTTTGATAGTTCAAGTGCCGGAGGAACGACTGTCGGATTATGTAATCCTTGCGTTCAATCTGCGGTTGTGACTCCAAGTTTCCTTTTATTCAACCGCGCATGTGCATTAGTGTGAGGGGTTCTCTCTCGGCCGCAGGGGCACGTCCTAGTGACTCACCGGCCGCACACGCATGCGTTCGTGCGTGCGTGTGTACTTGCGCGTGTGACCGCGCGTCTCAGCGAATGTCGCGTCACCCCTCTCCCGTTTCTCTCAACCCATCACATATACCTACATGCAGACACGTTCGTGCTTTGGCTGCTGCGAATACTACTACTCCAATTTTAGCGTCCTTCTTTCTTCATCTGTCAAAGTTTGTATTAACGAAGTGCGGAGACTGGATTAGTCCTATTTTTAGTGGTGGCTATTGCATCTGGGACGTGATGGAGCGGGTAAGTAAATGAAGATTGGGAATATTTATGGCTTCTGTAGCGATGCTATCTTTACCACTCCGATGAGAATACAGGTGATTAAGAAACGGTCATACGAGTCCTAACTCTCAAACTTCAGTGGTGGAGACGGTCACGATAGTCGGAGCTAATTTGTCTAATGTTCTTCGGGTGGAATTTGGCTGTGATTTTATCACGACTGAGTCTGAGATGTCTAAAAGGGCATTCATGTGGTAATTTTCTATGACGTGATCGAATTTTTACGGGCTATAGAGGGGTAAGCACTACACAATTCACTCCACTCATGTTGTAGAGATCAAAGGTCACCGTGCTCTCGGGACGGTGGCACGTGGCAGATGTGGCGAGATGTGTACAACGGTGGGTCTTTTGTGAGATCAATTTGGTTTAGACTACATCAAGTAGATTTTGATGATCCAGCAAGACGTTTGACGAGATATCTAGGGCTCGGCCCAGCTGCACTCTTCATTTTTTTCAGATGACTGGCTCTTAGATTCGTGTTTATGCCAAGATTAAACAATATCCTGGCTACTGTTTTCGTTGGAATTGGTGACCGCGAGATGAGGGGGCGAAGTAATTGGTCATGTCTGGGCTTGTCACATGACTACTTCCGTGTTGCAAACCGGCTACTCCTGCTACAATCTGACATGAGAATCGGCACTCCATCATGTTGATATCTGGTAGCCTCATGCGCAAATTACATCAAAGAAGAACAGCACCATCGCATGCTAATCATTGTGGATCAAAGGTATGCACCGAGAGCAAGAATTTATTTTTATAGAGCCGTTTACAGGACTGTTTGCAAGTTCAAAAATTTCCAAACTTGCGTGGTGAATGCATGACACTTGACCGTTCGATTTCAACCCTTAGCTCCTTACCATTGTTTTCAACTATTATGGGCAAAAGAGCAAGCGGTTAGGCGGCTCATGATTGATCTTGGCGTAAATCTACTTTACATTGGCTTCTGGAGCTCTCATGGAGTCATGCTTAAAACTCGAAGTGAATTCAAATGCAATGTCAAGCTTTGCGAACGAAGTGGAGATCTTTCAAGGAAATTCTGTCATTGCATGAAAGTACATAGAACCTATTGGCTGTCCGACTTTAACTCCTTTGAATGGCTCGTGAAAGTCTCTAAGGTTAGGTGTGTTTCCGGACAAACGAAGTGTTTCATCAATGGTAAGCGTTGACTGGGTGGCGAAATGGTCTTATTTCTTTCGAACCAACAGGAGGCTGAAGGTGAGCTTATTGGACTTTTAGCTGTCATACAGTGGTAATACAAATGGTAGGAAGTCTTCAAGTGTCATTTGGCCAGCATGCTCATAAATCAATATCAACTGTATATAACTGAATTCGACGTTACCACAGTAGAGAGGCTCACAATACCTTAGAGGGACTCAAACCCTGCTGCAGGCATCTTTGGTTACCACACCCATAGTGTGTGTGTGTGTGCATATCCTTTTTGTTGCCCACGTAACCGCGCTAAATAGACTTGCTGTGTGTGCATGTGTGGGTGTAATCGATAGGGCATCTCGGTTGTTGCCCGCTTTGCGCACACAAACCCGCGCCGCCTTCCTTCGCGTCCGCTTTTACCCACCGCTCTGCATCCGCTGTCCGTTCGGTTCATCAACTAACCGACCAATCTGTCAAGCCACTGAAATATGCTCTCCGTAGCCCCTTGCTCCCGCCTGTAGCTTGGGTAGTGTAGCAGTGCCGCTCGCGCCTACAAGCGACTTCCACAAAGAGATGTATTTTGTGTGAAATAAGGCGGTTTTTTGGTCTTCCATTTTGACATTTCATAGTCGGAATGTCTGGAGAGTTTAGCTTACTCGAAACTCGTCAATTCCTTGCGTTAAAGTTGGGTTTCCTGTTGTCTTGCTTTCAAACCAAATATGTGCTCGCTCACAATTTTTTACCATAAGCTAGACTCATCCGTCCATTCAAGTAGCACTTAGTCACTGCTTGCATAGAGGACTCATCCCTTTTTCTGGCTGAAAACGTTGGCAATCGCCAAAACCGGACATGTAACATGGTTGTTGTTGGTGTCACGTGCATATGACGCCTTGATTTTCAACGTCCGGCGTGACAACTGTGTGAAATTTTTTGTTTCGCATCTCAGAATAGCTGATTACGCACCAAATCGTATCGCTAACAGATTGGTAATTTTGAAGACTAAAATAGAAGGAGTATGTTTTAGATCTGAGGCGCAGGAGCAGATGAATTGGCAGACTCGGTTGTTCGGGTGTTTGTGTTGCATTAAAGCAGTAAAACATCTAGCTTGTGGCTGCACCTCTTGTGTTTACAGTCTGTATAAATGTTGTATCTTTTGCAAATGAGATTCAAGGTGATTTACGGGCATTTTCATTTGATTTATTTCGAAATGGACCACCTTTTTTCCTTTTTCGACGCTTTTTGTGGGTGAGAGCTTAGACAAGGCCGCCACTCACGTTCTGCTCGCTCTAAACTGATGGGCTTTTGTTAAATATAAAGGTCCCCACAGTTATTTCTTTGTTTCTCATGATAGCTGCAACCAACTAGATGCGTGGATTGCTTTGCATCCGTTACAGCAGTGCGATCATTTTAGGACTTTTTGATTCACTGATAGTAGTAAAATAACACGCACAGACATGATTAGGACTTCTATCATCTGATACCGTCACCAAAAAGTACAGACTTTAAATTGACTGTTTCCACACTAATTGGTCGTGCTGATGCCGATACCATGCCTTGCAGGAACGATTTCTCGCAACTAGTTGGCGAGGAGTTTGCGAGTTTCTTCGACTTCACTGATCAGGCGTTGGATGCGGCACTGCGCCACTTCATGACAAAGTTTGCTCTCACTGGAGAGTCGCAGGAGCGAGAGCGCATTCTCTTCCACTTCTCGCGTCGTTACGTGGCCTGTAATCCTGGTGTCTTTGTTTCCGATGGTAAGTGTGTTGTGCATACGTGTCGATGAATGGTCTGTAGCGCCTTAGTTATTGCTGAAGATATCATGGGCTACATAAGTGTAAAAATATCCTTTTATGATTGTACCGATGAGTCGGAAAACCAATAGCCTGTGTGGGCAATTAACAAGAGAATGAAAGAGTCCACTTAGTCATTTTCAAACGGGCAGTCATTAACAAAAAACCGGAACATTTAAGTTTACCAGGCAAGGTGTCTACGCCCCTAATCTCGAAATTTGTCAGTAAGGCAAAACCATCCTGAGATAGTCTACTCAAAAATTCAAACAACTGCAAATGCCTTGCACAATTCCACAACGATGGAATGGGCATCGATCATGCTAAGGGCTAGGGGACAGAACCACTAGGATGGAGATCATCAGAGTCGCACAGATGGTAATTAGGGCCTAATGTGATTGAACTGGTGGCACCGTTGAATCAAATGTCTATCGTTGGGCAGTTGAGCATAATTATTTTCACCGTATTGTGTGTGTTTGAAGTCTCCTGTAGGTAGGAGTGGGCATCTATGAATTGGGGTTTCGTGTGAGTTTCTCATGGATGAAAAACTTTGTCGATCACCACAAATTGTTGTGTGCATGCGCCCATGTGCGCAGCAGCGGCAGCTCATGTTGGGTGTCTTGGCAAAGGATGTTTGGACCGGACTGGACTAGATTGAACTGGACTGACCTACGGACGCATGTATGTCCACTAGTAGTACGAGTAAACTGACGGGCTTGCAACTTGCTACTGTGTATATTACTGCTGCAA
The DNA here is from genome assembly GCA_036345935.2 of Taenia hydatigena. NCBI lineage: Eukaryota > Metazoa > Platyhelminthes > Cestoda > Cyclophyllidea > Taeniidae > Taenia > Taenia hydatigena. Next base: position 20,830,761 of record JADWOT020000004.1, read on the forward strand.
CACCATGCCTTTTATGGGACGAATATAAGATTAAATTTTCGCTTTTAATTAAAACCCTCTCTAACTCATCGGATTTTTTCCCGTTTAACAACATTCGTTTTGTTTTGACCATCTTCCTCAGTGCTTCTTTCTCAGACACTAAATCCGTAGTCAATTATCAAGATGTAGTCAAGGGTCACTCGTAGAAATCTGAATTAATTGGTGACGATGCGTCTCTCAGATTTTGTATTCTTTGCGAACCGGGTCGTAATTTTCTTTCTTAAGTTTACCTTCACCTTAAAGGCGTCAGTCACAGTAATTACTGTTAAAAGATATTTCATTATTAACTAACTTTCCTTTGGCGGCACTCCCTATAGTGCGTCTGATTTAAATATGCAAATTAAGGTCACGATTTCTAGTCAAAGATAACTTCGCAGCACCTGCTAATTAGTAGCCATAGCTTCTGAGACAAATAATCTTGTGAAGTGTATAAGGCAGATGGTGATTAAGTCGTGGAAATCACCAATCTGTCTGACTTTCCTCTTAATTGCTCAAAACTAGGTATCTGCCTGTCTGCCTCACGCTCTTATGTGTCTTCTGTACGCCATCGTCAGCCCCTACCCATCTACACTCGCCCTTTCTCTGCCACTACTCTGGCTATAAACATCATCGTGTTGTATCCTGCAACCTCACATCTGTCCCTTTACTCCAGTGCTGCAGTTGATTTGATTAAAAGCCTTCCTTAGTTATCTCCTACTTGCACATAATTGTTTTTGGCAGGCTTGTGGTGTAGGGGCTACTTTTTTCTCTTGACTAACTGTTAATAACTTGGCGTCTGAATGATGTCGCCTTTCGTTGCCTTAACGCTAACTCTTAAATCACCGTCTTTTCTGTTGTTTTTGTTCAAGCAAAAAGAAGCATTGGGGATGATTGTTCTTTTGCTTTGGAGAATCTTTCATACAGTCGTTTAAAAAGGGCGAATGAGCATGGATATAGACGGGGAAGGAACTACTTCTTCGAAAGCTCCCTAATCTGAACTGACTTTTTCTGTCTGGTAAACACTATCGCATTTCGTTACTCCGGGATCGAGAATAGTTGATCTTGAGTTAGTCAACGTTTTTATTTAAAAAAGTGGAAAAAGAGGTTACGATTTATCAGTCGAATAATAATGGAGGAGAAATTCTGCAGTAAATTGCATGTGCACAATAGAGTAATTAACATTTCGCCCAACATCCAATCAGAACCGCCTTTCTGTTTCATAATTCGCTAAATCCAAATTGTGATTATGCCTTTGAGAAATCCGCTTCAGCATGACTGCATTTCCTGTTATTTTTCAGGAGGAGTGGTAATTGGGATTCCCCTGTCAGAGGTGTTCCTGGGTAGAAAACCTCTTTTCTTCTGACTATAAAGACGAGTTGTTCAAAATAATCGTAGGGGAAGATCTTCTAATTTTCTTGAGAATCTTTGTAGCGTCTTTGAAATGCATTGTGAAACCTTTGTCCATTTCGGAGATGCTTCAGGGTACAAGGGTGCATTATAAAGTTTCAATTAGCCGCCCTACTCAAGGATGGTCCACGTTCTGCCACTGATTCGTCTGGTATGCCAGTCGTTACCTATGGAAGGATGTTTATTTAAAAGGAGAAGTTTTACAAGGCTAGCATTCTCCATCTGTTTCTCCTTGCCAATTTGTGTCCCTTTCATTGCCGTTTGATTGTCCATTTTGGAGTTCTATTCAACTAAGGAGAGTATGGAGAAGGTGTTGTATCCTTGTCTTCATGCAGGAGGTCTTTGTATTGTTCGTCCCTAGTGTCATTTCACTGTTAGATTGGCAATGCTAACAGAACACGAGGTTGGAGCGATTAGCTGGAAGTGAACGTAGGTTAAATAATTTTCCTGCAGTGATTCCCCACTCTTAGCAGATTCGGGTGTATTTTGTGACCTTTAGGTGTGATAACTTGGGCAGAGGGATTAGGGTTACCGCTGCCACAGACAGAAGAAATGTTGATTACTGGCACACACAGAAGGTTTGAGGGGCTGCAGACGTCGATGGAACGTCATGCCGTTTAAATGGCGAGGAAAACACAGGATTTGAAGGCTGCATTTGATTGTGTATCTAAACAACTATCAATTTACTAAGGTTTTCATCTTAATAGCGAAAGAGGTATTTTCTTTTTTCTACCGAAAACTTTTTATCTTGGTGCTTGAAGAAGGCAGATCGTATATAAAAATGTAGAATTCTAGACCATCTTTTTTCAGTTCTAAACTCACTTTTTCTTGTAGTTCTTTTTAATGACCAAGTTGCTTTAGGATGGCGATTTCTTTTTTTAATGTCCAGAAAGACGAAGGGGGGTTCATGTATTTATGACGGACCAGTAAAAGTAATAGCAGGTTTTTGCTTCTCCTGAGTTCTATCGTATTTCGTTGCCTTGAAATTGCTGCTACATCCTTCCTAGTAGCTCCTGATTGGCTTTTTTTTCAGGTGAAAACATGGAAGGTAAAATTACAATTAATCAGCTGCAAAAGTTTAATAATGCGGATTCCATTATTTTAGTGCTGGAGCAAGGATGGAGGAGGAGGAGGGTCCGCGTGGTAAATTTTGCAAGGAGGGAAGTAATTAATATTTCAAAGCATCTTGGAGCTGGAGTCTCCCTGTCTCTTTTTCCGTTGAATCAATCGCAGCAGTTTTTCTCGAGAATCCACTTCTTAATTACTTTGCCTTTTCTCCCCGGAAATTTTTGGGAAGAAAGAGGCGAAGGAGGGGGGCCAAACTCCTCGAAGTATAATAATTTTTCTATCGCACTGAGAAAGCGATACAACTACATTCTCGGTCAATTTTTCATAACTTTGGTTTATGCCCTTTTAAATAGGGCAGTACCAATTCGGAATTCGGTTCACACCGGACCGAACTGGGCTCTGTACTGTTCAGGGAAACTCAACGATTGCATCGAAATTGGGGCGTCTCGTAAATGTGGAATGCAAAATGTAGCGGAGGGAGGGAAGGAAGGTGATTTCTCTGAATCCACATTGTGGGATGCGAGTGTGGAGTTCTTTGAAATCTGCTGCTACTGTTGACACCTGATAAGAATGACCAATTTTGCTTACCTGCGAGCATTAATTAGCCGAAGTGGGAAGAGGTGGAGGATCCAGAGGGGCGGTCTGGGTCGCAAAAGCTGGCTTCGAAACATCGGCTTGATCGTTTGTCCACTGACTAATTCGCTGTGTTTACGCTCACACTTCGTGTGTGCCGAATGTCTTACCCGTTTGTACGTCTGCGTGGATCCGTGTGTGAATGATAGCACAAAAGTTGGCATCTTGCTCTTTGTGTGCTGGGCTGAGGTAAGTGTGCCGGCTCCGGTAGAATCGCTTTTGAAGGTGCCCTTTCTCCTCCTTTATTGCTTTATGAGGAATTTGAACTTTTTACCTCAATAGACTGGAGGTTCCTAGCCTTAATTGGGACTTTTGATGTGTGGCAGACGGCAACCTACGAAAATAGTTTCTGTAGCCTAAATACACCTTCACCACCACTCCAGCAAGGTTAACCGTGAGGTAGAAATGAAGACAAGGCAATAATTTTCCTTCAAAATGAGAAAATATATTTGTCCATAGTAACAGCCTGTTGATTTCGACAGAGCTCATTTACTAAAGCGCTGTTAGCTTATTTGGGGAAGAATTACTTAAGACGAGAGTGTCTTAAAGCACGAACATTTGGTAGGAAGCATAAATCCGTATGATCAAAACTTTGACCCACTTTCATTCCTGCTTCCCACCTAAATGGCATTTTAAGCCTGCCTTATCGTCTATCTGGATTGTTCTCGGCTCCTCTTTACTGCGCCGTAGTGCGAATCCTTCCAATTGCATGCGACTTTTATGGATGATTTTGCCTCGCCCACTTTAGGTGTCATTTTGTAGATCTGTTGTGAACATTTGCAGAACCAGACGCCAGTTGGGTGTGAGTCCGCCTTGAAGCTTTAGCAGACTCAGGCATCCTCCTTAGGGCGTACAATGTGTTGAGCATATCCCGTTAGTATTATAGGACATGAAAGCCTAAAGTAGTCTTTATTGTCAATGTACGTTGGTAATTCGAGAACTGGAGTCACTATGATTTTGGCACTTAAACTGGTTTTTTTGAATGCTTGATTATTTTGACAGGAAGTCTACATTTGTTCCGCGTCGCCAAGTGGCCCCTTCTTTCCTAGGTACACTAAACTTTCACTGCACTCACTCTATGTTTAGCCAATCTCAATGTTTTATTCAAGATGCGATTCTGTCATCGATAATAGGTCCTCCGCTGGTTTTAGACCAATTTACTTGCTCTAGCGGTGCATTAGGAGCGGGAACAGTTGTTCGTGTCAATTAGGGCAAAGTAGACTCTATACTTCGTTGGTAAACTAACTTATTACAAGGCTGGTATGTTTTTGTGTCTTTTCCTGGTACAAAACACACCAGCAATAACTATCGAGTTAATTTTCCGTTTGGGTGGTTATGCAACATCAAAAAGCCACTTCGTGGTTTCGCGAGTATTTGCAGTTTTGTCTACCTCTGCACCTCCACCTCCTTCCCCTTCCTTTTCCGCCTCTCTACCGCTTTATCAATCTGTCTTTATAAGTTCTACCTACTTACATGAAGCATTCAAAGGCTCATTTAGAAAAGCGTCAATTTCACGCCTTATTTTGATGGACAGTACTGTTAGCTTCATTTTTTCCCCTTCTTTCCCTTATCGAAGCACTTAGTTGTGATTAATCACTGCAATTTTTACCACGACGGTGGGAGGGGGAGAATTTTTTGATAAATGTTTACTGTCTGCAGGCTTAGACTCTTAATTCTTTTTGTAATTCCTTGTAGATGCCTGCCACACTCTCGTCTGTGCACTAATGCTACTGAACACGGATCTGCATAGTCAGGTAGGTTCGAAATCCTTTTTGGGAGTGCAGTCGGGCGGTGGGGGTTGGGTAAATCTTGTATAATCGCTGGGGTTTGGAAATGGCATCCCACTCTCACCGATTTTTATGTTTTGCCCACGCAATAATCTCATGCAATGGTTCATTTATTCCATCTTAGGATATTAGAAAGGGGAGACTAAATTGGCCATCTAAATTCGTAAGCGATACGGGTGGAATAGGGGGCCAGAAGTGAAGTAATATTAACTCAGACAAGTAAGGGGAAAATGTTGAGTTTTGTTTTATGGCAAATTAATTATCCAGGTTAGCCAACATCCAGCCTCTCCCTCTCTCTTCACAAAGGAATTCGCGGTTGTCAGAAATACACGAGTCTTCCACGCCTTGTTGTCTTGTTTTACTATCTTTCTCTGGAACTATCAAAATCACGGTTTTCTTTTTGATTTCAATGTAACATTATTTGATTCAACTGTGATGCCGTGGAGTTACTTCTATTTTTAACTCACAAAAGGGCTATTGAGCTGTTTATGTGAACAGACTACCATACCAGATAGTTGACAGACATTTGTGGGGAATAAAACGACTACGTAGTTAAATATACTCATGTTATTATTAACTCTCCTTCCTTTGGAGAATTACGGCGCCATTCCTAGGCTCCTCCTGAGCCAGGAATGAATGCCCCACACTAATTTCCCTCCAAGACGGGAAGGTATTGCATTCCATTTTTGGCTTCATGGAATTACGCTTGTCCAAATGTAGGGGAAACAACGTTAGAGTGCCACTACTCCCCGTCGGTTTCTCCTGTTACTTTGTTCACATTTCAATGCTGCCTCGTTGACTATTTGAGGTACCGTTTTTCCACTAGGAGTTTGGAGGAGGTGTCATTTCTCTCATAATCTGCCTATCCTTATAAAAATATTACGAGCGGTTTCACGGTGGGAGTCGTTGAGACGCTTAATTGTGGCAGCAATAAAAGAACACGAACTTGGAACGATTGGTCAAAAGTGGACGTATTTTGAATATTCTTCCTGCAGTGACTCCCTGCTCTTCGGAGATTTACTCACAGTAGATGAGTTTCTTTTGTGACCTTTAAGTGTGATGGCTAGGCAAGGGAATTGAAGTTATTCTCCACCTGGCTTGCCACTACTACGAATGTAACGCTCCAGCTCTTTCTCGACGATGCAGAACTAAATGGTTATAGTTTGAGTCTTTTAAAGAGTGCGTTGAAAGGCTGGTGGGCTTGTAACAGAATGACAAGGACATAACGCCATGGTGTTAGGGCAGCAACCAATAGCTGCGAAGTTAAATCTCACATAGTCCTGTTATACATAATCACCTCTGCCTTTCAGAGTGTCACACGAAAAATGTCGTGTCAGGAGTTTGTGAGTAACCTAATGGAACTGAACAACGGAGAGAATGGGTATTCAGTTGATGAACTAAAACGGCTCTACGATGCATTTAAACAGGAGCCACTGAGGTGGCCTGTGTAAGTGATTGTCTTCTTTATTTCGTTGTTTATCCATCTGGCTTGATTCCTGTTTTATTTGTAACATGGTTTCAATCGCATCCACTCAAGCTTTCATATAGCATCTGCTTCCACTAAATCATTTCTAGTGGTAGTAGTCAGCCAGGTACACGGAGCGTTCTGTATCTGTCACACTAGGGCAAGTATTTTCTTTTATCGTTTCAATCTGCTCATTTGACACCCAATTGAGAGGGAAATTTTTGCCTCCTAAGCTGAACACACACGCACACGCATGCATATATGCACACCTGTCCACAATTCTCCCCAGCCTATGACAATCGTGTTCCTTCCTCTTTGACTATTTCCCGTCCAGAGAGGTGACGTTTTTTTATAAGAAAATAAATTACAAGGACGGTTGATTACTGTTTCTCATCTCCCTCATCCCGCTTTTGTCTGTTTCAAATAAATTTTCTTCTAAATGCATTTCTTGAACACATTTTTTGCCATCATCAATAACTTGCCTTATGTGACGAGGTTTCGTGCATTTGTCAGTGATAGAAGTTTGATGGCAGAGGAGAGGCACATTTTAGAATTCTCTCGTAAAATGAAAATGGAGTTTTGCTTTAACTTACATACTGAAATATAAGTAGATAAGAAAAAAGTGCTTTTAGACTAAAGGAATACCTCGAAGCAATCAGCGATTTGGCAAATTTCTCCTAGAATGGATGTTCGCACACAGGAAATTGAGCAGTTTTTTTCTTTTTTAGGAGTGGGAAAGAACTCTTAATAACATCGTTGTCTATGTCGAAACTACATTTAAAGTGACCAAACACGTTTTCCATTGTAAGCGTAATATTGGAGTCGGTGGTTCGTCGAATCGTCCATCAACATGACTTCTAGGCCCAAAAGTAGACCTATGGATTTGGGAGAAATTGAAGAGAAATTAGGTTCATTGGAACAGTTGTCGGTCTTAGCAATTAGGCGGGTCAAATCTGAGTGACAAAACTAGTGGCTTGTCATTGACCTCCAGATTCTGATGAGAGGGCAAGCATGCAGGTAAATTGATAGATGTGGCAGAATTTGAAAAGAGATATGAATAAATTCACAGGTTGCGGGATCGCGATTCGTAAAGGGGCACCCAGGTTCGTAGTCCATTTACCGTTGGTTTCTATCTTCCTAAAAAGTTTAATAATTTATCTGCTGCACAGAGATCCCATATCTGTCCTTGACCTTATCCCATTCGAATGGTTTGAATGTCGTATTTTTCGCGAATCTGTCAACACTAGAACCATGAATGAAGAGGATGGATTGGTAGCTTTGTGCATCACTCCTTGTTTTCCGTGGTGAAATTGAGGTAAATTGTTAAGCAACAGGCAGTACCACTGTGTGTTGGGTGACAATTTTTGGATCACTTTTTTCCAATGTAGCCTTTTCAGGATTGCCTTTATTGTAAACTCGGATCTACCGAAAGTAAACTGTGGGTATGGTGAGGAACTTTTTCAGGAATTCAACATTTATCAATTTTGAAAACAGTGAAGTAGCAGAAAATGAGTAACTAATTCGGCTTGTCTGACAAGTCGACCAATCATGAAATCATTCGGTGGAACGCGACTTTCCCTCTTGGAGAGTGAAAATGGCCACATTCAAATTATGCCAAAGATGCATGGAACCAATGAAGGCAGTCGTCTCTAGGTGTTTTATGTGACTACTTCCGCCTAATAAGCCCAGTGTTTTATAATTCCTTGCAAAAGTATCTTCCTTGATGAAAAATCGTAAAAATGGAAAGGACATCTTTCTGCCAGACGCTGGGTGCGCCGTGTATAGGTGTATGTGGACTGCAGACGGAATTGTGAAATAGCAGTTTTTCATTTGTTGGGAGTCAAACAATTTCTTTTGAAGTCTTGATGCAACTGGAAGATGTACAAAATGAACTTCGGCTGTAGCGAACCGGAAAATTTAATGGACTGGAGGAGAGCGCTCTTTTCACAGGACGGCAGACCATGAGAACATTTACACTTGAAAATTCGAAGGTTAGAGGCAGAGAGAAGGGTGATAGTGCTTTATCCTCGCCCTCATCCTCCACATATTCGAGCTGTCTTTTGTTGTGGTGATTATCACCTTTACTTGGCACTAGCGCCGGATGGTCCTATAATTTTAAACGAAAAAAAACTAAACAGTCGGGAAGTAGATGAGGGTAGCTACGGTAGCTGGAGTCTGGATTTATTTGTTTTACATTCATATGTAAAGCATTGATAGTAGTGAAATCGCTAGCTAGTTTGTGTCACTGAGTGAGGCTTTAGTGCCTGCTGTTTCACCGAAATGAGACGTTTTAGCCATGCGAATTAAGCTTGCTTTTTGACTAGTTACCTTTGAACGGCTTCACCTCCCTTGGGAGATGCACAATATTTTTCATGATTCCTTTCCCATTTCTCAAATTACTAATATGCAATAAAATCCTTTGGAATATTAAAATAGTTGAATTTGGTCACTTATATGATACTTCTTGATTCATGAAAGGTAATTGATTTCGGCACTTAATCGCTATCATATCCACAGTTAAGCGACAGGAAATTTCGGAGTAATTTTTCGCTCCGACTCCTGAAATAAGTCGTTTCATTGTCCGAACCAAGCTAAATTGTCGTGGAAATTTCGTCTGGTGTGGAAAAGAACACGCATTCAGCGCCTAGTATCACCCACTTTTAATCATCCAGATTCCGCTCATAATCCCATCTCTCCACAGTCGTCCACTTGCTGACTCATCGCTACAACCCCCCCCCCATTGACACCGTTTTTCTCATTTTTTCCACTTCCTCCTCGGTGAATCAAAAGTCAGAGAAGGAGGATATAGGTGATGAGACCGATTTAAACCCATTGCACCTTTTGCACCGATGTTGGGGATGCTTTCAGTGCCCATTTCCGTTAAACGGAAAGTACATCAAACTTAGTAAGCAATCTGGACAATTTAGATGGACAATGATGTATCAGTTGTATTATAAATTGCTATCCTCTTTGACAGTTGGAATTCCTCCAAATTTGTTAGCATCATTTATAAGGTGACGACTGGACATTCAGAGCATCTCACATCTGTCACGTAATCATGATCCTATCTGAACTTTTGAATTGGTCTCTAGGCAACTCCACCCAAAGACACCTCTATCCACATCGGAGGGGAATTCGTGTTCTCAGCATAAACACCTTTCAGCCACACATTCAGCGCATGATAGAACAATACCCTCCCCTCTTTGGTGTAAATTATGTAATAGACTAGCAGCTTGTCACATGGCACCTTTGGGTACATCTAATTACTCTTTCTTCCTCCGCCTTTACTGAGTTCAGCGGAATTAGTAGCCAGGATACGCTTTGATCCAGACGCAAACAAGATGTGAGCAATTCAATTGTCAAAAGAGAACAAATGGTGCAATTTGGTGGAGCTCTAAGGCGATTTCTTTCCCAATTTCCATAGTCATCATCGATGATTTGATGTGCGATCGGCATGGACAGAGTCACACCTGCCGGGTCTGAACTAAGCATACAAAGGTTCTAGAGGAGTTTCGGTGTAGCTCGATTAGCCTGTTACATAGCTAGCTGGCAGAAACCGTCATACCAATTTTCCCTCCTTTACCATGGATCCTCCAAGACACTATTGAAATGGTACAAGTTGAATGTTCTCATCGACCTTTCGTAATGACGAATATCTATCCAAATGAACCTACTTTTAGCGCTGAAATGCCAGCATTCAACCTTATGTATGGAGGTCCACCCGTGGGTCCAGTATCCCCAATGCTCCCAACAGGCCTCTATGGGTTCGGTATGAACGGTACAACCACACCAAACGGGGTGGGATTTGCTCCTCCCTCCGCCGCTGCCGTTGCCTCCTCTCCCAACTCGTCCACCTCCTCCTCTGCCTCTGTTGGAGGCGGTGCTTCATCAAGTCAATCCAATCCCCCCTTCTGGCAGACCGGGGACCCCTCACTACTTGCCGCATGGACTGCTGCTGGTGGTGGTAGCGGTGGTAGTGCGGGCGGTGGCTACCTTCGACAAGCAGTTTTTACTCCCCAAGCCGTTCTTGCGAATTCATCCACTGTTGGAACTGCTAATAATAACAGCAATAGCACAGAGAGTGGTGGCGATCTGTTGAAACTGTTCACCAACCCCTTTGCGGATGTAAGCCTCCTCTGCTTGTAGTCTTGTTTAAACCAGGGCATCCGGTAGGAAGCATGGGAGGGAGGGTGACATTTTTATCTAGCATCGCTTTTATTCATAATAATGAGATGAGGAAGAATTTTTGATCTTAAGCATTAAACTTAGTGGGTTTCAGTAATCCCTCTTTTTGAAGAAGGGAACATTGAGTTGTCTTTGAAACGCTGTGCATGGAAAAGGGGGGGGGGGGTGAACTTAATACCTTATTTTTGAGTGGCGCCGCAATATCTCTCCTCGCCTTTCAGATGCCAAAAGATATCTCTGCACGGGAGTACATGCGCGGATTCGTGATGCGAAAATGTGTTATGGAATCGCACGGTAAACGAAGTAAGTCTTTTCGCCTTCCTGATATTTTGACTCTGTTCCCCTCTTTCTTTCATGCATTTGTCTTTGTCTATTGAATTTTAAGGGGATGACTGGCCAGCTCAAACCATCATTAGCCATCCACTTCGGTTGTAGCTAAGAGGGTGTCGTTGACAATTCGCATCAATTTTATGCCCGTTTGCCTCGATAGATACTTCGTTTGTTTAGGCTGAGGCACCTTTTCTCCCACTTCAGTAATCTGCTAGATGGATGGCTATGCAACTACTGGTTGGTCTCAGAGGCTTGGACTTTTTAGCTTTGGTAAAGGTGACGTTTTTCTGCAGCAGATAGTCGCTATTAAAATCGGATTTCATTGTTGTGAATCCAAACGGTAGTCATTGTACTCAAGTAACATATTAATGGCGCAAGTGCTGGATAATGAAGTTGAAATCGGAAGATAAGGAACGCTATGGCATCTCTTTCCAAACGTATGTTACTGACCTACTTTCCCTCATAGTGAGAAGAGTTGTTGCAAATAAGAGGGGATATCTCCTCACAATCTTTTGAGTGAAATAGATTAAAAGAAACTTCGCATAGAGCACCGCTTTCATCAGGTTCCACGCATTATCGACCGTGACAATTCCTTCCCTTCGATAGCGGCAATGGGCAAGCGAAGCTGGAAGCTCTTCTACGCCCGCCTGCGTGACCTCATGTTGTACCTCTACAAGGACGCTGAGACTGCAGCTACGGCCACACGGGCAGAGGAGATGGCCCTAGGCTACATGAAACAGGTTTACCGTTTTCAACTCCATTGTCAACAACTCCGCTTCTACCACGAACATCACCAGCGACTCCAAGCATCTCTGGCACCGTCCACCTCTCCTGAGAGTGACGATACGTGAGCGTTAAATTTTTTTGAAAGTTATGTCTAAGGTTCTCTCTGGCTATCTGCGGAATTTTCGCTTACTTCAGTGTGACCATCCTAAGGGGACGATTTATGAATAGGTCTCCAAAGTCGAATTGGAAATTTTATCGAAGCGGAAACAGCGCTTGCTTTTTTCAGTGCTCTCCGCTGCTACATGTATGCGTCTCATATCCTGGTGTTTAGCTACCACTGCATCGAAAGATCCATCATTACATTGGGATCATAGCCTGCGTGCGCCAGATTTTCACAGGAACGAACGAAGGCTAGAGGCTGGGGAGGGAACCGATGCACGCGGGGCCGGGTGCCATTGAGATGTTGGCGCAATTAAATCAAGCGTTTATCGTTGAGCGGCTGAATCTCGTTATTCTTACCGTACCATGTGTGCTCAAAGTCGCCTATGAGCTGGAGTGGGCACCTCTGCATTTGGGTTCCGTGTGCGCTTTCAATGGATGAAAAACTTTGTTGAGCACCACACGTTGTATGCATGCGCTCCTGTGCACAGTTACGGTGGCTTATGTTGAACGTCTTAACAAAGGGTGTTTGGCCAGGACTGACCCACAAGTACACGAATGTATGCCAGATACTGGCACGAGTAAAAGGACAGGGTTACGACTTGCTACTGCGTATACTGCCGCTACAGCAACACACCTTTCTTGGAACAAACGCAAAACTGAAATTTTCGCCTTAGCTTAAGTGGATCCTGCGTGCTTCGTTTGTAGGCCAATTATTTCCTGGTAGATTTACCTACAGGTAAGGTTTCATAACTTAGGCTGTAATTATCCAACAACTTTAGCTATTAATTATCAAATAAGGATGATACATTGGCTACCAGTGGTGCGTGTGTATGATATCTTGAATTCTTCTCCTGGATCGGCGTCACATATGTGTGACTCGTGCTTCCTTTCTTCCGTGTGATACCTGTTTGAATAAAACAGTAGGTTTTAGGCAACTTAGTTTAAAACAAAGAAATAGATTTAGGATCATTGAACTTTTTCCATCGCTAAAAGGACATAATATATGAGATTTGGTAGTTTATTTTTTCTTCGGCACCATTTGATATCGACCATCCTAAAAGCAAGAAAGAGATTTATAGCCACCTAGTCTTTAATGTCTATCATCCACGTTTGATTAATTAAAACGAAAGGATAAAAACCACATGCGATAAAATGAAGGAAATGACTGTTGAAGAATGCAAAGTCAAAATTGTATGAATATTTTTTTTGAGGTCTTCGATCCAACGATTTTCCGGATTCTATTGTCAGCATTTCCTAAAGTCCTGAAACTTCTTTTCATGCATGGTCACTTCTTTTGAGCCTCGTTGATGGTGCTTACTGTGATCACTTTTACGCTTCATCTGCCATAGATCCTCCAGGGAGTTGGAATAATCCACTAAACAACACCAAAGATGACGGGTTGGGATTACCTAAGTGTGTTGAAGAAGTATTGAATCACAAGATGGTTCCAAAGGTTAGACGATTTTCTACGGAGAGGATGTTTGCTGTGCCCATCGCTATTTGTGTTGTAATTTGTTTTCAGAACGTACTATAAATAGCTCCATTCAGGAAAATGTGTTAAGCGCCTAAATTTTTTGAAACTTGATCTCGCTCCATTAGTGGTTACTGTGCAGAACCCACGATCGAGGATTTGCCAGTAGTAATCGTCGTTGTGATTCAGCCATCCTTAGCAGATAGTTTTATGACATTTCAATTTGGTGACGATTTAACAAGATAAGGACTGCTGTTGATTTGGATTCCATTCTCCTACTGCTACGACTAATGACATGCATTGAAGCCGTAATAAATGTGGGTGAAGGCTAACTACTGGCGCTCCGAAAAATTAGGGCGGCTGAACATTACGGCATCGAGGTGGACTCAAGAGCTTATTTTGTTGGATTCTATTATTTTGCTACAAAAGGGTCGAGGATTCTTTGTAATTTACAGTCCTTTATTACTATTTCAGTTCACCATTCACTGGAGCTACCGAGTCTGTTTCCAAGATGAATGAGGAGAAAGTGAAGGTGGTGGAAGGATTCGAAAAATTTGACGACGAAGGAGTGAGAGATGGGAAGAGGGCGGAGATAGATTTGGAGCAATCGTCTCCACCGCCGCAGACACCGACATCAAATGGTGCTCCGACGGTACCGAGTGTTCTGGAGCAACAGTTAGCGGCGGCAGCCTTCCAGCTGCCACCTCCGCCACCACCACCACCACCACCGGAGGCTGTCATCTGCATTGCACACGCCTTTGCCTGTGTCGCAGAGGACTACGTGAAAAAGCCCAACGTCTTTCGTCTTGAAACCAAGGATGGTTCGGAGTATCTCATGCAGGTTAAGTAAGTCAGCAAAGGCAAATAAAAAAAGGGACTAGAAGAAGAACGGTAGATTAATGGGAACTCTTGTCTTTTTCTTACCTAGCACGCCAAAAGTTGGCGTCAGTAATGATCATGGTAGCAGTGATGATGGCGGAGTCAATTATTTCATTTCATCAATTGTACTTCCTCTTCTCTTGTTAGCAAATCTAAAATTCATGTAAATTGTCATTTACGAATGGTGGAGTGGGCTAACAGTTGTATTTACTCACACGTGTGCAGGCACGTAAATAGGAATTCATGTGAACGCTTGCACAAAGAACTGAAGGAATAATTACAGTAGTTAAACAATGGCATCTGACCGGAACTATTGCACACAATGTAACATCTTCAGATTATCTATTCACCTACCTACATATTTGCTTATCATCTATCCACCCGTCTACTGTAAGCAAAGTCCGGATTTGATAGTGGATTGAAGAATAATGGACTGACTCGTTTTAAAGCTCTAATTAAGTCGTCAACTCTTCTATAACCTCGCTTACTACCGTTCCTTATTGCCTGAAATGATCAACAGGATGACAGCGCCAAATCTCAAGTTTTTGACTTGACTTTTGGGACCTCTATACATCGATTACTCCAGTGGCTTGCTTAACAGATGGGTGTTGCTTTTAAAATTCAACAAAGGTTTGGTTGATCTTCGTCTTCCTTGCTAAAGTCAAAGAAGAGAATGATGACGTGGTGATGCTCTAGAGGCGATTGGCAACTGGGGTCGTAAGCTGAAAATCAAGGCTCCACGATCAAGCGGCGTCAGATTTGAAACGACGTGTTAGTGGATTGAATTGATGCGCTTTTGACCCATCGAACAACACAGCTCCTGTCTATTACTCTTCGCTTTCACCTATTTCACTATCACTCGGAAGTGATTTTCTAGGCATCGCTGAGCGTTTCTGATTTGAGCTCAAATGACGTTCAGGATATCGAAATTTTGAGGAACAACTCCAAATTTCTTCTAATTGCCTACTTTTTCTCTCACCTCGTAGCATCTGAAGTTGCTCTCTACCAACTTCAAAATTCGTAGATGGGTCTAGGAACGTTGAGAGGCTTCACAACCAAAGACATTACTGCATCTCGAATGAAGTCGCCCAACGATTATTTCCGGCTACTTACTTTCTTTAATTGTAACATAGTTACCGAAATCCAAGCCTTGATTTCGCAACTTTTAAAAGTGCTTTTCTACTGAATATTTCCTTTAACGTTACATTCCGCAATTTTGCTTGAATAACAGCTTGGATTATTTAGTATTTGCGTTATCGTTTCGTAGATCTTGAGCTCGTCGCATCTTATAGTGACTTGTGGCTATTCGTGGGCGGATTGACAGGTTTGACGGTATTTGATAGAGATCTGGCCAGTCGTACAGATTGTTCCACTACAAAATTCCAGGGCTGCAAATCAACTTCCAAATCTCTTATTTTGTTTACACTACCATTGTCTAGCTCCTATGGGCATCCAAACTCACCGTCTTTGTTCGAAGACCTTGACTATTGTTACTAAGTCGTGTACAACAACGCAACTAATGATGCCATTGCTTCCGCCACATTTAGCCTAAGGTCGGGTTGACCTTCACCTGTGCTTCACCCTCGTGTTCGCATATGAAATGGACCTGGACATGTAGACGCATGACTCACCTGCCTCACATGAACACCCCATACTGCTGAAGCCTGGTGATGTTAATCCTGAATGCAGGCGCTTCCAGGGTGACTGATGTGCGTGTGGAGATTGATGTTTCGGCACTCCTCCGAGATGAAAGGGCTGTCAAGCATCTTTGTAACACGCCTCTCAAAGGGGGACCACCACACAAAATAGTCGCTACTTGGGGATGCCCTAATTTCACATGCCTTAGAAGTACAATGTTTCACATTTATATGCACCAAATGGGCGACGTAAATTGCGGTTTTGCTTCGCAAACCTGTCATAAAAAGCACAACCATCCTGCTGACTCACCATCGTTAGCCCGTGTGTACGATTTTGCGATGTGGTTTTGGTCAGAAATCACGTAAATGTTTCCACCCCTAAGTCGCTCTCTTAAGACGCCACAAGTCGTACGTGTCTGGGTGAACGTGCATGAATGGTGGGAAATTGAAGAGTTTGGACAATTAAATGTCCAATTGAAAAGGGTAACGGTCTGCTTACTGAAAAAATGTAACCTTTCTTCATTTTTGTCGTCGCAGTGACGCAAAGGAGTTGGAGTACTGGATGGACAAGATCAACTACGTTGCGGGTCTCCTCTCAGCTCCCTCTCTGCCTTCTGCTGTAGGCTCTGATCAAACCTTTCATCGGCCCATCCTACCCGCTGGGGTCACACATTTGGGAGTGGTGAGTTTGTCTCCTTGTTCCTTTTTTCTGGGCATTGATATAAAGAGTTTTAACACTGAGATGCACTCATATCATAAAAAAGAAAACTTTTGATCGTTGGTCACACTCCTATCCTGAAATCCATGCTTATTGTTGAGGACAGCTGATTGGTCCAAGTAAGAATTTGAAATGTACTCAACTAACCGGAATCGGGAGAATTGAACATTTTTTCTGGACTCAAACTTACCATCTTTATCATCCTTTGTTTCACAAGTCCAGGGATTAATCTTTAATGGTTTCAGAATTTTCGTTGGCAGTTTGAAGAGCTCTGCGTAGTTCTAATAAGACTGATTCTTATGACATACTTGTGCAATAAAATGTCAAGAATATTATCTGACTACATAATTTATTGTAAGCACCGCGCTCAATTTGAAGATCTATCAAATCGTCCCTAAATCTAGGTTTGAAGGTAGACCTGTGGATTGAATAAACGAGGAAGAGGATCGACTTGGTTGAAATAGCTTTTTCCTTAATTTTTGAGGACTTAGTGTGAATGACAAAACTAGTGGCTTGTCATTGACCTCTAGACTCTGATGGGAGGACAAGTAGGTGGGTAAGTAGATAGATTTAGCAGAACCTAAAAAGCCAATAAAAACCATAAAAGACATTCAGATTTATAGTCCACCTCTTGGTTGGTTTCTATCTTCCCTAAAGTCTTGGGCTAAATAGCTTAAAAATGTGAGGCATTTGTCCGATTCACAAATGTTTGGCCTTTGTCCTTGACCTTGCTGTATTTGACTGACCAGAATGCTGTATCCTTTCACAAGTCGGTTACTATTAAAATTATGGGTGGAGAGGATGGATTTGCAGGTAAATATGCACCAACTCTTGCTTCTTGTAGCGAAACTTTAGCACTCCAAGCCTGGCAGAAATACAATGGAAACGGTGACCACGTGACTGCATCTGTCTAATAAGCCAAATATCCTTGTAGTGTATTTCCTTGTAAAAGTATTCCACTGGATGAAATATCGTAAAAAGGGAAGGGACAACTTTTTGTCCGACGGTGGATGTGTTGTGGACAGATGAGTGCGTGTGGGTCGCAAGAGGAATTGTGCAGTAAGAGTTGTTCGGGCTGACATCTCACAACAACTGAAAATGTACCAAAAGAGCCTCTTCAGGAGTAAAACAGAAAAGTTAATGAACCGGAGAAGTGCCGTTTTCACAAGACGTAGACTATGAGAAGATTTACACTTGAGGATTCCTATGGTTTGAGGAAGGGGGGAGGGCTTGCTGCTTCATCCTCGCCCTCATCCTCCACATATTGGAGATGCCTTTTATCATAATGATTGCCATATTTGCTTGGTATTACCGCCAAATGATCTCATGATTACGTCCGCAAGAGAATAGACAGTCGGGAAGGAGATAAGGGGAGCAAAGTTGGCTAGGGCTAAGTTTTGGTTATTTACTTCCAAAGGTAAAGCATCTAGTTGGTGTGAATTTGTCAGCAACTTTGTGGGTAGTTGAGTGAGCTTTTAATCCTCATTATTTCAACACAATCGAACACTAGTGGAAAAGTTCCGCATTTGTTAAAAATTGCTTGAACAAATTTGGTTACGCTATGGAAAACTTCTACGAGGCTTCGGTAGGGAGGTTTAATTCCGCCACTTCCGAGATGTTGTTCTTTTATGCTTATACCGATACAACGTCTACTGCAAATGAGTGGGCTAACCCATTTCCTTATCGCGAAACAAATAAAGTGTGGGAGGGTTCAACTATCGGACTGGCTAAGGCAGCCGGGCAAATGGTGGCACTGCATTACCACGTCCTCTCTCCCTTCGTGTTCATGATTTGCACATATAGCATATTCACCACACAGCACAAGGGTTAATAGCAGTTGAGACTGAACGTTGTCTGGAACAACTATGCTAGTGGCTATAGTAATCGCACGCGATCTGTCTGGATCCACCTCCCTCCTTTTCGTTCCCTTTGTGACTATTGTCACTCTGCGTCCACGCGTTTTGCAAAAAAATGCTAAGAAAGGTCCACCAATTTGCCGTTACCCTTTTCGACAGTTTGAGTGAGAATATTTCTTTCTTTCCGGGGATTACTTATCTGATCGTAAAGCTTGACTAGTTCCTAAGTACGTGCCTTTGTTGTCTGGCTGGTTGGTTGGGCGTGCCAAGTGAAGGCCTGAGTGAATCATCAGCTACTCGGAATTGTCACGCGAGCAACTTTTCTCCTCTCCCCAATAATTTTTGCAGAGCCACTTTGATGTTAGTTCAGGATTTATATCTAAAATTTGTGCACCATGCACTGGACCCTGCCTCATACTGAACATGTTCTCCAGTTTAAAAGTCACGAGAAGGGAAACGGACCCCCATCAACTTATCAATTATTTGATCACCTGATCCCGACCTTAGATTATTTCATCTTTTACTGACGCCAATTTCAGTAGCAACATTTGAAAATTACTTCAGCACGAGCAACTGGAGGGTCATCAGAAGCGGGTTTTGGAGTTGACACGAGACCTGACGGAGCTAAAACGGCGTCGAATGTCGGCACCGTCGCAGCCTAATCTAACCTATCTGTCTCGGGAGCCATCGGCACTGTCACCAGCACCTTCCACTAGAGGAGATTCGTCCGCGACGGTGGTGGCGTCGGAGAGCGAAGTGAATCAACAGCTCCAACAGCCACCCTCCGCTCAACTGCCTTATATCCCCGACTCGGTGCTCAAGTCACTTCAACCCTCCTCAGCCGCCACTCTCCCATCTTTTGCCACTCATCATCCGGAGCGCTCGCTCTCTGCTGCTTTCTCCACTGCCAGCCTTGGTCGTCGGCGCAAGAAGAGTTTCAACGCTCTCCGTGGTGGCACTGGTAGCGAGCTTGCAGCCCAACGTGCCGAGTTGGATGAACGTGTAGCGTTTCTGGAGCATGAACTTGCTCGCTACAAGACCTATTCGCGCCTCCTTGAAGCCGAACTAGCCCGTCTTCAGCGTCTACCTCCTTCACAGACCCAACCCTCACCACAACCACCTTCATCATTGCCTGTGTATGGCACGTCGCCGCAAATTCGTGGCTTCTGGCAGGTCTGTGGATCGGCAGATCTCCTCGAGGAGCCGTCTGGAAATGATAGCGGAGGAGGAGGGGGCCCCACCACAGTGGTAGCGGGTCTTCCACCTCAACCAAAACGAAGCTACACCTCCTCCATTGGAATTGGCAGGCAATCGCGATCGCATCGAATACAGTATCGACAGTACCAAATGCAGCGTCGCCAACAGCAGTTCTACAGCCCTGCTCCACCTCTCCTCGCATCTGCGACGGTTCAAAATACGCATGCGGAGGAGGAGACAACGCCGACGACGGAGACGGTGGAAATTGCATCTCAGGGTCAGGAGAACTCCCCAGCGGCCTTCTACGAGGTGCTCTAAAAATCCAAAACGCCTCCCTCTCTCGCTGTGCAATATTCTCCCAGTATAAATAGCCACCCCTTCCCCTCCTTTCCCTTTCATTCGCTCATCTACCTCTGAGTCTGGAACCTCCTCCTCTTTCCAGCTGCCGCTACTACTACTCCCGTTGTTGGTTTTCTTTCTTTTTTTCTTGGTTTTTGTTTTCGCGTACATTCGCTGAACGCTGCGTACACATGCACGCGTTCTCAGTAATGATTGGTGCATTTTAAGGTGGCTACCTATCTTTCCCCATCTCTCGCGTACTCTCTTTTACCCCACACTGGTGGGCGGTGTGTTTTTTTTCGGTCTGAGCGTGCGCACATCCATCCCACCCCACCACCCCTCTTTCATCTCATACGAATGCACACAAACCCACCCACACACACGGACAAAGATGGTTGGTGCTGCTTGTGGTGGATGCTTCACTGTCTCGCTCCCACCCTCTCTTCCTTCTTTTTCGCTTCGGTTGGCAGACCTTGGCGGCACACATAGATGCATATTTGTGATTCTTTGTTTGCTGTTGTCTTTTTTCCGGGGCCTCGACTGGGAAATGGCCTTTGGTTGGATCTTTTACAGTCTTTCTGCTTAAGGTAATTCAATTTGACTAGGAAGCGGATAAGAATAGCAGTTTTCGAGACTTGTGGCCGAACTTTTTGGGCAGAGGGAAAAGGTGACTTGGAATGATGTTGAGCTTGTACGGTAATAGAGTAGTTAAATAACAGAAAATAGCTGGAGATGAAAGCAAGATAAAATAAATAGAGATTAATTTTCTCATGCGTACAGGGGCGCTGGAAGACTACTGACACAGCCCAGAGGCTTTGCCGCCGAACCAGAGTTCAATGGTGAGGCCTTAAGTGCCCGCGTAACCAAAATGCAAAGCTAAATAAACTGTCCGAGTATTACGTGGGGTCTCTTTTATGCGCATAATCCTCGGCCCTCCTCCTGGTCAACCTCCTGTGTCGGCCATTGCAACACAATCGGTGGTGTAAAGCAAAACGATCGCACAACTCACTCAATTTGCGTGTTGCAAAGAAGATATTTCACAGCAATGACACTGACTTCTCCTGGCATTTCCACTGGATCGGGAATTTTCTCCTGTTTGAGAACTGTATTAGGTGAGGGGAATGTGTTGAATGTGCTATAGGAAAACTACTCAAAACTTTTGTGTCTGTTCTTCTTCGGTGCCACCCTGCCATATTCATCTGGGTTCTATGCAAGTGGTGGAGGAGGTATTGCGTGTTCACTTCATTGACATCTTCAAACGGGTACCGTAGGCAGTTTCGAATCGAACTTTTTCTGATGGTTCCTGTCTAGTGCTGCTCCAGTTGTCATTTGTCATTCCTACAGGACGCGGATCTGGGGGTAAGTGCTGAAGGTGGACATCAATTTTTACACTCGATAGGAGTCATCACAGATCTTCCCATCCTCCGCATACGTCCTTCTTCCGTCACCTGAAGCTTTAGCATTCGGGAATGGAGTCAGGGTAGTCGGCCTTTAGGATCGGGTTTGCTCGCCACCTCCACTAATACAGCGCTCCCACCCTTTTCTGAAGGCGTAGGAGGTCATAGTGCTACAGCAGACGTGGAGGAGGACTGAGGGTTTACCGGCATCGTTCGGAGGTCGATGGCGGAGCCTTAATTGTTTGAGCAACCGAAATGCAAAGTTGAACGACCTGTTCAATGATTATGATCAACATTCGTTTGCCATTGTGACGGCGTCGATACAACCACGGAATACAGCCTTCCAATTCAATATTATTAACTGGTTTAAAGGAAAGGAAGAAAAAAAATCACATGACTATCAACTCATGGAGATACTTGTAGACTTACGCAGTATTAAATCGGTATCGCAGTTCCATTCCACATGGATGCAGAGGATGGAATAAGGAATTGCGTCCCCATCAAGCTCAGCCAAAGAGAGAATCCAAAATCCTTGGTTAGACTGTGGTCAATTTGAGACTCCTCTCACAGCGTGCTGGAGACAGAACTCCTACACAAATGAGGGTGGCTGGGTGGCTGAGTGGCTGAGGTCACTGCTGTCCCACAGCATCATATGATTGGCTGCCTTAATTGAGGCCACTTCCAGACAGCTTGTGTTCATGGTTGAGGTCAATGAGGATGCAGGATGGCTAAGTTGGGCACGTGACTTTGGCCTCTCCAACACCTCTCCACTTAAGCCGAAATGCTGCGGAATTCCCATCCCGTGTGAGCTTGGTCAAGTCAAATAAATTTTTTTGCTCCTTCCAGGCTTTCAACAGTTCGACGAAGGTTTTCCATGTCTATACGTCATGAAGTTAGATTTTGCCTTCGTCGGTTGACATGTCCAAACCATGCCCTACTGTCATACTCCGTGGCCCCGGCTCTGGGTGATTCATCCTCCTATTTAGCCTGGTAGACAGTTCTAGTAATCTGCTAGTGGGACAGCTTGACCTCAGAAAAGCATCCCAGATGAAACACTAACAGATTGTGCTCCATTTCCTTTTAGGCAATTTGAGAGGATTAAGGCCACGCCAAATTCCCCACTAATTAATGCTGCCACCGGATACTGAGAGATTCAGCACTATGCAGTGCATGGAAAGCAAATTGTAAAGAATTTCATTCGTCCACTTTCTTTTTATTTCCCTTAAGTAGTTTTCCCATGAGATGGTCAGAGATCGTTCCATTTGGTCAAGAGTTTTATAGGATCATTAAATGAGCATAACATTGTCTTCTTAGTAGAAATCTTAAAAAACTTAATCTTTTTAATTCGTAGCCTATTAAATATTGCATGGCGTTGAAGACTGGTTTCACACCCATGCACGGGGTCGGGGTGTTTTTGGTTTTGCTATATTCGCTGAGTTCTTTGAAACAAAGCTGCCTACATATAGAACGAAAAGACGTGCAATGAGTTTGTGTTTGATTGGTAAAATCACGTGGTTTTTGAGGAGTAGTTTGGAACCATCACACATTTCTAGTCTTCTTGCGATTCCACGGTTGTGATAGTGATGTTAGAGACAGTGTCTAGCCACAATTACACCATCGGATTTGGCTAGCATAGGGCATGTTCGAGGCAGTTGGGCAACGTTTGATAGGTTCGCGTTGACAGTCCGTGTCTGAGTTCCGTGAACGGTTCCAGAGGATAAAGTAACATTCGACAAACACGCAACACACAGATATGAGGCTACTAGATTTTTTGGAACACGAGTCGCTGACTGCTAATGAGCTTTGGAATTATCTCGTTTGCATTCCACGCATAGTTCAACACCTGGTCACTGTGCCAAACATTTAATCATGATGAATTTTTGAGAAGATGGGATAGGGTAGTACAAAGTGGAGCAGTACCGGAATAGAAAACACAAGGCAGATAATGGTAGAAGATGGTAAAAACATTTTTGGTAGAATGGCGGAGTGAATGAGTGAGAAGTTCCCACAAATGGACAGAACTGGCTCCACAGCCAAATCTCGGACGAGACGAAATTGTTGGGGTGGGGGGACTATAAATAGACAGCAAACATGAGATGGTTTCAGCTTAGGCGATAATCATAAATCCAATGCAACGCTGGTGCTTACACATTCACCTCTACTCGATCTTTGACAATTTTGGCCGCACATTTTAGGTCATAATCATAACTTCTGTGAATGGGATGGACAGATTCATTGCGAATTTGGCTCCTGCCTTGTGATAAACACGGGGAGAATAACGCAAGGGTATAAAATAAGAGAACAAGCAGGTGGATTGGCAACATTTTCTTCACTCATTAACGCTTTGGAATTAATTCATGTTCGAAGGTGAGGAATGCTTTGCACTTTACAGAAAAATAGTTCTGAGTAGTCGAAAAACTTCACTTAAGACACTCTTCGCGACATTAGAAAAGCTGAAAGTACTTCTAGTTGGAAAACGTAAAATCTCCCCAGCAATGATTTGACGGAATCACGGCGGAGGTAAGGATCGATTGATAAATGCATGGAAGCATAAAATCAAGGATTCCCAAAAGGCAGCTGCCTGCATTTCCCCATTCCTTTATTCATTGAACAGTGCTAATAGTGAAGCAAAATGTGTCGTAATTTGGGAGCCATTGCATATGCTACTTACAATTGATCAGTAGGAGAGGCATAAGAGAGGTTTAGAGACACAGAATTCGAAATGGATTTAATCGCATCTCAGCCCACTTTAAAGGAATGACGGCTATTTTAATACATGGGTGTAGTGCATGATTGCAAGCACCTTTGGGGCTGCTTCAGCGATCTCTTTTCGCATCTGAAACGGACTATGCAGGATAAGGTTGCGCGCAACTAATTATAAGACCTCCGACTTTCCATTTCCAGATAGGATTTGCAGTTTCAGTGTTCTACGAACCTATTTTCTGATAGTGTAGCTGCGATGAGGCAGGCGGTGCTTCACTTAAGCAAATAATGGATCAGGCACTGCAATATTAGGTGTAAAAACGCGAAAGACAATTCGCGAGCAGCGCATGCTCTCTAGACGTGCTCATTCCTGTTTGACAACTCATATAAGGCAGCATAAACGCTCCCCAATTTGTAAATGTGAGAAGTGAATATTATATATGCGGCCATGTTATGACCGTGTACCTTTCTTGAATTAAAGTAGACAGATGAATTTAAGAATCAACGTAAATGAGGAAGGAGGAGAGAGAATTGAGGTGTAATTCTTATAAGTGACTGGTAATCCTAGGAAAGGATAGGCTAACACAAAATGATTATAATCTTGCGTAAAATAGAGTTTTTTCATTGACTAAATCGGGATTCAGTCCCAAAATCAAAATACCAAAAGTATAAGGACGTTAACGCCATGTTGGTTATGGGTTGAATGGTAAAGCATAGCCGAGAGAAATTCCAAATTCAAGATTTTAGAGTAGACTGTTTCAGGTAACTTACAAGTGCTCGGATTGGTGCTACCTCGAGTCATTTCATTTTAAAATACCGTTCACACCAAAGGTAGTAGACATATATGAATTTGTTTACGTTTTAATTGAATCGGGAAGTGTCCAGACATGTTATAAAGTAAATGCTTCGAGCAATTTTGACAACTAAATCAAATAAATGTTTTGAAGAACACACGTGTGCGTTGAGGAACGCTCAAATGACGACTTCCTTTATCACTACAAGCTTCGAGGGTAAATGCATCAGATTTGCCATCGACCACTTGGCCAAGCACACTGGACGTCTATAGCTCAAATCGGCGTTAGAGAACTAGATTTCATAAAGGAACATACACAACCAATTGCATCATACAGAAAAGGGAAAGTGGAAGACATCTCAAACAAAATATAGATGCGAATTCCACAGAGGCTGGTTTATTCGTATCACCTGAAAGGGTTCATGCCTTACGACATAAAACTCTCCAAGCAGGGAATCCTTGAGATCCAAAAAGCTAAAAATTTGCCTTCGCTTCAGATTTGTCAGGAAGAAATTCTCGAGAATAATCGTAGTAACCACAGGGCCGACATCAACAGCTAACAGAGTTACCACCTGCTCAACGCGTCTCATTCTCAAATAAGTTTTAGATGAAAGGGTGGGATTTTAATTTAGAGTCCATATCCGTCCTTTTCTCATTAGTTATTAACCCTTTAAAAAAACCCAATTTTTCTCTTCTTCTCTCAGTAAAACTGAAGTAGTTGTAGAGTGGGTTCTCAAGTTGATCTAATCCATTATCTGCTCCAACAAGGTTGAAGGTCATGAGGTAAGATTTTGGTGCAGATTATAACAAGATAATGGCAAGCTGTATGTGGCTGCAAACATGAATGCTCAAAAAAAACCACTTGATTTAAAGGAAACATGCGTTGCAAAGCGGCAGAATCAACCTTATTTTTTCCTTTTTGACATTCAACTAACATGAAGGATTTTTCCTTCTTAGTAAACTCAGATCACAAAAAAATGAACTAGAAATAATCTGCATGCTCGGCAAAAAAACTCAGGATTTTGATTGCGATCTTGATTGATGCTGTTCCTCCAGTCATCTCGTTCCAGGCTAGTAAAAGGTTGCCTGTCATACCATCAACCTACCAACATTGATGTAAAAGCAGCAACAAAACGCGGAATTTACAAAGAATTATTTGAGGATTTAAAACCGAGATTTATTATTTATTGCTGAAAGAAAGATGTAAGGAATAGGCATTAGAGGAGGGAAGTGATGTGAATACAAGAACAGGTCTTCGATGAGACGAAATGGCGTAGTGGACGATCGCATTATGCAGGCATTTTGGAAGGAAGCTGCTTAAATGTGCTAACAGGGGCATGAGTCCGTCACATGTACTTCCAGCCTGGAACATCCATGCAGTTCCAATCTAGACAACAAAACTAAAATTCTTCTGCTGATTAGGGTGCGAGACATAAAATTAGTTTGATGCCAAACGTGTTTTACAAATGCAATTTTAAAAAATGCACAAAGGGAGGATGAAATTGATGATCTCTGGTTGCATTTATTCGTTGGTGCAGGGCCGCCGCTGCTGTGCAAGTTAAGGAGGGAATAATCAATTGTAGGCGGAGTAAAAGTGTTCAGTTGCACAGAGATCCTTATGTATGTGCTCGCTCAACTGTCATTTCTTCATCCCACCTGTAGGTTGGTGCGGCTTGTCAATGGTCCAATTAAACGGCTTTTAATTTGACAATCTAGTGAACAGTCTCTTGCACACATGGAAGAAACCTTTGGAACAGGGACTTCAGGTGAATGCTTTGTGGCTATCTACTGCGAGTTGGTTAATGATTACTAGAACTCGTTCCGCTCATTATGTCTACTAATGAGGTGGTTGGTGGTTAAGTGTCAAGACACACACTTTACAGCATGGCGAAATATATTTCTCCTGAGTTAACACTGGACGAAATCTCGAAACCTCCTATCAGACAAGCACTTTTCAACCATTAGATTCGTTTAAAAGTTATGAACGAGGTAAAAATGCCGGTAAAGATGGTGTCACTTAACATGGCTTTTACATTAGAGAAGGCCATCGTGTTTATAATGGGAAGGTGCGAATGTGATTAGTAGCGAGGGCACGGAAAATGAAATAGTGGCTTTGAGCACTCCACTTCTACCAATGAAGCGTTTATATTCCTGCCATTACTGACCTGCATGGAGATGAAACAGGTTCTGCAATCATTTTGTAGTCGCGACAACTAACGAATTTCATAATCACTAACTGCAAAATGAATTGAGGAATTTTTATCTATTACATTCAGAAACGCCCGTCGAATCCCCAGCATGACTTAACTATTAGGCTGAGTCTTGAGAACAGATTAAAACTTAGTATTGGTAGGTTTTTGATGGTCAGTTTAGGAAGTTAAGGATTTTTACCAAGTAAAGTACGGGCGTAAAACGGTGTATGCTACGTTGTGGCAAGTTCCATGCCTGTGATTTGAATGCTACAGATATGCCATGAGTAAAAGCGGTTGAAGACGGTGTAGGCGTCACAATGAATTCTGCATAAGGGTGGTATAGCACTCCATGTTCCACCTGGGTAAATGAGAGATGCAGGCAACCGCTTCGAAACACAGCCGCCAGATACTGCTGCCATGGCACCTCAACTCCCTTTCATGGAGGCATCATCACCACTAAGGAATTTAAGGCGAAGTGTGAGAACTAATTTGTCTGCAAAATTAAAATTTTTAAGATAAGCAAAAGTGGACCAAAAAAGCAGAATACGAAGCATAAGTTATGTCAAATAAGGTGTTATAAAAGGGGTGAACGTGGGAGAACGGAAGGAAAAAGCAGTGCTTGCCTAAGCGGGTAGTTGCGGTTAAATGAGAGGTCGGATGGAGACGTAATGTAGAGAGAAGAGATAAATGAAGGAATGAATAAATAATAGACGGTGGTTGGGAATAGTCGAGGAATATTTTGAGAAAGGGAGAATAAAATAAAACGAAGAGTTAAAATGAAAGAGTAAAAGAAGAAGGGTGAAGGCAGCATTGACACTAGCGACTATTTCACTTAGAAATACATGGTTTCCGTCCCACCTTCAAGGTTAAGCTACATCGGGACGGGCTAGTGCATGTACGCTGACGATTGCGGGACGATAAAGATCACATTCTTCCACGTATCATTTTTCGTCCTTATCTACCAATATAAGCCTTTAATACATTCATTACTCGTTTCGCGCGGCTTGGCAACTCTATCAATAAATTGCACTGACTAAAGCTATTTGAAGTGGCATGTTGCTGGTAGCCATGGCCTCGTCGATAGTTTCGTCTGGGCATGCATAAATGCAACTGCCGTTTGTACGCGCGATATGTGTACATTAAAACAGAAGCGAGAATGCAGTGCTTTACAGGATATTTTCAATGCACTACGGATTTGCTAGGTTCCAAACAAATGCATATTTCTCATTGACAATGAGTATAGATCGTTTTTCCCTTTCCTCCTCTTCCCTTCTGCCACCCGTGCTATAGGAAATTTGGATGTTTCTAGACATCTTTATTATAGCACTGGAGACACATGCGATAACAAAGTTAGAGTATTCACGACTAGAGAGCCTCAGACTCGCGGTAGCTACCACTTACGTTTACGATTAGGTTAAAGTTGCGCCCCAAATTTAAAGAACGTGAGCATTACAATGGGTCCGATCAGGTCGAAACAGAGGCCATCCAAACATGGCAGAGAGGAATGGGGGAGGATTTGCACTGGATGAGATCAGATTTCTTAGAATTTGTTTAAAACTGAATTCCTTGCAACTGTTTAGGTTAGGAGGAAAGAAGAATTTCTCAAACATGATTAAATGATTATATCGCGATTGCTTTTTTATGCGTTTCTGTATTCGCAGCCTAATTAAAATTGAGCCTTCGATGGTAAACCAGGCAACAAGAGATTACTAATGCACCGCGCACTTCTTGCAATAAGCTTAAATATGTGTGTCTTCGGATGCCATCAAATCTGACCAGAGTACAGCCGATTGAGACAGAGCTGTGAAGATAAGTGTGATTTGCATTAGGTAAAGTGAGCCTTCTTTGGCTGTGCAGTTTTACTGGTGATCTGGAATAAAAAACATTTAGTACTTGTGCGTTTGGAAGGGGCCATGCAAAGTAGACAGAAGAGATAACTTTGGGAAAGAGAAGGGAGAGAGAGAGAGAGCACAGAATTAAGTGTGATTAAAATGGATTTTGAAAAATAGTCCACCAGTCATGCTAATATGCACAAATGTGATATCATTTTGACAGGCAAATTACCTATCGACGAGTGTGGGTAGAAGTGAAAAATTAAAAGGAAACAGTTCGTGTTAACGGAAACAAAGGCATTGACGCCAAATTGAATGGGATTGAAATAGAAATCGTAAAGTAATCTACTACTCATATCAATGCTCGCAAGTACATTATCACTTTAACGCCTACTGATTGAGTAGTTGCAAAATTCAAGTCACGTCCACCCTCTACTTTCTGCTTGAGCTCAGTTGACAAGGCACTGATTGCCATCTTGAAAGTCACTCCCAGTGTGTACCTTTGTTTCACAACTTTACTCGAAATTGCATTTGCACGCCAACGTGTTCACTTAGAGAGTACATTTCCTAAATACAACGGTAAACTTTAAGTAGTACTGATGTGTCGTGCATAAAATTGTATTTATTTATAGCTACGTTCGCTTCGTGAGTTGGATGAACACTGTAAATGCTGTTTTGGTGGAGGCCCACTGAATCCCACATCGCATTCAAATGCCCTGACACGACCACAGCTATGGCATGCGGTTGTAAACTCAAATGGTTGCTGGCCGATTTGTCCTGATTTTGTGCAAAAGGAGCTCCTCAGAGCCCTGGACATTCACACAATTAACATTGCCATTTATGCGCCTTTTTGTTGACTTCTGACAATGAACTTCCCTTCATTGTGCATCAGTAAAAAGCTGTCGTTATCCACGGTTTCATGAACCTTAAGAGGGAATCCAGAAAGCTCATTAGAATGCTGTCGATAAAGACAGAAATGATTGATGGGAAAGTAGTTGCTGCCCTCAGATTATTCCAACTTATCATTGGCAGGTAGCGCCTACCTGCCAGATGGCCACTCCACACTAAACGGTGCGAACCCGTCCATCCAGCAAAACTCCATTCCCTTGCTTCTGTCAACGGGAGATAAACCCGACATTTAAGTGTAAGAACCATGCATTGTTGGACTTTTGCACTTATTTCCCGACCTCATCAAAGTACATGGAAGAAATTTTAACTTGTACTTCATTATCTAATGTTTTAATCCATTAGGATGGACAAAGAAGTTGCCAATTTTGAACAGCTAGTTTTAATTGCCAAAAAAATAAGGATAGCATTGTGTGCGATAAATGAAAATAAAAAAATCGAACTAAAACACCTACCTTGCCATCCCACACTTTGTAATGACAAGGCAACTAACGACTTAGAGGCAAAAACATACTCAAATGGCACTTTAATTGCCATTGCATGTCAGAATGGGAACCTTTACAGCCTCGTGAAACCGAGATGCTAGCAAATGTGTGTAAAGCACTTGGCTAGAATAAACGTGGCAGAGTGTTTTGTCAGTGGTAAAGCCAGACTAAACGTTGATTTCACAGTAAGGATTTATTTTAAATAGGCGCTAATTTATGTGTTCTATTCATCCAAAATCTGCTAACAGCAAACACATCACAAGTTGCAAATCAGACTCATTGAGTGAAACTGCAGTGTTGACGATGAATAGACATTTGCTGATGCTTCAACGTCGCAGACATCGTCAATGTATGTGAGGCATTGCCCAGTACAAAGCTGCATTTAATGTCTCTTGCCAGCAAGGACATTTTGCGCAGCTAAGTGAGAAAAATGGATTGGGTGGACGCAGCACTGCTGTATGCTGTATTCGCCCCTTGCCGTTGGAGAGAGAGGCTTAATCAGTAGCAGAAGCAGAGTCAGGGGAGGAGGTTCTTTACGGGGATATACGATGCTATGGAGAACGTTGCCAATATCCTTTAAAGTGCATGAAATAGGGATTATCTAATCGCAACGAAACCCATCATTTTGTAATGATTGGACGTAGTCCAATGGATTAGGGTCTCTTTAATCATTTTATGAGAACCTCCCACGATCGGGATTATAAGTACGGACAGCAATCATGTCAAAACTGTTGTTTTGGAGATGGTCGTGGGATTCATTTCAATATTAATGATTTGAAGGGGAGAGTGCTCAGTATTTTTAGTTCCTTTGGACTTCCACCCTCCATGCAGTCGATGGTGTGGTGCACATCATGGATTATGCACAGCGCTGCCATGTGGGACATGGTCTTTCACTTGGATTGAAGCACCTTGCAAACAGTACCACCGAAATCGCCGCCGATAAGACGACTCACTCTTCAATGCTGCTTATTTTGGACATGGAATCGAAGTGGACAGAGAATTCGACGTCTAGAGGTAGTCATTTTGAGTGTCTCATAGCCAATATTCGCATACTCCACAAAGTTACTTCGCAAGCGTGTGGCGGGTCTCTTAGCGAGCCTCACCTTATAATTGGTGGAGGGTGTGCTGTCTACACCAGCAAGATGGAATATTTGTTAACATGTCTGAGACGTTCCAAATGGCTGCGTTGCAAACCGCTAACATCGCCGCTAAAGGAAGCAGCCAAGACCAAAATGTTTAGTGCAACAATGTGTTAGCGTATTCACATGCGCTGTGACTTGAGTAAAAACCATGTCTTTTCTTATCTTTCCGCTATTCTACAATTTGTTTAAATACATAGTGTAATGCTTAAAAGTAAACTTAAAAATACTTCACAGGCTGGTTTCCTTTGTTCGGGTTGTAATAAAGCGTGTGTCATGAAAATGCATTGGTGTTAAGCGTGGGCTTACAATCCACCAAGATACCCATTTGAAATCCGAATTAGGAAAAACCCGAATAGATGATCTTACGTAAACGAGGGGGCGCTACTGAGCGCCTAAAAACAGATAGAGGAACCTCTCGCGATTATTCTTTCAAGTCGAAACATGAATCTTTTGGGACATACAAGTTTTTATTTTCATGCAAATGCATTGGACTTTTGGAATGAAAATAAGTGATTTCTAGCTACTGTTGGTTGAGCTCAAAAATACACCAAAGACTGAACGAAATGCTGCTTCTCTTACGGTGACTTCGAATTGATTTACTTAATCGCTTTGTTAGTAGTCATCGTCGGTCTGCATAGAGCTCGAACACAATCCACTGACATCTAACAAGATGCTGTAACAGATTTTGGTGATGGAGAGGTGGAGCACTGATTCAGCTTATACATGCTGTCATGCTACAGAAAAAATCGTTTTTAGCTCATTAATGGAGCAAGTTTGCATGAGCTTTCAATGCAATTGCGATTTAGTGTTAGGATGGAACACGTTGTGCGTTGCTTTGGATTATATCAGTGAATTGTGCTCAGAATTTTTTACTGATAATTGTTTATAAGGGTTGAGGGGGAATGATATTTAAAATACTCTTTGTCACCTGGGGAACATTAAGATGAGATTTAATTGAAAAATGAAGGAGAATAGATATGTGAGCGACTGTTTGTGATAAAAAGTTTTGAATGGGCAAGTTTCATACTTGGAATTCCAATCACAAAGAATTCTTATTCGAGAACGGAGGATACGCAAATAAATTATGTGGCATCCAATCACTAAAAGGTGGGTGATTCTGTTGATATTAAGCATATTTTGGTTCGGATAATTTGCACGGAATTGGCAATCCTCTTGGAAGTATCAAACAGCCTTGCAAAGGACCGTTGCCTCTGACTCTGTCTCTGCCTCTGCCATTGCAAATGCAAATAAAATGTGTCACTAAGGTATTTTCAAAAGTTGATTTGCACAATCTTGAACTTGTCAGTCACCGTCAGTGAACTCCATTCTGAACTTGTGAAGCATTTACTTTTGGCACAGATCAGATGAACGAATCGGGAAATTGAGCGCATGTATTGGACAACAGTAATGGTGCAAGAAATGTGTTTGGCAAGGCTTAACTACCGACTAGATTATCGTTTGCACTTCTTCTAACCGAGCGCTTTGCGTCCATTTGCAAGATACTGCAATATATGGGGCTACAATCATCTCCAGTAGGAGGTTCAAAGACACTTGAGCACCCGTTTGCCTCATTTAAATCGTCATCCTACTTTGTTGTTAGGGGCTAAGGGCTGGAAAGGCAAAAATTTAATTATTTCGACTATTTTTAAACTGGTACACTTGTGGACACAGGCCAATTTTTGAGCACATCACGTTGGCCAACCGCATTGCAGTTGACGCAATTACCACGCGTTAATATCTAATCTCCCACCTTGTCCAACTGTCCACTTCTTAACGGAGGAAGTCTCATTCCTATCAGTAGCCAATCTGGTTCATTTAGTTATCGAAGTTATTTCTCTTTTGATTGAAAATTACAGCCTCAACAAATGTATCAATCCACCAGCGTGGTACTCTTTACTGCCCTCACCCGCCCACCACCAAATATCGCCTTAGTCAAATTCACGAACACGAGCTCTCCCCGTCTGCTTTCTGGAAATCTTTGTAATTCACAGTCAATCCTGCTTTAAAATCAGAGGAAATAGTTAAATAGCTGGCTGCCTTCCCATCATTTTTTATATATAGCGCTGGTAAAATCTTATTGCCTTTCCTTAACTTGTCCGTTATTTTGAGACCACAATTCCTGTGTAATCATCGGATCGCCTTGCTGATGTGTGGCTTCCTATGAAAGGCAAACAAATTCACAACATTGGTTTGAATACAGCTGCAGTTTTCTGTTTGATCACGAGTGGAACACTGTGTTTGCCAACGTTAACTGCCTTGGTAATTTGGACGTGTTTAAAGACGAATTTGAATTGATCTTAATCCAAATGACTTGCATAGGGTTAGCAGTCCTGTTGGTAGTATCTGAAAGCCTTGTAGAGAAGGTCTGCCTGTCTTTGACACTAACTCAGTCTCTGCCATCGAAAGTGCAGATTGCAACGCACAATGAAGTATTGCGTGAAGTGCTATTGAGAATGAGGGGCCTCGTGGACATTGACAGTATCTGCGCCAATGATGTACTTGCAAATTATGATTTGCTGCTTTATGGAGAGGCCCTTCATCTTGGATACGGCAGCTGCACCTGATGCGCCTAACTGCCAGTTTGTTACATCTTTGAATATGCAAAACCGAAGGGACAGCAAATCAACTTTTTCCGAGGTACTAACTTTGGCACACAAGAATGGAAAGAAGAGATGTAAAGTTGGGATGTTCGTTGTAAAACTACCAATGCCTGCTGTAATCGAATTAGAGAGCAATTTAGCCTATAAGCTACAAATCCATTTTTCACAACTTATTGCTTCCTTTGCAGTAAATTTCCTTATTATTTATTAGTTTTGGAACAGTTTCTTTTACTTTGACGACTTTGTCGACGGTCGAACAACTTGCCATACTATATCTGACTTTGCCATTCGATCGTACGACTTCATCAAAGACAAGCAGAAATTTGCAATAGCGAAATGCTACAGAGCTAATGCACATAAACGTCCGTGTTTTCATGGGTGATTTGTGAACACGTAGCTCACTGCCTTACAATCTTAAGGAAGATGCTTCTATTCGTTTGGTCGAAGTTGTCCATTCCTTTGGTAACGTCGCCAAATATACATTAACAATGCGCGTTATGGCTACCCAACGCCGAGAGAAGATTTCAATGCGACCACTTTTCTCTCCTAAACCAGCCTGGTTTAGTACAGCATCTGTGGATTTACTGAGCGGTAGAGCTACTTTCTGTCTCACAAATGGATTTGTTGAATATAAAAGTGGAGGAGGGGATGTAAAGTGACCATTAAGATCTCACAGAAATCAACAACCGCTGCGGTGACCACACAATGCATGGAGAGTAGAAGAGTGAAATTGCATGAACACATAGTTGATTGCTTGCAGCAAAGGTAGTCAGTTTACGTAGTAGTAATTCAAGCAGTAGGAAGTGCGCATCATCGCTTTGGACGAACTAAAATGCGTGCAAATCTGGAGAAAGAGGTAGGGAGGCGATGTCGGTAAGTGGGACACAAAACTCGCGTTAATTCTGTTTGATTACAGTCACCAGAGTTGCGAATAGAAAACAGCGATCTTGGATATTGGAACGAGGGTACTAATCAAATCTTGAGTAAATATGCTCTACACCTAATTGAAGAATTTTCAATTTTATTGTGAGCATTGTGTTCATTGTGGTTGCAGTAAATATCTATGAGTTTTAGACATACTTGTGCCCCAATTGACTTTCTTCTTGTGTGAAGGAAATGTACTATCCGAGTGAACACATTGGCATTCAAATGCAATTCCGAGTAAATTCGTAAGACATGGATACACACTGAGAATGGAGGCGTTTGAGTCATGTTCTGACCGAGTCGTCTGCCATTGAAGAGTCCCTAAAATAATCATGCATAATAGCACTTTTCGCACTCCTTGTTACTAACATATTTTGCTTACCTTTACCTCTCAAAGAGCATCTGCTCACCGAACCAGCCTGTACAGAAGTGGCCATCGTGAATTCCAAAATTGAGGCAGTCAAGTGGTCAGTCCAATTGTCGAAAGGATGTGATACTCAGCATCTGATTAAATGTCATCAAGGTTCATCCAAGTTGTGAGATGACCAACAGTGGTAAGTGAGTAGATTGATCGAGACACCACTTCAAGTCACTGTGGGCGATAGAGGATTATTGTTTACCCTTTGGACTAATAACCAACTTAACTCTCCGTCTACCAATCTCAAAATCTAATAACTTTGTGTGTAAATAACAAAGACTTTGACATAGCTCTCTGTTCATTTATTGCAAACTATGATGGATCACATATCACCTACATTTATTCGCGTACTCCAGTAGGCTGACAAAACATCAGATAACTTATTTTTGGCCTTTGCTTGTCAGCAAGATATGAGTATGCGGTGCAAGAACAAGTGTGAGTTGCAGTTGCAGCACAAAAACATTCTACCAGACGTTAGGAATGCGAAAGCGCTGCGCTACCCAATCGAATATTTTTTGGCTTTAAAATTATCAATTTGTGCAGAGCGCAAACAGTGGACGAGCCTACGGTGACCTGGACTTAAATCCAGAACTACTCAATCAGTAGTCAGTGGTGATCCTTCTACGCCTTAAATGAGCTCCACTGAGAGTTGATCGAATGCTGAATTTCCCTCTCTTCTGACGGCTCGTTCCAGTTGGTATCTAAGTAATCGGCAGCCTCTCTTCCAACGGTCAGGATACCCTTTTCTGCAAATAAAAGTATAGCATAGATTGGTGATGGAAAGGAAGAGCGTCTATGTAGACTGACACAGCAGAAGTGAAAGTCGAATCATTTTTAACCCCTCTGAATGTGTTTCTTCTTTTGGTTAAGGGTCCTGGATATGCAGTGTCGAAAGCAAAATTTTTCCATTGAGGAAGCAAGTTGGTGCACATATTAAAAGAGGGCAAATTGCTATGCGGATAGCTATGACCTTCGGTTTTAGCCTCGGTTAATATCGCGTGAAGCATATTAGAAAATTCTTTAAGGATCCATTCCTAAGGAGTGATTTCTACTATTTTTAATTCAAGTAAAATGATGGTGTTCACTTTGGGCTTCCACCTACTCATTTTGTGACTGTAAAGACAAACACATCGACGGAAGCCAAGTCATTGCCACTGAATTAATTTAACCAAACCCTGCAAAAGGTTTGTTTAAATGCGCAGCTCACTATTAGTGTGAATTCCTTGTCCCCTTTTACAAAATAACGAGGAGAAAGAGACTGACTCTGCATGTCAAACGTCAAAACACTGTCCATGCGAGATGCCGGTTGCAGCTGAGGTAGATTAGTGCAGTGCAAACACTCGCGAATCAAATGGGCAGGGCTAATGCATAATTAGTGAAGTGCAACAAGATCGTGCATTGCATTCAAGTGCCCTGGCGCCATCACTTCTATGGCCTGTTGTTGTGTGTGGAGGCCAATTTAAAGCGATGTCACTTAATTTTGAGCAGACGAAGCCTTTCAAGGACCGCGACTAACATTTAGGCATGAACCTCGTCATTCATGATGATCACGGTCAAATTAACTTGAATATAAATCGCATTTTGCAGGACTTAGTGCTCCTCACTCAAAAACACAATATAGCTTTTGTTTGGTCTTCAATGATGCCAAGGCGAAAGGCCAGAAAGCTAGCTAAACTATCATTACACAAAAGGAATTGACTAAGAATAATTAATAACTTATCCCTGGTTGTTCCAACCTCTCGATGGTAGGTTTGGCCCATCGGCAAAGTGAACCCACCACACTAAGCTGTGCAATGCCATGTCGCGCATTTGAGTTCCTTCACAGTTGCAAGTTATAGGACACTCGGCACTTGAATGCATCAACAATGTAGTGTCAGTCTTCCACAAATGTGTACAGATCTAATCGAAGTCTTTTTATGAAATTCAAGTTGTGCTTCATTACCTGCTGCCATCAGTCATGACGCTAGAAAAGGAAGTTGAAAGTGGCAGGACAATTGATAAATTTAGCCTATCGAATTTTAAATGCCATGTGGTTTGGGCAAAAAATAAAAGTTTGAAAACTGGTCTTATTGGAAAAAGGCATTAGGTTGGCTTGTTAAATGGGGCAAACATCGGTTCGGTGAACGCTACACCCTCGTGTAATATGGTTAGTGGCAGAATGTGCAAAACGTGCGGTTGGAATGGGCGAGGGAGATATTGCAGTCAGTAAGAGTTACACTGAGCCCTTGTTGAGTGAGTGCCGATGCGAAACATGCACAAATTTTTTCAAGACATTCATCCGAACTCTGCTAGCAATGAACTCATCACAAGTTGAGAATCAGTCTCATAAAATGCAATTGCAATGTGCATGATAGAGAGGCTTCCAGCAATTGTGCAAATCGAAATTTGTGAATACCTTGATGGTGCAGACATCGTCAATATCTGTGAGGCAATGCCCAACATGAAGTCAATTCTCAAATATCTCGCTATCAAAAGCATTTTACGCAATTACGTTAGACACATGGAGTGGGTGGACGCAACACTTTGTCGCATGCTGTATCATACATTCGCAGTGACAGATGACGCAGAGGATGAGTCAATGGCAAAGGCAGACTCAGAGGTGGAGGTCCTTTGTAAGGCTATAAGATACTATGGACAGAAGTGCCAATCATGCACGAAATATGTGGCCCAGAACCCACCTAATCCCAACAGCGTTTTGTATTTTTTGGTGCTTGGCAGTGGAATATCCATTTCGGAAATCGTCATTCCTTTTAGCGAAACCCTCGGGGAATGGACTGATGAGCGTGGACGGCGCTTATACAAAAATTGTTTTACTTACAATGGACTAAGTAAAACAGTCCCTTCCATATCAGGCTTTGATTCTCATACAGATATTAGTAATTTAGATGAAGAAGAAAGCGAGCAACGATATGTGGTTCTCGACACTCACGCTATCCGCCAATTCCGCTTCGTGATGTACGTGATGGATTCTGCGGTGCAGTGTCATAGTAGGCGCCGTCTGCCATATGTGCTGAAGCGCCTAATGACCATAATCGGTCGCATCACCTCCGGTGTGACAAGTCATCCTCCATTGCTACTCATTCTGGATGCTAATTCGGAACAGGTAAGGAGAACGGCGGTTAAATGTGATCATTTCGAGTGCCTTGTGACCAGTCTCTACAAGCTGGACGATGGCACTTTTGGGGGAGGGGATGCAGGATCTCCGGTGAGTGTTGGGCCATGCAACTGGTGGAGAGTGTGGCGTCTCCGCTGGAGAGGTGGGTTATGCGTCAGCATGCATGACGCGTTCCGGTGGGCCTTGTCGCAACTCACGAATACCAACGCTGAAGGTAGCGGCCAACTCCATAGCAAACAGCCCGACGAGAACGGATTAGCACGTTCGCGTGGAGGAGGACTTGAGTAAATAGTACATGCATGATATACTCATTTAGGAATTTCATCAATTCTTTATTCTGGGCTTTTTTTCATAACTTACTGATTGATGACTTCTCTATTCTATCCTTTGTTGCGGTAGGCTGCATCTGCAGAATGTTGCATAAATACGTAATAGAAAGTTAAAATGATGAATACAATGCCTAGTGTTACTCGTGAACACTTGGTGTTTTTGATCCCAGCAAAAACGGTATCCGTCTAAGGAAGAACACTTTAATGTGTGTAATTGCGTCCCACAAATATAGCCAAAAAGCGCAATTTGCGTTGCCTTTTTGCTGCAAAATTAGAAAAGCTTGTGACTGTATGACATTCCGTGCTGGTAAGCCAAATAAATTGCAGTAGGGTGTTTTCAGAGTGATAACTCTATTTGCTGACCTACGAGTGAAAGTGGCGTCAACGACTTCCTCATCATCGAGGGCAGTGCTATTTGATAGTGCAACGAACATTGGTGAGGCAAGCCTACTTAATGTCTGATGCGCTTACTTTGTGAGACATGACTAAGGGAGGGAAGGAGGCATATGTAGAGGTTGTACATTGTGTATATACCCACAACCTGCGGTGATTGAAGTATCGAATATCGAACGCAAGCATCAAAATTCTATTTTTTTATTTCTTGCTTCCCTGAAGTAAAGCTCATTGTCTTAAAAGTAGTAAAGCGTAGACGGAATAGTGCAGAGGTTCCATTCAATCTGAAGAACCTGTCAATGAGTGAGCAAGTTGCAGCTCCTCTTTTCCTTTTTTAGTTCGAAAATGCGATTCCACTAAAGATCAATCATTGGGGACAGTAATCGAATACTGCAAATGAATCTTGCCCTTCCTTAGGTCTTTACTGAATGAGGGATGCACTGCCTTGCAATAAAGCAAAGGGTAATGCTAAAGTTAACCTTGTTTTGCCTTCTTAGATATGCGACTGTGAATTTAAGTAGTATTGGTGTGTCATGCGTAGAATTACATTCATTCCTACCTTTGGTCACTTCGCGATGTGGCCTATGTGCTTCACTGTCAAGCTCTTTATGCCTACTGGCACTTTTAGAACATCGAACTGGAAGTGTGAGCCAAGGTTGATTGAACTTGAAAGCTGTGTCAACGTTTCCTCAACATTCCACTGACACTCCTTTAGAGGCATTCAATTCTTTGAATCAAGAATCAAAATGTCATGATTCAAACACTGCGGTAGTATGCTGTCTTACTCAAGTTAGTGAGTAATGTGACACTAACAGACACTTCAACAGGAGGGTCATTCTTCTATGCAAGTGATTCAGTTACTCCCGTCGGATTAGTTCGTTCAGTCAGTCGTTCGGTTAGTTTATTAAGGGATTGCATAAAACACATAGCAGGCGTACACTAGCATTACAAAAGAAACGAGTAAGAACAAGATGCCAGTTCATAAAGCTTGTTGTGATACGCCGATTTGTGCGCAAATTAGTACGTGTGACCCATTCACTTGACCTCAGTCTTAACTTCTCAAAGTCACGATTGTGAAGCTGAGTTTATCTGCGCGGAACTTCACGTTCATCTGCAAATCATTCACCTAGTAAAGGTACTTACTTCTGTTTACTTTTACTCCAAAGTGGGTAGGATGAATCCACTGAAAGGCATGGATTAGGGACATAATGGATCCAAAAGAGCATTTAGGAGGGCTCTTAATAAATACTAAATACTTGGAGAGATTTAATAGTAAATGA
Organism: Taenia hydatigena; assembly: GCA_036345935.2. Lineage (NCBI taxonomy): Eukaryota > Metazoa > Platyhelminthes > Cestoda > Cyclophyllidea > Taeniidae > Taenia > Taenia hydatigena. The sequence goes on from JADWOT020000004.1 coordinate 20,871,148, forward strand.
AAGTTTGGCTGACTTGGAAATGTAAGCGAGAAAGCTTGTACGTTATTATTGGGAAAATTTGCTAAAAGTTTACCAAAAAGTAGAGCATTCGAGATTATTTTGAGGGCAGGGATTATTACAAGGCTGACCGCAATGCTCTCATGCGTAAGTCCACATCAAAACCATTTCCGAGCACTAAAGTTTATGGCCAGTATGGCGTAAAATTGTTTGAAATTCAGTCCAAGTGATGGGACTCGAACAAGACGAAGTTTAAGAAGAGTGCCTATTCTCTTGACGGAGAAGACTTTGAAAAAATGAGGCTCTACAAAAAAGGTGGACAGTAGATTTGTTACAGAATGTCTGCTGCCTAAACCATTTTGGTCTGAAGAACAGTGTGGTGCAGGGTGTATTGTGTCAAATGGAATCACGGTAGCTGCTAATGGTTTTCTGTGCAGAACTGCCACCTATTTATGACTCATTTTTAAGAAAACGAAACGGTTAACGTCAATTGATTCTTTGGTTTACGAGTAGATAGTGAGGTGGAACAGCAATTTTTGTTCGGCAATTGCTTTAAAGAAATTTTGAAGTATTTCCATTCATTAATGCACCATTGATGTGTTAGTACCCCAATATGGTGCGCTTGCCGTGTCAAGGGTGCTGCTGCAGTAGCGTTCGAACCATTCTAGATGATTAGTGATTTGGCGGTGGAGCTAAGAACAGATAAAAAAGGGGATATCTTGACACATAACACCTATAAAGTTGTCTGGCCTCGTTATGACCTTCTGTGAGAGGAATTAAAGCGAAATGCAAGGTGACAACTTAATTGTGAATACACTTTAAATTGGTGGATACATCACGTAAACCAATCCCATTGCAGCAGTCGGTGTTCACATAGTTGCAGCGAAGATGAACTCTGACGACATTCCTCATTCCATCGTCCGGGATGGCCATTTTTGTACAGCGTAGCATCAAGATGCTCATAAAACAGAGGCAGAACGTTTGTTCGTGGAAAATAGAGGGGGCAGTGATTATCCTTTGGATGTATTGAAGGTAAACGCATTTCAGCTGGAACTAGAGAAGAGTAAATTCCATATCAAATAAGTGCAACTATTGGCTTTTCGGTGCCTGAAATTGGAATTCAGTGGCGTTGCAAGATAAGTAACCGCAAATGCAATGACTTCCCTCAAAAGAACATTTTTTAAGACAAACGTGGAAGGAGCCACTCTGCGGATAACTATGACTTTAGCACTTATTCCATCGCAAAGGAAGGAGCTTAGTACATCGGACTTTTTTCTCGTGCGATGGTGTCCAATTTTAGCCTCCCTTCTAAAGATCCACTTATTTTGTAGCTGAAATGGCAAACACGTCAACAAAACTCAAGTGGCAGACTTAATGACATAACATCCTTACATTCCGCCGCTGCGCACGAACCACTGAGATTTCGTAGTGTCCTCCAGGGCATTTATTCATGCTGCTCAACGATTTGTAGTGATTTTTGGGCAAGGGAACTCCTCAGAGCCTTGGACATTCACACAATCAACATTGTTACCATTAATGCGCTAGACGAGATTACACTGGATAGACCTCTCTGTTCTACAATGTTTTGTAGCATGTCTTTTCAAACATCACTCATCTGCTGTTATTCGTTACGTTATGGTCCGTGATGCAGAAAGAAAATGAAGATAAGAGGAGCAAATAAGTGAAGCAATGAATGATGCAGTGCCCTCTACGATATTTTACTTAGCAATGTCGAAATAATATTCGATTTGATGCTGGAGTAAAGGAATCAATTTAATACCAATAATATTACTTCAGAATAAAGTGGATAAGTTTGCATGTTGAGATTTCGCCTTTAAATGACTTCAACACGTGAAATTAATACCATCGACTTAAGGCTTAGATGAACAGCATGTTGAAGAAGAACGCGACCTTGAATTAGCAAGACGAATCGTTCGGTGAGTTATTTCCTTCTTTCCTTGTTTTTTTCCATATCGCAACCCGAAGCTCATCCAAGAATGCAACGATGATTGAGGTGGTACGAAAGAACCAAATGTTGTTATTATTTATCAAAGACGGGTCAATGCAAAATACGTTTGGGTCGCCAAAAGTTGTCTCAATAGAAAAACTTGAAACAGGCGCATGATTGCTATCCGATCTGTAGGGTCAGATTTAATGAAGGGTAAAACATTAGTCTCATCTTATGAACTTTTGACAAACTATCATTTGAAGTTCCATTTCCATTACACCTTTGACACAGAAACGTCTTTGTAGAACAAATTGAAGCAACAAAATTACTGCATAGTGTAACCACTCAGAAAGGAGCTGCGTGAGTTGTGACATATTGGGAACTAAAGATTAGTAATTTCCAACTTGTAATAGAAGGTGAATCCTTCCAACTTAGAGAGCCCAACTAGAGCATAAAAACTCAAACAAAACGGGAATAACAACATGTGCTTTAAAAAATTCAGTCCATTTTCCCTGGTGCCGCTATTGTTTTTTTTCAAATAAGAAAAGCGCACCGATTAAGAAGATGGCCATCTGACTCAGAGATCGCCCATTCAAGTGCGTTAACTTGTGAACAATGATGGGTGGGCCATGCTGAGCATAGACGTGGCGGGCGAAATGCCAATTGTGCCTTCGTACATCTTAAAAGTACAAATGACAAACCCGTGGAGTTGTTTGCTTGGAAGTAAGGCGCTATGCACTGGGCGGAGGTGTTGGCTGCATTATCTTCATTCCTGCCACACATTTGCTTGCATATGCTTAGAATCTTTTACGGGGCAGCTGTTTAGTAGATCTTACCTTAAAAATTCGCAAAAGCCAAGGAGTAGAGCCTGAGATTCGTCGTTGGTATTTGCTAAGTTGCAAGCAACTGTTTAGTTAAGCTTATGGATCCTGCGAAATTTCCGGTTTTTCCATCTAATTGAATCCAAAATTGCTTGAAACATGAACGTTTTCAATGCTTCACTTTGCTGTGCTCAACATTTTAACCCTAGGTTGCGTGCAAGGTGGCAAGGATTCTCACAGTCGTGCGCAGGCTAGTCCAACCCATAAGTCTGAGTGCGATCGGCTCAACAGAGTAGTAAAAGTGCTGTAGACAAATTCGCGTATTATAGCAATAAAACATAGGTGAATGCGTAGAAATTTATCAAAATATGAAATAGTGGTGAAACCGTCTTGACGAGATGCTTGTAGTAGTGCATTTGCTTCATGATAATGCGTATTTTAGCCTGACCGAATCGGATTTCGCGAAGCCTTACAGTACGATGCAAAACGGTTTTGTGGGTTCGCTGTTAACACTTGCCACTGAATGTCATAATAACCCGCATTTTTCGTAAAGCACACATACAACAATATTTTGGCATTGCCAGCTGAAAAAAACTCCCCATATTTGTAGATGGGACTCGTATGTGAGTGCTCCCGTGACATCTGTAGATAGCTGACACGTTGTACTAAGCCTCAGGATGACACATCTTAAGGCCTTCTTGAGAAGAGTGGAAGCAATATCAACGCAATTGTGCAAATACTGTTTGGCAGGCATTTCGGCAAGTGGCCGAGGTGATGGAGACAATCGCATGCCTTCTTATTAGGTGACCCTTAGACCTCACCTAAAACTTGCGGTTCATGACTGCATTGGGCGTTGTAAGCAAAGAAATTTGACTTTATTCTCTGCAACTGCAGCACTGCGAAATAACTGTTTCCAGCTTGATTCGCTATCACATGAATCCAGTGTCTTCTGCGCTGGCCTGTTCCCATGCAAAAAGTACAACTTACTAGCAGTAGAATGGTATGCTAACATAACCATATGCATATTTATATACGAAAGGACTGCCACGACTTTAATGCGCAATGGGAAAGGGATATGCATTTATGACAATTGAAGCATGGCCACTAATTTTATTTCTGTAATCGAGGAGGAACTTTTCATATTTCGTTGTCGTTTCTGATGATGATCTTTCGCTTTTACCAAAGTCTATAGGTTAAATAGGTAAATAAAGTATTTCATTTTACCTGAATTTGATCATATTTATCATTTTGTTTGCTTGCATGATGTTATTTACACTAAATTGTTTGCAGTTCTGTGAAAACCCTTGAATTTCATACATGCCCGCACGACGCAAAGGACAGAGTGTGTCAGGCTGCTGTAAAGTTTGTTTGTAGACGGCCAGAGGTTAGTCTTCCCGACGTATAGTGTAATGCATCGGTTGTCTGCAAATGATGCAGAGGCAAAAATTCCTTGGACAAATGTTGTTCTCTGCTACTCTTAAGGGTAAAGTGCTGTAAATGTGCCTGACAAACCAATGAGATTGAAGTGCAGTTTGAGTTGCAGCTGTAGTAGGGACATTGCAAAGCCGCTTTGCGTTTGACCACAACGTTTTCGTATAGACAATTAGGTCAGATTTAGAAGTATTATGGGACATGATTTGCAATTTTACTTTGTGCCAAATCACACTGTACCTATTCCTACTTACTAATCTGTCATGTTGGAAATTGCTCTGACAGCACATGCGAACAAATGAAAGTATTTTCCTATTTTACTCATTTTGGACTAAAGTGAAACAGTCACAAATAGCCATTCGGATGACTTTATTCACATGAAAATGCCATAATGATCTCAAGTATTTGCAAACAACCTAGTCAATCGTGTCGTCAGATCAAAGTAACTTTTTTGACTAAATTGGCCATGATTTCACAGCTATCACGCAAATTACTTAAATTGCATCGCCACTTTATTCTATCATTAAAACTTAAAGGCGGCCACTTGTTCCTACTCTTAGAAAATATTCGAGTGAACCGAACACCTCTAAATAATGACTTTACAACATCAAAATTGTCGAATACATGCCCGGTGAAATACATAGACACTTGTCTAGAATGCCATTGCAAGGACCAAGCCTACATTCTAGCTCTTTATGCACAAATACAGCACACATCAGTTCAAAATTGATTTTTTTTCTCAGTTCTCGCTGTCACTGCAAGTCATTTCAACAAATCAACCAATCACATCAACGAGGTCATTTAGACAAACGCATAAAAGCACACGAAGCAAGAAATGCATCTAAAGGATAAGAGAGCAGTTTTAACATAAGGGCGAGTGATTCAAGGGAAAAATTTACGCATTCGGGATTTGTTCGTCATTAAGTCATGTCATGCTAATCGCTCCACAATGCAAAAACTATGATGAGGGTTAAGAGCTCCTTCGAGATACCTGGGCTGGCCATTGTGGACATTTTGTGAAAACACTGCAACGCCTTCTTCCTCTCGTACTCAAACGCAGAATACCTTTGTGGGTGCAGGTTGTGTGCTTAGTTCTTTGACGACTTCTGTCACATGCCTTGGCACACCTCGCGCCATCCAAAAAACTGCCTCATGGTGTGCTTTCATGCCGGATGCACCATCACTCTGGCTCGTCGCAAGTGCAGAGGTCGCGCACTCGTTCTAAACAACCCTTTGATCACTCCTTTTGTGTCTGCCACAAAGATATCATTTGCCTTCTTTCATCACTCTCGAAGCACTGCATGCAACCAATAATCCCTTGCATGCAGGTATTAGCATTTCTGCTGCGCATCACTGTTGGCATTACTTTAATGGGAAGTAATTCAGACTGCTTTACAAATGGTCCATTTTTGTAAGGAAGAACCCACGTTTCTCCTCATAAGTACTGTTGAAGTAAAGCTGAGAAAGTGTGTCAGGTGAAACGTAAGCAGTATTGAAGGATGCGAATGGGCAACTTGTAACTATTGAAGCATATGTGCTACTACTAACGGAAAGTTAAAGAGGATTAACTACAACGAGTTTGACTAGAATTTGTGTGGGGTTAGCAATTAAGTTTTAAATTGGATGTTTGTCAATGCATGTAATGAAAAGCAAAGGATGGAATCATTCTATACTTATGACTGCATGCACTATAATTAACCAGGTGCGACCTACTAAGCAATTACCCTTTAACGAATTCTAAGCATATGGTAACAAACAATTTTCAGGAATGAAGATGATGCAGCCAACACCTCTATCCAGTGCATAGGAAGTTACGCTAACAAACCAAGTCGAACTACACATGTGTGATCACTGCAACAACTACGGATGTGTAATTTGTGGAGCCTTCTACACTATATTTTGCGGAGGAAATGGATCTAGCGAATTTAAATGCACCTAGTTTTGCATCAACTCAATTTCGCCTTGACCTGAGTAAGAGAGAGTAATGACAGATTGTGTCAACCCGATTGCGTAACAATGAAGCAAAGACTTCAATGTAAAATGATGAATTGTAGGTCTAGGTTCCCTATTCTCATGAGCACACTAATGATGTGGCAGAATTTAGGCAACCTACAATAAGAATAAATGATTACAGCGACAAAATTTGAAGCTCTCTTTTGGAAAAGCAATTAATCATGCACTGTTATGCCATAGCAACCACTGTAAATATAAGTAAAGTTTTAGTCTTGCGTTTACACCCAGACAGATGGCTTACCTGCCCACCTTCCATCCGCTTCTCCTTTTGTTTCACTTCTAGGCAATGAGGTGATTCAAGTCTAAGATTTCGCTCACTCAACCGGTCACAGCACGTTGTAACCTTCTTTCACGCACATTTTGACCTCGTGTCCAGTGAGTAAACCATTCATATACTCCTTCCTCCAAATTCATCTACTGATTTTCGAAAGAGTGTAATTGTAGTGGTGCATGATTTCGAGTACTAGACTTGTAGTTGGCTCTCAAACCTAAGGTGTCTCCCATTAATTTTGGAGATAGTTGAGTACAGTCTTGTCCAAAGAAGCCATATTGGCGGTGGAGGTGTTGCGCCATGCTGAACGAAGGCAATGATTCCATCTTTGCGCCAAATCTGTCGCATCTCAGATCACTGAGAAGCTGCACAACTGAAGAGCACCAGTTCTTCTCCATTCTCGAACGATTAAGAAACCCCAGTCTGATTAATGCGGTACTTGAAAGAAAGAAGAGCTAGGGAGGTAAGACCCCAAAATTCCATCTCGCTTTTGGTAATAAAGGCTCGAAAAGCGCTTTGGAGGTAAAAACTTCATTGTCAACTAATTCTATGCGCTCGATGATGAATTACGTAGACGAATGAGAGGGTATACTTAGCACTTGAGTGGATTGGCATGATTTGCTGGTAATTCGTTAGGGAATAGGCAAGGTGAATGCATGATCATGGTAAAATGCAAGGCAGTCACGGGTAATGACGTCGCGATAATGTAGAGATCAGGGTTTGACCCTGTTTTAGAACTAAGAGTAGTGAGAGTGACTAGTTCAAATTGCATGGGTGAAATATTTCAATTCGAGCATGCTTACTACAGCTCGCCACAGATTAAGCGGAGGAAAGGGCAGAGGTAATGCTAACGGCAACTACTTCGAGAAGAGGAAGGTCATCCATCTCATTCTTCTTCCACTCAATCACTCCACGTTCCTTTACGCGGGACGACATTTTGAGGCCCCTTGTTAACAACTAGTTCAATTCACTCACTAATACCACTCCTTTTCAGTAACAAGTACCTGTGACTGAAGATGCGGCGTGCGACTCAGCAAACATTTCGACTGCGAATGCAACAACAGATCAGCCTTGATTAACACCCAACTGTACTATTGGCCGTTATGGAACGTAATATCTTGCAGTTCATTTAGCTGCGCCAAAGCTAAAACCAGTCGCAATGATTCCCAACGTGAAGTAAAACTTGGTTGGATTATAGCTACCAACGGTGTTTGAGAAATGCATCAATTTCATCTGAAACAATACTAGCTTTACGTACAATTGCTTCAGAAGTTGATGTGATCAAAAGTCGCATTTAGTGATCATGGTCGCGACTATGAAAGTGGCCGACTGATGTAGTGGCTTTGGTGTATCCCGTGACGTGAGGTTTGTGCAGCGCCCAATGGTGAGGTGGTGCGACGCAGCGAATGAGATGAATATTGCTGGCTTGAAGAGGAAAGGTGTCGGCTTGTAGAGCGGGCGAAGTCCATGAGAGCAAACAGCATATATAGCACGAAGCAGCCCAACTCCTCAGCCGACGCGTGCAAGCAGTTCTACAAGTACACTCCAAATTCTACTGCTCTCTGCAATGCAATTGTGTGAGTGCATGTGACTCTGACACGTGCTACTCTGTGCTTACAGTAGGAAGCCGCACATATGTGTATTAAGCGATTACAGGAGGTGGCTAAAAGCAGTAAATCAACATCACGTTTAACGACGCACAACTTCACCATTCAGTGCTGCGGCGACACCTCGTCACTGACACACTCTAACACGCATCCACGATGTTTGCTGGACAGTGCAATGAGATGCTGGAGTCGTGCTTGCCCTGTGGATTGCAGCATGCGACAATTTGCATCTCATTGTCCTCGAACCCACCATTTAATTCCTAAAATTATGTATCTTATTACTGGCCTCACTGCGCAAAATGTGCAGCATCTTGTGCCACTCGATGCTCGAAACAAAAAGAAGAGGGTTCAATGAACTGCGGAGGGCTGAATGCGATCTCCTCAAATCGGTGGAAAATTGTGGAGGTAAGTAGATAGAGTCAATGCTGCCAGCTCCACAGCCTACGACGTTACAATGCTTTGCGAAATGCCCAATTCCATCGCCACTACTTACGGTTATCGACATCGGAAGAAGTCTTTGCCCATGCCTTAGTTCAAAATTTGCTCAGTGGACAGAGTTCTCGCACGCACTTTATTGCTGAACAAACCTATTGATGCCACTGAAATCCTGCTATCACCTCCCGGCAATGTGACAATAGACTCACTTGATCGGACACGCAACTGATGACGCTCGATTTGCAGGAGGGAGCCAATCAGGTCTTCAGATTGTTGGCGTGTAAATAATCGTTGTCCTCAGATGAGGAAGATATCACACACACCCACACACATACATACCATTATCACAGACACAGACACATGACTCACACTTCAGACGTCCACGTAAGACCATAAATTCTGCGATCAACCGCATGATCGTTCACCTCCACTCTGAGAAACTTGGACCAACTTCAGCTTATCCCTGACACTTGAGGTATGTTCGATTTATATGGCATGGCACTCACCTGAGTGTCAGTGTGTCAACTAGCCGAAGTGAAGCAACCAGATCTTATTTTCCTTGTTACCAACATTGATTGCTTCACTCGCCTTTCGCTTACATCGCACTATCCTTATGACAGCAACCCTTCCTTCAGTCACCGCTCCGTCATCAGCATTTGTCATCAGCTTCCAGCATAGCATCGGCTTACAAACATTGCGCACAGCTCATGCACTACGGCACGGTGACGACAGCTAATGCTGCAGCAGCACAACTAACTAAACTAAGGCCAACAATGGAAGAAGTGATGAAGCTCTGTGACATCGAACGGAATAATTGACGGCACAAGTGCTCCGCATGACCGACAGGGACGGATTTCAAAATGAGTTTTGTCGCCTTCAGCGTCGTGTCACGCGCTTTTGCCGTGTCTATCGCAGACGATTCTGCTGCATTGTTGGAGAGTTGGTGCTTAAGTAGAAGCCGAGGACCATGCGTACACCTTAAAGGAAAGATGGACCAAGTCGAGTCCATTACTCTCACTGGTGTAGGTAATCTCGTCTGCGCGTGGATGAGCGCGGCAGGTGGAAGAAGGTGGAAGACGGTACAAAAGGTGAAGCTTACGCGGATCCTATACCAGGAGAAGTGGCAAGCCGTAGTGCGACGTTTCTCCTGGTAACTTAAGGGGATTTGTGACACTCAATTACTCTTGTTTCGTGGTGCTTTCAGTGAAAAAACTTAGTTCTTGGGAGGTTGGCCACGAAGTCGAACACGGTTAATCGTTTGTGGTTCAATGCGGTTCCGACGAAGGCAACGACGACGTCAGTAGTCCACAACACTGTGCAGTTAATTCCGACCTGCAATTGAGAGGAATACAGAGAAGAAAATGAAAGAGAAACAAGAAATGAATAGGAAAGAGTAATTGAAAAAATACTGTTTATTTAACAAATTCGGCCCGTAAAAATGCTTTGAGCATTTAGCGTACAGTGGAGTGCCGAGCTTGTGCTACAAAATTGGAGAAAGTTGAGCAAACTGTGGAGTATTGACTTGAATGGATGAAGACAAGGGCAAACATCTCTACCTTTGTCGCAACGCAGATGCAAAAATGTACTTGTCTATGCAGTAAACTGATAGTGGAACCCCATCTGCACAAGGTGGGTTAGACATACTTGACATTGTGCTTGAAAGTGTGTAGGAGGGAGTGAGATCACTGGTGCGCTATTAACGCGTATGAGAAAGAAGCAAATGAGCAGGACGGAATGAAGTGGAAGATGGAGGAAGGCAATTTACTTGGGTTGCAATTTTTATTGCACACCACCACCTTAAACGTCGATCACAAGTAGTCCTCCGAAGCGAACAGATGCTCAGTCGCTTTTAGTGCAATCACCCAAGTTCTTGTGAGGATCCGAAGGTAAATACGTGCGGGCAAAGTTTTCATGCCGCAAGTTTATGAAGAGGAAGTATAATTCAACGTCATTGACGCGTACAATTCCGTGCATACTAACACTCTGATATGGCAAAGGTAACGAATGCCGACACCGTGCAATTTTTGGTTTCACAAGAGCGGACTTAACAGATGCTTCCTCCAGTAGAGAATACACCAGAAAGGGACCATGCTAGTGAACGCACCAGTATCCATTCTCAGGTACGCAGCCTCCACAAACATTTTATTGCCTTTCGTCAAGGTGGCTGAGCTTGTACACAAACCCAGCGGTGTGCTGTGGGTGTATGAGTAGGGTTCCGAACAAGAAAGTGGACGACACCATTTAACTTGAAAAAACACAAGTGTGCGACTTGTACAAAATAGCCCAACGACTAGGGTAGTGAGCTCATGCGCTTTTGCGGGCACATTTCTTCCGCCAAACGCTATAATTGTTGGCTTGATGCGTTGCATTGAAACAGATCCAATGCAATGAACGCAGAAGGGGAGGCGTCAAATGATGGCAGCAGAACGAGCAGTCAATGTTATTAGGAGATATGAAGCAAATAAAGGTGGGGTGGATCAACAAGTGAATTGTGGGTTACCATGTGCAACGGTCTAAACTCCAGTTTGAATTGCAATAAATTCGCTATGATGCTGGGGCGAGCATGAAGTGGGAGGAGACGTCTATTATTGGGAGATGGTGTTTTCGAAGCGTTAAGGAACTCATTCACATACTGGATTGGAAATTATTGCGATACAAGAACTAGTTAATGTGGAACCACGTAACCACGATTACACCTTCGTCAATGAAAACCAGACTTCGATTGTGGTAGAATCACCCATGAATAAGCCACTTACTAACTCATTGGCACCAAGTGGTCAGGCTGTCACAACCACTAAGCAGGAGCTCTCCCAAGCATTCACAGCTTCAATTCTATTGCAAAGACACAGATCACTAATTACTGTGTGCGCGAAGTGACATGGGGTAGTGGCATGAACTTACACAGTGGCACCACAGAGAACAATAGATGTTCGAGCGTGTTTGCACAGTCATGTCTGCACGTCGGTAAGGGAAAGGGCCAATTGGCATTAATTACACTGTCTAGTCTGTCATGGAATTAGCTTGTCCTATTTTCTTACGCTTTCATCCCACTTTCTACAATGCACCGTTTCATTATTACGTACTCCACCGATTTCACGTTGCTGGACCCACCGAAGCCACCCCACTACTCGATGGTCGTCGTCATGTCAGACCAAAATCCGTAGAAGTGGTCATCAATCATGTCGACTTATGGAACGATGAGGTTTGAAACTAGTGTAATTGGCAAATGTACTTAACGAATTTTTATGTGTTCCGATGGTGCTAATTCAGTCACACTGCACCACTTTGGTGGTGGTGGTGGTCATCGCAACTGGTTTGAGACTTGTCGAGGACAGGGCGAATTGTAGCCAAATCGCACTAGATTACGCTTTATGCCATGATCTTGCTCCACTCGGAACGGATTCGTAGTCGCACTCGCAGTTGCATTGTCTACTAAGTCGCACGTCGCACCTCATACCGCATAACTACGCAACGCAATTGGTTGTTACTGAAAAGAAACGAGTGGCATGCGTGAAGTAATTGAACTAATTGTCAAAACGGGACTTCCCAATTGCCGCTTAACGTGGGTGAATGTGGATGAGTGGATGGGTGAGTGAGTGAGTGAGTGAGTGGGTGGGTGAAGGGAGAGCAAGCGCACTGGAACTTACACTTCGCAATCTGGATGCCACATGCTCTTGCTTTCAACTATGCTGGGAGTGAGCAGAAGCAAGCATGCAAAAATTGCCACATTTTCACACGCCTCACGACTACTCAGCCTGCGATGGAATCATAATCACATGGTCACACTACTGAGTACTTCTGACTGCCCTACATGCTGACAAGGTGGAAGCATTTACGTCGCCCACTCTTTAATTAAGCCAGCTCCAAGTACCAAATAAATCGTTCGCCCTCACTATCAGTCTGATCTACTTATCGACTGGTTAATTGTTCCCCATGAAAAAATACGCTACAATTTGAAACTCATACCAATTGCTTAATCTTCTGGACGTCAACGCGCCAGACATCCTGTCATCAGATCAGCAAAATCATCAGATTACCATGTCATAGATCTTCGAGGGTGATCAACCTCCTGTTGCCACTCGTCTTCATCCCAGAGCGCCCACATTTGTGAATGCGAACAGTAATTTGGAGAACGAGACTGATTCGATGTGCTGACACAATCACTGTCCGTATTCGATATGGCACAGTATGCGCACGATTAATTCGGATTATATGAGCAAAAAGCGCAAAAAGCATTTCGCATCGAGTTTGTGGATCATCAGAAATGGGTTGCTCTCATGCCTCTAGTAAAATTATCTAAAAATCAAGGCAAAGCGAAAGGCCCATAAGGTCAACCGTCCTTAACTTCGGTAGACCATCCTCGACTCGAGTGCCATATCCGACTCTGTCATTCGCAATCACGTGTTGTTCACACCGCACTCTTCTGATATAGAGCAGATGAATTTAGAGGTGGGAGAATAGGGACTTGGTTATTGGTTATTGCGTCTGTTGCACTACAAGTGAGACTACAGTCAACCCAAACTCAATGTCAGTCAGTCATTAGTCGATTTACGTGACTAAGTTGACCAAGTGTCGAGAATGCAATCAGGAGCTCACTCGGGTACAGACTCAACGTACGCTCAGCCTCAGGCTTTGCTGGCCAATAGCTAAGCATCCACGTCTTTCTGTGAGATGACTCGCACACGTTAATAAAAAACCATCCCCCTTCAACCTGGGATACAGTCCAACTGATTACTATCTGGCCGAAATGTCATAAGACAGGGACCGCCCACATCAAAAAAGCCGAGGTTATATCATCTTGCTTCCTTGTTGACGTGATGGCAAATGACATGATCGTCTCTCGTTTGCAGAAGTTTCGAGAAAATATTACTTACTTAACCATCTTTTAAAGCCGCGTCGATGACACAACTAATATGTTGACGTTTAGTTTTGTCCTTGGTGTGCCATGGATTGAGACGGTAGTTGGAGCAATTGGAGTCATGAGATGGGCTGCTTCATGAGTGTGCTTATGGGCAAGTTCTAAGCAAATCGCACTTGTTTCATCAAAAGGGGCAGCTAGAAATTGCACTGCCTTCCAATCGGGCACAAACGCATTGATAAAGGTAAGACTAACAGAAAATAATGCAGCCATGACTTGGGGTGGTTGATTATGCGGCGCAAGTTGCCATTTGGTGATTCTCCAACAAAGTCCTAACCACGACGCAAATATTGCCTACAACTCGTTTTAAATTATGCAGTCAAGGTCCTATCGAAGCAAACTAAATTAAATTTGCATTAAATTTGAAGTGCCTAAATAGTGATTATAAAAGCCAATGCATAATCAGAATGTAAAGCATTCAATAGGCACGATATATTCCACCAACACGCATATTGGAATAGCATGGATAATGCAACTCTTGCTATGCATGAACTATAAAACGCGCTGCAGATAAATGGCAAGAGTAGCTCATGAATTACAATCAATTCAAGCATGGAGCGAAGGTGAAGTTGGCACTTAGCGTAACTTGGTAATGCTTACAAGATTACTAGGCATTAAGCCACTAAGAACGGATACCTTCATTTCGAATTTAGGCTACCACAAGCGATCAGGTGGACTAAAGTGAACCGTGGTACAGAAACGGATGCAAAAACACATTACATTTTGGTTAAGAAAGAAGGATGCGCTAACAGCAGTCCACCTCGTTGACACATGGGATTCTCGCGTACTCGGTTCCATGTTAGACGGACTGTTACTTACTGTAACAGGTTATTCCTCATATGCACACGAGAGTCAATTCTTCGGTTGTCTATTTTGCACTTATTGCCGCTGTATCCAAGAGAAAATGACACCACATACTCTCCCGCTTCCAATGGCCCTGCCAGCACTTCTATTTCAGCTCAGGTTCCTCCCTCACCGAACATTGCTAAAGAAGGAATCAGAGGGCGACACTGCTCCACGCATGCTTGGAGTCGCCACACAAACGCGTCCACATGCAAGGTGAAATGGAGGGAATGGCGCACCAGCAGGACGAAGAGCAAAGGCTATGCAAACGAGAGCCGATGAGTAAGAGCGAACACATTAGAAGTAATAAAGCGCTACTGCTCTGGCGTCAGAGCTGGACCACCCAGCGGTGGTGGACCTAGGAAAAGGGCGACAAGGGCAGGGCAGCAACCGCGCGGGGGCCCGGCCGGGATTTGAACCCGGGACCACTCGCACCCTAAGCGAGTATCACACCTCTAGACCACCAGGCCACTCACTCTCGCCTTTTCACCTCCCCTCCTCCGTCTCCCCCTGCCCTCTACTCATTCCCCCCCTCCCTTGTTGTTTCTTCATCTCACTACCTCCCTCCACTCCTCCGCTCACTCAACCACCCACCCACCCACCCAGCCAATCAGCCAGCCAGCCGACCATCCATCGCCTCGGAGCCCAGCCCAGCCCAGCCCAACCCAACCCAACGCAACGCTACGCTACGCTACGCCCTCCAATGCAATCACCTCCCCCTCCCCCTCTATTCCACCACCATCCATCTCTGCCCTCCATTTGCCTTGCGTCCGCGCCACCCTTTTCTGCCTTCCCACGCCAACACCGCTCACACCAAACATGCCCTCCCCTCTCCCCCCTCCCCCCAACAAATGCACTCGCATTCATACCCTTCCAACCGCCAACCACCAACCACCTTTTCCGCTTACCCACCCACCTACTCTTTAATGCCTGACAAGCGGTCCACTTATCAACCGACCGATCCATTTGTCTTCTTCCATCGCTACCTACCAATCGATTCATTAGTGTCCATCCGCCAACACCGCGACCGGTAGCCCGCAATGCGCAGCATGAATGAAGGCACATGCGCACGCAATGCCAACAAGCCAGCAGACCTGTGGCAGCAGACACAAAATGAGCCACCTCTAGGTGGCGTCTCACTCATGCCAGCAGTGATACTCCAATCCACGCTTGCATGAGTTGTCTTTACAATCTATACTCCTCTGCTTTCATTGTTTCCCCTTTCCCCTAAAGTTCTAATTAATATTTTATAACTTTTCGCATGATTATTCTTTTTTTATAGAATGCGATAAAGTTGGCTTTAAATCAGTTCGTTGCATGCCATGTTGTTACATAGGTATGGATACTGCCTTGGGTTTGGGAATAACGTATAATTTGCGAACAGAAAGTCGTCGCTTTTTAGTTTCTGCATTGTTGCCGCCTATCCCAACCACTTTTTCAACTTTAATGTGTCGTTTTGCTAATTACGTGGTTGACTTGTCTTTGCTCCTCCACTAAATTTTGAATTTCCCTTTTTTAACTAATTTCGTACAGCAACTTGAAAATACCAGTTTTTGAGAGGCTTCTCTCGCAGAGACGTCATACCAAGTCTTGCACGCAATCGCTGACAACAATACTAACTCGACTCATTGCTAGGGTTGGAATGAATTAATGCAATGCATCGTGACGATCACCTCAGAAACCTCTACAATGGTAAAAGAACAATGTGTGTACTAACCAGTCTTACTCAGTCAGGTAACCTTAGGCCCATAATAGATCCTGTGATTGGATGCATCAACCTCCTCGTGACGACTTGCTTGGGTCCCAAACGCGCTGTCTTGGTAACCATTATATCCCCATAATCACCCAAACCGCCCCCCCCCCCTCCTCCTCCTCCTCCATCTCTTCCTCGTTCCACTCCTACTACGCCAAAACAGGGGGAGCCAGCACCAGAGGTGCGCCATCCACCAGTGCAAGGAGGAAGGCATTCGGACCTGCATTGAATGTGTAGGCCACCCAAGGACGAGCAAGTAATAATAGTGAATGGCACACGCATTATAGGCAATTTCCATGCCATACAGCGTAAATCAAGGTGGCAAGCAGAGCGGTTTTGTGCGCGTGAATTCAACAGCTTGTGATGAAGCTTATTGTGAACAACAAGACAAATCCTAAACCTGCTTACATCTACACCAAGCACGCAAGACATTTGAGAGATGCAACCATATTAAAGACGGTCGTGTGTCCATGCATCAATAAAGTTTCTGGTGGTGGCAATCCCATTCGCAGCCCACAATAGGCGATCTCGTGGACATTCAGCAAATGAAATCATGATGACTAACGCTTATCTTGGCAATAACTTGTACAAAGAGCAAAGTTTCCGCAGAAACAGTGAATCCAAACGCACCCAAACATTTCCATTTTCCAGGAGCTAGCACACGCTGTGTACCAAGACAGGGGAGCGGTTTATCCCACAACGAGGCTGCCCAGGTACCGATTGAAGGCTGGGTGACGTTTGTAAACTTATGAAGAGACAATGAGGAAAAATAAATGCCGATCTCACCGCTGTATGTTTGCACATTTCATTTACAAAAAGTTCTACTGTAACGACCGATGCTCGTAGTCATCCGAAGACAATATTAAGGGTGTTACTCTGACTTCCTATTCTACATTCCTTTCGGCAGGACATATGTCGAAGCAAAACAATCGCACTAAGGCACGAGGCATGCGGGGCAATTCCACCATCTTTCGCATCTCAAACCTGCACGAAGCTCAGATCGCAATCCTGAATAAATAATAAGTGCTGTAGAATATGGCTTCTCAATGATCGGGCAAAAGAACTATCGAACGCCATTCAAATTTACTCAGCTGAGGCATCATAAGAAGCTTGCAACATGCAGAGGATTCGAGGTAGCAGTGACGTTTACTTTCCTACTGTAGAAGGAATAGGGTGTGGTCTTCGCTATAAGACAGGGGTACCACCACATCCTTATCCGTACCCTCTTCATTCCTCCCATTATATCGCCATTCCTTTCGCACCCCAACGCATCACACGGGAAACCAAAGTTAACAAGATGGGGCTGAAGTGACATCAAGTCAACAGTGCTTAGGACTGCGCTGACTGTCTCGCAAGCAAACACTTTGTGCAGTGAAATTCACAGCAAGTGTTCATCGCATTTGACAGGAGCCATAAAGCGTCAGCTGAGGTGCCTATAACCCCGGAGTAAGTACCTCTTCGGTTCGACTGAATTCTCGGGCATGCAAGTACGTTGCCTGCCCCACTTTAGCTGCTAATTTTGGGAGCTGAGGGCACTGAGTTTCTTGCAATCATTGGCTAGCGCCTTTCTCTCCCATGAAGTGGAACAAGGTTCTTAAGCGTCTTGTAGTTATACAAAATTGCGAGCAGTCACCAGTGGTTGGTTATGGTGAAGATCATTTGGCGTGGTGGTGACGTGGACGTTAGGTCGTTATTTTGTCTACAGTCCGGCACCTGGTTTGAGATTGTTCAGCTGAATGGTATTTGAGACGTCTGACTCGCCCTCAGAAGTAGGGTGGATTGGGAGATGCCACTTGACTTGTTTGTAATTAAAGGCACGATCGCTGTTTGCACTCATAAATAGGCTCATGAAACGTCAGAAGTTGTGTTCCACAGTGGTTTATTCAACAGTTTTTGCAACGATTAGTGCTTCAAGAAGTATTTTTGGGGCTGTATCAGTAGTGCTTGGCAGATGAAGCGGTGGCCTCCAGATTGCCATCAGGAGGAATGCTATTGATGTCGATTTGCATGCATTGTCAGATCCTGCCATTCGGCCTTGTGAACGACAGCGCTGGTGGTTTGGAGGTTTCGTGAGAGGTTTTTGGCTACTGAGTTGGGTCTGTTTCAGGGAATTGAAATATCTTCATAATTTAGACGCTGTGGTAGTTGCATGTGGCTGGGATTATGGCTAAGTATCCATGCAGCCGCTCAAAAGGAATGCGGTCGGCTATTGTTCTCAAACGCATACGAGGTGATGGTGACAAGTGCATTCTCGGATTGAGGTAAGATTCCCAACAGGCAGTAATTTCGGAGGTTGATTGTTCGACCGGTAATGTGGTCTTCCAATTGTTATTTGCAGCTTGACCATTTTGAAGACTGCTTGTGTTAGAATTGTAGCTGCTCTGGGACGTGGACCTACGATCGCCTACGATCGGTGTCATCGCGCTTGCAATGTAAACGCGAATCGGTGTGTAGGGCGCATAGAGCTCATCTACTCCTCCGCGCTAGTCATAAGGAGCAGGATGAACGGCGTATGCATTTATTGCTGCTTATCCTATCGTGGCATTCGGGTGCGGGCTTTCGACCACCTCAATGAGGTGTTTTCTGCAGTAGAGAAGACAAACTTTCACCGGTTGGAACATTTGTCAACCTGGATGGTGTATGCCATTCATAGGTTGACTTCACTGCATCACTTCAGTCTTCTCCGTAGTATTAGAGCAGCCGCATTCTACTCCATGTTATGATCATTGCAACGGGCTCCACATTTGTTAGAGTTTAAACGAATAAGCTGCCATGCAACCACGTGCTATGCTGGAAGGCAAGCCGATGACGAAATGGGAACCGTCAGTGTAGTCGCACGCCTTCTCGCCAGCCACACTGTAGCGTCCCGAGGCTCCCTTGAAGGCAAAAGAAGGCGGAATGCTAGGTAGAATATATATATTCACCGGACAGAGGGAAAAAGGCTGCTGGCATGGCTCAGAGGCCAGCCCACGCAGCTAGGGCAATATGGCCACCTCTGTGTCCTTGACAGAAACCAGCAGTTCTAACACACAAAGTACTACACACACCACTGTGTTTCACGAACTACTTGCTATTGAAAAGAATTGAGTGGCATGCGTGAACAAATTGAAATAATCGACGCATCGGAGTGACACTTTCGTGTCGATTCACGAACATGGAAGATTCAAAGTAGAAATTGATGAACAGGCATCTATTTGCTTGAACTAATGGTCGCGATAACACTTGCATGTCTGGATAGACTTGTGCATCCCTTCACTGGACGATAATAGCGGTTTCACTTTGAATTGCTGTGCTCCCCTAATCACATTTGATGAAATGACCACTTTAAGTTCGTAAATGCTAGCCTGAAGTATGACGGTAGAGTGCCCCCTTGATTGGACAGAAGTTGGTATTTTAGCTAATTTCATCGGAGCATAGGACTTTGCATTGCAAACCTGTCTATTTGCAAAACTGTCTAAGTGCCAAGAATACTCCAGTTGGTTGGGCTGCACTAATGCGTTGCAGTAGTACCTTTAAACAGGCGCCTTGGTACTCTACCTAAGCTCGCCGTCTTTTGACGTGGCGAATTGAAAGTGAGACTAATCCTCTTCGTCGCATCAATTGAGACTCAAAACTGCAAGCTATGAAGTAGGCCAGTAAAAAATTGTTCAGACTACTTTGAAGTTATTGCAAATTTTCCAGTGGCATATAATTATCCATCTAAGGTGCTTGTACCTGAGCTAAATTAGCGAAGCAATAGTCGCGGCTTCCATGCTATGGCATTTTCTGTCAGTCGCAGCCGATTGTGCTCCTTTTTCTCAAAGCACGGTGCATCACCGGAGCATCAGCAGTAGAGTCTGCTTTTGGAGTTACTGCAAATAGCAAAACATAGTTCACAATTTCTGCTGGATATTGGAGCAACAATTGGACTTTGGGATCGCATGTGTTCAATTTAGTACCTTCAACTTCATTTGAAGCACTTTTTATGAACTAGCACCAATAGTGAAGATTGTCTGTGTTAGGGCGGTTTGCGATGTGTGAAGCAGATGTATCCCTACTGACAATTTCTCACCTGTTGATAGTTTTGCACGTGTTTTAGTTACACTTTGATACAATGAGTACGGTTTAGTTCAGTGACGTCTTTGTTCTTGCCAACATAAATCTATCAGCTTTGTTGACTGGGTGGTATGCATGCTTGTCTGAACGCACTCACTGGGCGAGAAGCGGTCAGAAAGTGTTGGCTTCGTGTTGGATGGATGTCATCGTCTCTCGAGGAGGATACGTACCCTGAATGCGTGTGGCCTGCAATATCTGCGTCTCTTTAACAATCACTGCGTCATAAAATTTGCCATGAGCCAACTCGCCTACTCGTTCTAAGTACATCAACGCCAAAGTTGGAGTGAGAAACACTGCACTCAAGACATAAGAACGCTGCACTTTTTTCATTAATGCTGCATGCAGTGCTAATCACACATTCGAATACCCAGATGCTCGATTATTTGCATAACTAACTGATGAGCATTTCGAAACCTCCTTCAACTTAAAGCTATTCAAAATGCATAAATATGCGTGCATTCATAAATCGAATTTCCGATTCGATACCCAAACAATGAAGCAGTGATTCGCTAATGTTTACTATCAGGTTTATAGCACAACTACCACCACCACGATGCAGATGGACAGACTGGCTTTATTAATTATGGAAATAGGTTCTATCAAACTTAAGGCTATTACTCTTCCGCATGCTTAATTTCATTACCTCAGAACTTTCTTACAACAACATCACAGTGACCCCGTGTCGCTGTCATCTAAGTGGAGGCACAGATTGGCGTAACATCACCTCGGCATTTGGTAAGCGAGCGGACCCAACACCACCATCAGCATTCTGTACATCCTGCTGACAGTCATGTCATCAGGCAGACAAGGACAGCGTCTGTGTACCGGCATTTAAAGGACTAAGTGCTCAGGCTTTTCAACAGCGCCATGAACGAGGACTCAATCTTTGATACGCGCTAATTGACGATTGTTCAGTAAATTTAATCCACAAAGAGTATGCCTCGTGCAAATCCACTCACGCACTATTTCCATCTGGTGGTAAAGCGGGTTCGTATTATGCACAGATGAGTGAATACTTGTGCATCCTTTCAGAGCAAATGGTACCTCACTTTAAAATGGCTTTGGCTAGGATACAGGGTATGCGATGTAATTGCACTTTGGCAACCCACTAATAGGAGGCCCGAGTAAGGCGAGTAGAAACGAAATAGCATGGAATTTACTGTTTATTCCGTGGCATCATTATTTTGTGTAGAACTGAGAAGCGCCTTAAGTGTTTTTACAACCACCTCAAATGCAGCTTTGATGAACGAGCTCAATTTGGCCTCATGCCAGTAGCTTTGATTTGTAGACAGGAGCCACTGCTATTTCCATTTTATGCAGACTCTAGTGTTCGAAGAGGAACTAGCGATAAGAAGTTCACTCCATATGGCACTCTTACCGATAGTTTATCAGGGTGTAGTTATCATCGTTTGAAATCATCCAACCCAATTTCGCGTTTCCAAATGCTTTTTTCCGTATGTATCACTTAGTTGGCACGACTTGTCTGACAAGCGTGTTAGAATAGAAGGTTTCAATTTGTTGAAATACTTTGTTATGAAATGGTCCTGGGCAATCCTGTGTGAAGGCATGGTGATTGATGTGGAGATGTCAACCGAACCCACCATTAAGCTACGCCCCTTACCAAGACCACCACCGCGTCGGACACTTTGGCCTAAAGCCGGGTCATTGGCGGGCGTGACTGCTGGTATGGGACTTGCACATATAGACAGAGGAAAGGGCTCCATACTGGTCCAAATCCTACTTAATGCAGAGTTTGGTCAAAAATGAAAATTTTCTATCTTATCCCATGGCATTCCCCTTCGGACACAAGTCTACTTCCACGTGCTGTGGCACCCACTGTTACCGAGACTCTCCCGTACCACACCACACCACACCACAGTGCTGCGTAGTGCTTCATGAGCGGGAGGAAAGCGGCATTCAACAGGAATGTCACTGGACCACTGAGCTACCCGAGTGGGTGAAATTGACAGTAGGGGAATGGGCGGAGCAGGAGTGGTGGTCGGTGGAATGGTGTTGTTGGGGCAGGAGTGAAGATGTGAAGGAGAGGGGGTGGTAGAGAGAGTGAAACATGAGGGGTGAGGGTGAGCACAGTGTTGCAGTGTGGAGGGGAATGGCGATGTGCACAAGGCTGAGGTGAGTGGATGTGCAGCAGGTGGGAAGTGATGATGTGGTGAGAGGGTGGTGGGTAGGGGAGGCGGAGGGCAAGCGGAGGGAGGAAGGGGAGTGGGTAGGGGGAGGGGTAGAGGGGGGGAGGGTGAGGGAGGGCAAGGGGGTGGAGAGAGTGGGGAGTGGAGCGGACGCAAGACGTGACGCGGTGGCCGAGTGGTTAAGGCGATGGACTGCTAATCCATTGGGGTTTCCCCGCGTGAGTTCGAATCTCACCTGCGTCGTGCATCTCCGCTATTGCCTTCCTCGCTACGATGCCGTTTATTGCACTCCAAGTGGCTTGCTTTGCTTCGCTGCCACTGTCCTCACTGTGAATGTTTTCGCGTCTTGTGGGCCTGAGTGGTGGCGTGCGGACTAGAAGACGACGTGCCAATAGTGGTGCGCAAAGGGATGCCGCGACCCGGGCTCGAACCGGGGACATTTAGATCTTCAGTCTAACGCTCTCCCAACTGAGCTATCACGGCGACGCGCCACGTCGCGACGCGCTACCCTACACACACCACGCCCCACCATCCACCACTTACTACACAACACCGCCTACATTGCCTACCACCCTCCTCACATGCGTGCTCCCCCCTTCTCCTATGCTATCGTGCACAGCAAAGAATCCCAGTCTTCTCACTCACGAACGCCTGTCTGACAATCCCATTACCATCTGTGTGTGAGATCAATGCACATGTCTCGGAGAGTTACTCTAGGCAATCAAAGGGCCTTACATCTGATAAATGGTTGCTTCATTTAATTACAAGCTACAATCAGGCTTCAACAGTGCACCAGACAACATCCCATCATTGAAACGTGAAATGAATTGAACAAAAGACCTCAAGACGTTCTTGTTGGTCGACGCAACGGAGCCGTAAAGCAAATCAGCTTTAACTTGAGTCCATGCAGCAATGCAGTTTCAAGGTCACGACGAGCCAATGCGCATGCAGTGTCGTTTGGAGTCGCCATGCCGCCATTCCACCGATAAGGCTACCACCACGGATGACTTACCTTAGCGTGAACTCGTCTTTGTCAAAACTTTGCGAGACGTACGACAACCCTAAATATTTTGGCAGAATCGTCAAGCACAGGTCGAGCATTGCTTAACCATGACCCGCTTCAGTTCTGTGACTCAACTGCTGCTTCATTAATATCGTCAATCAATCTTGCTCACCAATCTGCCCTCAACCTGCCTGATTACAAACTCGATGTTGACTCGGAAGAAGGAAGCTTTTCATTTGCAGTATTTTGCTACTTACTTCTTCACTTCGCTAAAACTTATGGTCGCCCAAGCGGTGCATCGATGTGGGCGATTCAGTAACCGGTTTAGGGATTCAAAACAGTCATCAAAAAGACGCGGGATTTCCACTTTGCAGTAATGGAAGGGACAGACTGGGGCCATCTTTGGCTTTCCTTACCACTGCAGTATTTTGCTACTTATAATAAGATTTATTGCGGCATTAAACCTGAAAGAAACTGCCAATGAGCCGTTTCCAACATGAGACACTTCACTCTTGTTTACAAGACACTCTACACACTCGCCCACCCATCAGTAAATGCTCTGATTTGCACTAGAACTGCCCCATTTTGGTAATGCTGAGGTGTGCAATGTCGCTACTAGCCGCGCAGTACAGAAAACTGCTCTCAACCCAGAGGAATGTCCATTCGATGCGAAGAGTACCTGCTTCGTGTGCTTTGTGATGATGTATGAGTGCACCTGACGCGGATGACGCACATGCAGAAGGCTAGTGCCTGAGTCATGACAGGTCGACAAGACATGAAAAGCGTCAGCCCTGGCCCAGGAAGGGCGTCCCGTTGACTGGTGGGCAGGACGCATGTGTGGTCGTCTTAGCCTGTCCCCCACCAATCTTGGCAAATGAATGAGCCAGTAACAGTAGTAAGGAAAGCTAAAGATGGCCTCAGTCTGTCCCTTCCAATGACTACAAAGTGGAAATTCCACGTATTTTTGATGACTGTTTTGAATCCCTAAACCGGTTGCTGAATCGTCCACATCGATGCACCGCTTGGGTGTCGAACAGCGACCACAGGTCTTAGCGACGCTCCTTTTGGCGAAGGGCGAAGAGAGGAACGCAAAGCAGAGAGCACAACCACACGAACGACGATAACGCCAATGTGGTGCGGAAGGATAGACAGTAGGTAGGCCTTGCAAAGGGATGCCCGAGGGCTCCCCACTGGCAAAAACTATGCACCCGAGCGAACCCGATTAGAGTCCGTCGCAGGCTTCAACACAGCGAAGTGCAATGCTGAGCCTCCACCTGGGGTCAGAGCCTTGCTGATCACCCTGAACCCGGCGCCAGGTAAGTTTATTCCGCTCGCACCCACACCATGCCCCCTCCAGCACTACAGCTTGCGCCTTCCACCTTGCTTTGCCTAAACTAAACATCACTTCACACTTCCACCACCTCGAGCATTCCTACACTCATGCACTTGCTCCTTCTTGCGCCAATCTTCATCATCTTTCCCATCTCTCCTCCTCCTTGTCACGCACCTACCCCCTGTCTACGCAAACCTACTTTCCCACTTCAGTAGCACCTTCTGTCTCACCTCTTGTGTGTCTCGCGTGTCAAGTGGCATGTCACGTTGAAGTGCCTGTGGCAAGGCGGTGTGTGGAGAATGATGGAAATACGTTCCATTTCCTCACTTGTCAAGGATAGAGGCCGACACACAACTCATGGAGTCACAAAACCCGACATCCTCCGTAGCCTCCGTTTTCGTCAGTAGCTCGATTTGTCAAAAGGCGTCGCCTAAAGGGCTGCATAGCAAACGAGGCGCCAATTTTGAAAGCCAATTCTTGATTGGCGATAGCTTGTGGAAATGCTGGACACTGCAACTAGAAAACAAGGAGCCTCAGGATTATGTGGCGCCTAATTCGATGCCTTGTTAATTGATTGGAAAACAGGCATTTCACCATAAAAGCCCTTACTTTAAATGTTCATCTTCAAGTTGACACGCGCACTTTGCCACTCCTCTTCGGCAAATTGTGCCGATGAGTGCGTGAGGCTCTGTTAAATAAGAAGTTGTAAAATCATCAAACAATTTCCTTCTTTTAATGATGCTTGCGCAGTAGTGCAGGCAGTATGAATGTCCTTCTTTACAAAACCCGCAAAAGTGATGCTCATAGAAACATAAGTGGTTTGTGGTTTATGGTTTCTGGCTGCTCAAAACCAGGCATGTATCTCTCTAATTTCATGGCTTTTAAATAAGTATTAACGGAAAAATGTTATTTATTTCAGGTGATTTTAAGCTTACTTTGACATTCGAAGTTAAATAAATATATGAAGTTGATAACAGTAAAATACTACCTGCCCATTCAAAGCTTGTTCAGAGTGAGCTTAGGTGAGGTGATTTATTTACATAGCCAGCTCTAAACTCTACACAACCCTTGTCCTCCGCCTGGTTCTCCAGCTCTCTGGTCCCATAAGAGGTAGAGCCGGTCTGGGTTTAGAGTTTGTTTCCTCCGAAGGTGATGGCGTCGTCTTGGTCATGAAGTTAGTGTCAATGGCCTACTTATTTCCCAAAAGATATGTTCAAGCAAGCATTCACCCCGTAGATACCTGGTCACCACTTTGACCCGGTTTTCAGTCCACCTGTTTTGGGTGGAAGCCACATGTGCTTCTTCTAGTGAATCTCCATTCTTCTCTTTCTTTGCATCTAACGAGAGGTATACGTTGCATACGCAAATTTTATTGTATTAAACAGCGAAGTGTTAAATAAAGAGCCGTGTGTAGTACTTTGCTTGTTAGAACTGCCGGTTTCTGTCAGGGTCACAGAGGTGGCCGTACTGCCCTAGCTACGTGGGCAGCTTATTTACCTCTGTCCGGTGAATATATGTATTCTACCCTGCCACTTTGCCTTCTTTTGCCTTAAGAGAGCCTCGAGAAGCTACACCATGATTACAGTCCATGCAATTTGCTAATGTTGTTACTTGGGAAGTAATACTAGTCGATGGAGCGCAAGTGACGCAAGAGTCAATTGTAGCTGCCCTCGTTTGCTATGCAGCCTTTTAGGCGACGCCTTTTGACAAATCGAGCTACTGACGAAAACGGAGGCTACGGAGGATGTCGGGTTTTGTGACTCCATGAGTTGTGTGTCGGCCTCTATCCTTGACAAGTGAGGAAATGGAACGTATTTCCATCATTCTCCACACACCGCCTTGCCACAGGCACTTCAACGTGACATGCCACTTGACACGCGAGACACACAAGAGGTGAGACAGAAGGTGCTACTGAAGTGGGAAAGTAGGTTTGCGTAGACAGGGGGTAGGTGCGTGACAAGGAGGAGGAGAGATGGGGAAGATGATGAAGATTGGCGCAAGAAGGAGCAAGTGCATGAGTGTAGGAATGCTCGAGGTGGTGGAAGTGTGAAGTGATGTTTAGTTTAGGCAAAGCAAGGTGGAAGGCGCAAGCTGTAGTGCTGGAGGGGGCATGGTGTGGGTGGGAGCGGAATAAACTTACCTGGCGCCGGGTTCAGGGTGATCAGCAAGGCTCTGACCCCAGGTGGAGGCTCAGCATTGCACTTCGCTGTGTTGAAGCCTGCGACGGACTCTAATCGGGTTCGCTCGGGTGCATAGTTTTTGCCAGTGGGGAGCCCTCGGGCATCCCTTTGCAAGGCCTACCTACTGTCTATCCTTCCGCACCACATTGGCGTTATCGTCGTTCGTGTGGTTGTGCTCTCTGCTTTGCGTTCCTCTCTTCGCCCTTCGCCAAAAGGAGCGTCGCTAAGACCTGTGGTCGCTGTTCGACACCCAAGCGGTGCATCGATGTGGACGATTCAGCAACCGGTTTAGGGATTCAAAACAGTCATCAAAAATACGTGGAATTTCCACTTTGTAGTCATTGGAAGGGACAGACTGAGGCCATCTTTAGCTTTCCTTACTACTGTTACTGGCTCATTCATTTGCCAAGATTGGTGGGGGACAGGCTAAGACGACCACACATGCGTCCTGCCCACCAGTCAACGGGACGCCCTTCCTGGGCCAGGGCTGACGCTTTTCATGTCTTGTCGACCTGTCATGACTCAGGCACTAGCCTTCTGCATGTGCGTCATCCGCGTCAGGTGCACTCATACATCATCACAAAGCACACGAAGCAGGTACTCTTCGCATCGAATGGACATTCCTCTGGGTTGAGAGCAGTTTTCTGTACTGCGCGGCTAGTAGCGACATTGCACACCTCAGCATTACCAAAATGGGGCAGTTCTAGTGCAAATCAGAGCATTTACTGATGGGTGGGCGAGTGTGTAGAGTGTCTTGTAAACAAGAGTGAAGTGTCTCATGTTGGAAACGGCTCATTGGCAGTTTCTTTCAGGTTTAATGCCGCAATAAATCTTATTATAAGTAGCAAAATACTGCAAACGAATGAACCAGTAACAGTGGTAAGGAAAGCCAAAGATGGCCCCAGTCTGTCCCTTCCATTACTGCAAAGTGGAAATCCCGCGTCTTTTTGATGACTGTTTTGAATCCCTAAACCGGTTACTGAATCGCCCACATCGATGCACCGCTTGGGCGACCATAAGTTTTAGCGAAGTGAAGAAGTAAGTAGCAAAATACTGCAAATGAAAAGCTTCCTTCTTCCGAGTCAACATCGAGTTTGTAATCAGGCAGGTTGAGGGCAGATTGGTGAGCAAGATTGATTGACGATATTAATGAAGCAGCAGTTGAGTCACAGAACTGAAGCGGGTCATGGTTAAGCAATGCTCGACCTGTGCTTGACGATTCTGCCAAAATATTTAGGGTTGTCGTACGTCTCGCAAAGTTTTGACAAAGACGAGTTCACGCTAAGGTAAGTCATCCGTGGTGGTAGCCTTATCGGTGGAATGGCGGCATGGCGACTCCAAACGACACTGCATGCGCATTGGCTCGTCGTGACCTTGAAACTGCATTGCTGCATGGACTCAAGTTAAAGCTGATTTGCTTTACGGCTCCGTTGCGTCGACCAACAAGAACGTCTTGAGGTCTTTTGTTCAATTCATTTCACGTTTCAATGATGGGATGTTGTCTGGTGCACTGTTGAAGCCTGATTGTAGCTTGTAATTAAATGAAGCAACCATTTATCAGATGTAAGGCCCTTTGATTGCCTAGAGTAACTCTCCGAGACATGTGCATTGATCTCACACACAGATGGTAATGGGATTGTCAGACAGGCGTTCGTGAGTGAGAAGACTGGGATTCTTTGCTGTGCACGATAGCATAGGAGAAGGGGGGAGCACGCATGTGAGGAGGGTGGTAGGCAATGTAGGCGGTGTTGTGTAGTAAGTGGTGGATGGTGGGGCGTGGTGTGTGTAGGGTAGCGCGTCGCGACGTGGCGCGTCGCCGTGATAGCTCAGTTGGGAGAGCGTTAGACTGAAGATCTAAATGTCCCCGGGTCGCGGCATCCCTTTACGCACCACTATTGGCACGTCGTCTTCTAGTCCGCACGCCACCACACAGGCCCACAAGACGCGAAAACATTCACAGTGAGGACAGTGGCAGCGAAGCAAAGCAAGCCACTTGGAGTGCAATAAACGGCATCGTAGCGAGGAAGGCAATAGCAGAGATGCACGACGCAGGTGAGATTCGAACTCACGCGGGGAAACCCCAATGGATTAGCAGTCCATCGCCTTAACCACTCGGCCACCGCGTCACGTCTTGCGTCCGCTCCACTCCCCACTCTCTCCACCCCCTTGCCCTCCCTCACCCTCCCCCCCTCTACCCCTCCCCCTACCCACTCCCCTTCCTCCCTCCGCTTGCCCTCCGCCTCCTCTACCCACCACCCTCTCACCACATCATCACTTCCCACCTGCTGCACATCCACTCACCTCAGCCTTGTGCACATCGCCATTCCCCTCCACACTGCAACACTGTGCTCACCCTCACCCCTCATGTTTCACTCTCTCTACCACCCCCTCTCCTTCACATCTTCACTCCTGCCCCAACAACACCATTCCACCGACCACCACTCCTGCTCCGCCCATTCCCCTACTGTCAATTTCACCCACTCGGGTAGCTCAGTGGTCCAGTGACATTCCTGTTGAATGCCGCTTTCCTCCCGCTCATGAAGCACTACGCAGCACTGTGGTGTGGTGTGGTGTGGTACGGGAGAGTCTCGGTAACAGTGGGTGCCACAGCACGTGGAAGTAGACTTGTGTCCGAAGGGGAATGCCATGGGATAAGATAGAAAATTTTCATTTTTGACCAAACTCTGCATTAAGTAGGATTTGGACCAGTATGGAGCCCTTTCCTCTGTCTATATGTGCAAGTCCCATACCAGCAGTCACGCCCGCCAATGACCCGGCTTTAGGCCAAAGTGTCCGACGCGGTGGTGGTCTTGGTAAGGGGCGTAGCTTAATGGTGGGTTCGGTTGACATCTCCACATCAATCACCATGCCTTCACACAGGATTGCCCAGGACCATTTCATAACAAAGTATTTCAACAAATTGAAACCTTCTATTCTAACACGCTTGTCAGACAAGTCGTGCCAACTAAGTGATACATACGGAAAAAAGCATTTGGAAACGCGAAATTGGGTTGGATGATTTCAAACGATGATAACTACACCCTGATAAACTATCGGTAAGAGTGCCATATGGAGTGAACTTCTTATCGCTAGTTCCTCTTCGAACACTAGAGTCTGCATAAAATGGAAATAGCAGTGGCTCCTGTCTACAAATCAAAGCTACTGGCATGAGGCCAAATTGAGCTCGTTCATCAAAGCTGCATTTGAGGTGGTTGTAAAAACACTTAAGGCGCTTCTCAGTTCTACACAAAATAATGATGCCACGGAATAAACAGTAAATTCCATGCTATTTCGTTTCTACTCGCCTTACTCGGGCCTCCTATTAGTGGGTTGCCAAAGTGCAATTACATCGCATACCCTGTATCCTAGCCAAAGCCATTTTAAAGTGAGGTACCATTTGCTCTGAAAGGATGCACAAGTATTCACTCATCTGTGCATAATACGAACCCGCTTTACCACCAGATGGAAATAGTGCGTGAGTGGATTTGCACGAGGCATACTCTTTGTGGATTAAATTTACTGAACAATCGTCAATTAGCGCGTATCAAAGATTGAGTCCTCGTTCATGGCGCTGTTGAAAAGCCTGAGCACTTAGTCCTTTAAATGCCGGTACACAGACGCTGTCCTTGTCTGCCTGATGACATGACTGTCAGCAGGATGTACAGAATGCCGATGGTGGTGTTGGGTCCGCTCGCTTACCAAATGCCGAGGTGATGTTACGCCAATCTGTGCCTCCACTTAGATGACAGCGACACGGGGTCACTGTGATGTTGTTGTAAGAAAGTTCTGAGGTAATGAAATTAAGCATGCGGAAGAGTAATAGCCTTAAGTTTGATAGAACCTATTTCCATAATTAATAAAGCCAGTCTGTCCATCTGCATCGTGGTGGTGGTAGTTGTGCTATAAACCTGATAGTAAACATTAGCGAATCACTGCTTCATTGTTTGGGTATCGAATCGGAAATTCGATTTATGAATGCACGCATATTTATGCATTTTGAATAGCTTTAAGTTGAAGGAGGTTTCGAAATGCTCATCAGTTAGTTATGCAAATAATCGAGCATCTGGGTATTCGAATGTGTGATTAGCACTGCATGCAGCATTAATGAAAAAAGTGCAGCGTTCTTATGTCTTGAGTGCAGTGTTTCTCACTCCAACTTTGGCGTTGATGTACTTAGAACGAGTAGGCGAGTTGGCTCATGGCAAATTTTATGGCGCAGTGATTGTTAAAGAGACGCAGATATTGCAGGCCACACGCATTCAGGGTACGTATCCTCCTCGAGAGACGATGACATCCATCCAACACGAAGCCAACACTTTCTGACCGCTTCTCGCCCAGTGAGTGCGTTCAGACAAGCATGCATACCACCCAGTCAACAAAGCTGATAGATTTATGTTGGCAAGAACAAAGACGTCACTGAACTAAACCGTACTCATTGTATCAAAGTGTAACTAAAACACGTGCAAAACTATCAACAGGTGAGAAATTGTCAGTAGGGATACATCTGCTTCACACATCGCAAACCGCCCTAACACAGACAATCTTCACTATTGGTGCTAGTTCATAAAAAGTGCTTCAAATGAAGTTGAAGGTACTAAATTGAACACATGCGATCCCAAAGTCCAATTGTTGCTCCAATATCCAGCAGAAATTGTGAACTATGTTTTGCTATTTGCAGTAACTCCAAAAGCAGACTCTACTGCTGATGCTCCGGTGATGCACCGTGCTTTGAGAAAAAGGAGCACAATCGGCTGCGACTGACAGAAAATGCCATAGCATGGAAGCCGCGACTATTGCTTCGCTAATTTAGCTCAGGTACAAGCACCTTAGATGGATAATTATATGCCACTGGAAAATTTGCAATAACTTCAAAGTAGTCTGAACAATTTTTTACTGGCCTACTTCATAGCTTGCAGTTTTGAGTCTCAATTGATGCGACGAAGAGGATTAGTCTCACTTTCAATTCGCCACGTCAAAAGACGGCGAGCTTAGGTAGAGTACCAAGGCGCCTGTTTAAAGGTACTACTGCAACGCATTAGTGCAGCCCAACCAACTGGAGTATTCTTGGCACTTAGACAGTTTTGCAAATAGACAGGTTTGCAATGCAAAGTCCTATGCTCCGATGAAATTAGCTAAAATACCAACTTCTGTCCAATCAAGGGGGCACTCTACCGTCATACTTCAGGCTAGCATTTACGAACTTAAAGTGGTCATTTCATCAAATGTGATTAGGGGAGCACAGCAATTCAAAGTGAAACCGCTATTATCGTCCAGTGAAGGGATGCACAAGTCTATCCAGACATGCAAGTGTTATCGCGACCATTAGTTCAAGCAAATAGATGCCTGTTCATCAATTTCTACTTTGAATCTTCCATGTTCGTGAATCGACACGAAAGTGTCACTCCGATGCGTCGATTATTTCAATTTGTTCACGCATGCCACTCAATTCTTTTCAATAGCAAGTAGTTCGTGAAACACAGTGGTGTGTGTAGTACTTTGTGTGTTAGAACTGCTGGTTTCTGTCAAGGACACAGAGGTGGCCATATTGCCCTAGCTGCGTGGGCTGGCCTCTGAGCCATGCCAGCAGCCTTTTTCCCTCTGTCCGGTGAATATATATATTCTACCTAGCATTCCGCCTTCTTTTGCCTTCAAGGGAGCCTCGGGACGCTACAGTGTGGCTGGCGAGAAGGCGTGCGACTACACTGACGGTTCCCATTTCGTCATCGGCTTGCCTTCCAGCATAGCACGTGGTTGCATGGCAGCTTATTCGTTTAAACTCTAACAAATGTGGAGCCCGTTGCAATGATCATAACATGGAGTAGAATGCGGCTGCTCTAATACTACGGAGAAGACTGAAGTGATGCAGTGAAGTCAACCTATGAATGGCATACACCATCCAGGTTGACAAATGTTCCAACCGGTGAAAGTTTGTCTTCTCTACTGCAGAAAACACCTCATTGAGGTGGTCGAAAGCCCGCACCCGAATGCCACGATAGGATAAGCAGCAATAAATGCATACGCCGTTCATCCTGCTCCTTATGACTAGCGCGGAGGAGTAGATGAGCTCTATGCGCCCTACACACCGATTCGCGTTTACATTGCAAGCGCGATGACACCGATCGTAGGCGATCGTAGGTCCACGTCCCAGAGCAGCTACAATTCTAACACAAGCAGTCTTCAAAATGGTCAAGCTGCAAATAACAATTGGAAGACCACATTACCGGTCGAACAATCAACCTCCGAAATTACTGCCTGTTGGGAATCTTACCTCAATCCGAGAATGCACTTGTCACCATCACCTCGTATGCGTTTGAGAACAATAGCCGACCGCATTCCTTTTGAGCGGCTGCATGGATACTTAGCCATAATCCCAGCCACATGCAACTACCACAGCGTCTAAATTATGAAGATATTTCAATTCCCTGAAACAGACCCAACTCAGTAGCCAAAAACCTCTCACGAAACCTCCAAACCACCAGCGCTGTCGTTCACAAGGCCGAATGGCAGGATCTGACAATGCATGCAAATCGACATCAATAGCATTCCTCCTGATGGCAATCTGGAGGCCACCGCTTCATCTGCCAAGCACTACTGATACAGCCCCAAAAATACTTCTTGAAGCACTAATCGTTGCAAAAACTGTTGAATAAACCACTGTGGAACACAACTTCTGACGTTTCATGAGCCTATTTATGAGTGCAAACAGCGATCGTGCCTTTAATTACAAACAAGTCAAGTGGCATCTCTCAATCCACCCTACTTCTGAGGGCGAGTCAGACGTCTCAAATACCATTCAGCTGAACAATCTCAAACCAGGTGCCGGACTGTAGACAAAATAACGACCTAACGTCCACGTCACCACCACGCCAAATGATCTTCACCATAACCAACCACTGGTGACTGCTCGCAATTTTGTATAACTACAAGACGCTTAAGAACCTTGTTCCACTTCATGGGAGAGAAAGGCGCTAGCCAATGATTGCAAGAAACTCAGTGCCCTCAGCTCCCAAAATTAGCAGCTAAAGTGGGGCAGGCAACGTACTTGCATGCCCGAGAATTCAGTCGAACCGAAGAGGTACTTACTCCGGGGTTATAGGCACCTCAGCTGACGCTTTATGGCTCCTGTCAAATGCGATGAACACTTGCTGTGAATTTCACTGCACAAAGTGTTTGCTTGCGAGACAGTCAGCGCAGTCCTAAGCACTGTTGACTTGATGTCACTTCAGCCCCATCTTGTTAACTTTGGTTTCCCGTGTGATGCGTTGGGGTGCGAAAGGAATGGCGATATAATGGGAGGAATGAAGAGGGTACGGATAAGGATGTGGTGGTACCCCTGTCTTATAGCGAAGACCACACCCTATTCCTTCTACAGTAGGAAAGTAAACGTCACTGCTACCTCGAATCCTCTGCATGTTGCAAGCTTCTTATGATGCCTCAGCTGAGTAAATTTGAATGGCGTTCGATAGTTCTTTTGCCCGATCATTGAGAAGCCATATTCTACAGCACTTATTATTTATTCAGGATTGCGATCTGAGCTTCGTGCAGGTTTGAGATGCGAAAGATGGTGGAATTGCCCCGCATGCCTCGTGCCTTAGTGCGATTGTTTTGCTTCGACATATGTCCTGCCGAAAGGAATGTAGAATAGGAAGTCAGAGTAACACCCTTAATATTGTCTTCGGATGACTACGAGCATCGGTCGTTACAGTAGAACTTTTTGTAAATGAAATGTGCAAACATACAGCGGTGAGATCGGCATTTATTTTTCCTCATTGTCTCTTCATAAGTTTACAAACGTCACCCAGCCTTCAATCGGTACCTGGGCAGCCTCGTTGTGGGATAAACCGCTCCCCTGTCTTGGTACACAGCGTGTGCTAGCTCCTGGAAAATGGAAATGTTTGGGTGCGTTTGGATTCACTGTTTCTGCGGAAACTTTGCTCTTTGTACAAGTTATTGCCAAGATAAGCGTTAGTCATCATGATTTCATTTGCTGAATGTCCACGAGATCGCCTATTGTGGGCTGCGAATGGGATTGCCACCACCAGAAACTTTATTGATGCATGGACACACGACCGTCTTTAATATGGTTGCATCTCTCAAATGTCTTGCGTGCTTGGTGTAGATGTAAGCAGGTTTAGGATTTGTCTTGTTGTTCACAATAAGCTTCATCACAAGCTGTTGAATTCACGCGCACAAAACCGCTCTGCTTGCCACCTTGATTTACGCTGTATGGCATGGAAATTGCCTATAATGCGTGTGCCATTCACTATTATTACTTGCTCGTCCTTGGGTGGCCTACACATTCAATGCAGGTCCGAATGCCTTCCTCCTTGCACTGGTGGATGGCGCACCTCTGGTGCTGGCTCCCCCTGTTTTGGCGTAGTAGGAGTGGAACGAGGAA
Source organism: Taenia hydatigena (assembly GCA_036345935.2). Taxonomy (NCBI): domain Eukaryota; kingdom Metazoa; phylum Platyhelminthes; class Cestoda; order Cyclophyllidea; family Taeniidae; genus Taenia; species Taenia hydatigena. The sequence goes on from JADWOT020000004.1 coordinate 20,906,341, forward strand.
GAGATGGAGGAGGAGGAGGAGGGGGGGGGGGCGGTTTGGGTGATTATGGGGATATAATGGTTACCAAGACAGCGCGTTTGGGACCCAAGCAAGTCGTCACGAGGAGGTTGATGCATCCAATCACAGGATCTATTATGGGCCTAAGGTTACCTGACTGAGTAAGACTGGTTAGTACACACATTGTTCTTTTACCATTGTAGAGGTTTCTGAGGTGATCGTCACGATGCATTGCATTAATTCATTCCAACCCTAGCAATGAGTCGAGTTAGTATTGTTGTCAGCGATTGCGTGCAAGACTTGGTATGACGTCTCTGCGAGAGAAGCCTCTCAAAAACTGGTATTTTCAAGTTGCTGTACGAAATTAGTTAAAAAAGGGAAATTCAAAATTTAGTGGAGGAGCAAAGACAAGTCAACCACGTAATTAGCAAAACGACACATTAAAGTTGAAAAAGTGGTTGGGATAGGCGGCAACAATGCAGAAACTAAAAAGCGACGACTTTCTGTTCGCAAATTATACGTTATTCCCAAACCCAAGGCAGTATCCATACCTATGTAACAACATGGCATGCAACGAACTGATTTAAAGCCAACTTTATCGCATTCTATAAAAAAAGAATAATCATGCGAAAAGTTATAAAATATTAATTAGAACTTTAGGGGAAAGGGGAAACAATGAAAGCAGAGGAGTATAGATTGTAAAGACAACTCATGCAAGCGTGGATTGGAGTATCACTGCTGGCATGAGTGAGACGCCACCTAGAGGTGGCTCATTTTGTGTCTGCTGCCACAGGTCTGCTGGCTTGTTGGCATTGCGTGCGCATGTGCCTTCATTCATGCTGCGCATTGCGGGCTACCGGTCGCGGTGTTGGCGGATGGACACTAATGAATCGATTGGTAGGTAGCGATGGAAGAAGACAAATGGATCGGTCGGTTGATAAGTGGACCGCTTGTCAGGCATTAAAGAGTAGGTGGGTGGGTAAGCGGAAAAGGTGGTTGGTGGTTGGCGGTTGGAAGGGTATGAATGCGAGTGCATTTGTTGGGGGGAGGGGGGAGAGGGGAGGGCATGTTTGGTGTGAGCGGTGTTGGCGTGGGAAGGCAGAAAAGGGTGGCGCGGACGCAAGGCAAATGGAGGGCAGAGATGGATGGTGGTGGAATAGAGGGGGAGGGGGAGGTGATTGCATTGGAGGGCGTAGCGTAGCGTAGCGTTGCGTTGGGTTGGGTTGGGCTGGGCTGGGCTGGGCTCCGAGGCGATGGATGGTCGGCTGGCTGGCTGATTGGCTGGGTGGGTGGGTGGGTGGTTGAGTGAGCGGAGGAGTGGAGGGAGGTAGTGAGATGAAGAAACAACAAGGGAGGGGGGGAATGAGTAGAGGGCAGGGGGAGACGGAGGAGGGGAGGTGAAAAGGCGAGAGTGAGTGGCCTGGTGGTCTAGGGGTATGATACTCGCTTAGGGTGCGAGTGGTCCCGGGTTCAAATCCCGGCCAGGCCCCCGCGCGGTTGCTGTCCTGCCCTTGCCGCCCTTTTCCTAGGTCCACCACCGCTGGGTGGTCCAGCTCTGACGCCAGAGCAGTAGCGCTTTATTACTTCCAATGTGTTCGCTCTTACTCATCGGCTCTCGTTTGCATAGCCTTTGCTCTTCGTCCTGCTGGTGCGCCATTCCCTCCATTTCACCTTGCATGTGGACGCGTTTGTGTGGCGACTCCAAGCATGCGTGGAGCAGTGTCGCCCTCTGATTCCTTCTTTAGCAATGTTCGGTGAGGGAGGAACCTGAGCTGAAATAGAAGTGCTGGCAGGGCCATTGGGAGCTGGACAGTATGTGGTGTCATTTTCTCTTGGATACAGCGGCAATAAGTGCAAAATAGACAACCGAAGAATTGACTCTCGTGTGCATATGAGGAATAACCTGTTACAGTAAGTAACAGTCCGTCTAACATGGAACCGAGTACGCGAGAATCCCATGTGTCAACGAGGTGGACTGCTGTTAGCGCATCCTTCTTTCTTAACCAAAATGTAATGTGTTTTTGCATCCGTTTCTGTACCACGGTTCACTTTAGTCCACCTGATCGCTTGTGGTAGCCTAAATTCGAAATGAAGGTATCCGTTCTTAGTGGCTTAATGCCTAGTAATCTTGTAAGCATTACCAAGTTACGCTAAGTGCCAACTTCACCTTCGCTCCATGCTTGAATTGATTGTAATTCATGAGCTACTCTTGCCATTTATCTGCAGCGCGTTTTATAGTTCATGCATAGCAAGAGTTGCATTATCCATGCTATTCCAATATGCGTGTTGGTGGAATATATCGTGCCTATTGAATGCTTTACATTCTGATTATGCATTGGCTTTTATAATCACTATTTAGGCACTTCAAATTTAATGCAAATTTAATTTAGTTTGCTTCGATAGGACCTTGACTGCATAATTTAAAACGAGTTGTAGGCAATATTTGCGTCGTGGTTAGGACTTTGTTGGAGAATCACCAAATGGCAACTTGCGCCGCATAATCAACCACCCCAAGTCATGGCTGCATTATTTTCTGTTAGTCTTACCTTTATCAATGCGTTTGTGCCCGATTGGAAGGCAGTGCAATTTCTAGCTGCCCCTTTTGATGAAACAAGTGCGATTTGCTTAGAACTTGCCCATAAGCACACTCATGAAGCAGCCCATCTCATGACTCCAATTGCTCCAACTACCGTCTCAATCCATGGCACACCAAGGACAAAACTAAACGTCAACATATTAGTTGTGTCATCGACGCGGCTTTAAAAGATGGTTAAGTAAGTAATATTTTCTCGAAACTTCTGCAAACGAGAGACGATCATGTCATTTGCCATCACGTCAACAAGGAAGCAAGATGATATAACCTCGGCTTTTTTGATGTGGGCGGTCCCTGTCTTATGACATTTCGGCCAGATAGTAATCAGTTGGACTGTATCCCAGGTTGAAGGGGGATGGTTTTTTATTAACGTGTGCGAGTCATCTCACAGAAAGACGTGGATGCTTAGCTATTGGCCAGCAAAGCCTGAGGCTGAGCGTACGTTGAGTCTGTACCCGAGTGAGCTCCTGATTGCATTCTCGACACTTGGTCAACTTAGTCACGTAAATCGACTAATGACTGACTGACATTGAGTTTGGGTTGACTGTAGTCTCACTTGTAGTGCAACAGACGCAGTAACCAAGAGACCAGGGCCACGAAAATGAAAATTTCGAATTCGTTGGGCAGAAGAGTTTCTCATGAGTTGCATCTACCTTCAGTGTCGTAGCATAGGTTCGGTACTCTGTTGCACGATGAGGAGCAGTGCATTAGCGAATCCATTACTTTCTTGTTAAATTTTGCCTAGCTTTACTACAATGGATTGAACCCACTAAGAGATACATGGACAATAACTAAAAATATCAGTCATCGCGCTATCTTGCGCAAAGTGGGCTCAGAAGGCTTTGAGGCTGGACGGATGATTAGAGAAGAATTTGCACACCAGACTATAGTGTCGTTAAAAGGACGACAGAAAGCGGCTGTAGATATTTAATCACACAAGCTATTTTGGAATGCAACCGAAATTGCTCACACAGGAGGCAGCGAATTGAGGATTCCTTGACTGGGTTATGTGCTTCATCGACGGTGGAAGTGATAACATATTTGAATGATGTAAAGAAGCTGCTTCTGTAGCCGCCTTCTATTGGAAAGCAGTTGAAAATTTTGACTGAGAATCTCACACCAACGGCTTATTTCAAGCGAATCTGCCACTCTACAGCAGCATAAAAGAAATTCAAAGCATTCACAAAATTAGGCGACCTGGTCTTCCAAAAGGATTGTCAACAAAGTAGTTATTTGAAAGGATATCATTCAAGACTTGACCACTCAACATGGCTGTGGAGAATGGACTGGAGTTGTGACGGTACATGTCCTAACTGCGAGCACCTTAGAAGAACAAATACGGCATCAAGCGGTTTCACAGCGTATGAGGGGATGCAGATCCCTTCCTTTCGAAAATGGGGCAGTTTAGCTGGAGAGCGACTGCGGAAGGGAATAGGCTACGGAAATTCAAAGGATAACAATAAAATGACCTAGATTCTTGATTAGTTCAGCGATACACCCCGAATCCCAATGGTTGGGAAGCCAGGCATAAAATTCACAGGTCAGGTCTCAACACCACCTACCGGATGGACTTGAGGTTATTAATTTGCGCAAATTCGATAAGCCCTCCATGTTGCCAATGCCAAAAGGCTAGTCCAGCGAATACGCCTCGAGCTTTGGCAATATTCTACCAAAGGAAGCCAAAGGCAACACTTGCGACAGCATCCGCAGAAGCACGATTCAATGCGGTCGCAACCGGGGTTTGTCTGTTGGACAGCAAAGTCCATTAAAACTACCCAATCATTTGCATTGCTTAAACAATAAACAGTTAAGATCAACGGTGCGAACCGGTTCAACTCCTACTCAAATACTAAAAATTATACTATTGCCTTTTATTAATTTTATTCACCCTGGAACAAATGAGCATCCTGCGAATCACGGTATGGTACAATCTGAGTCACCATGTGTTACGTAACAAACAGATAGTTATGATGAGGAGCGCAAGAGCCCAATTCAATCCAAGAGACGGTCGAAATGGGGAGCGCAAAAAATGCTGGGCTAGATGATGCGGCAACCCCCTCCTACAGTTGTATCACCACACGAATGAAGTTGGAAATTGTATGAGCATTGACACCACTCCAGATGGTGACAACGCCCACGCATTCTGCCGCAAGAATTGACAAACTCCAACACTCACTGAATGCTATTGATTGGGGATACGACTGGCATAAGACGCTCCAGACCTTCTGGATGCTACACGTCACCAGTGACGGAGTTCTGGCTTCGAGGGACAGACAATATGGAGCGAGTGGTCACCGCGAGGAACGACGCAGACACCAATTTTCACTAAGGGTGCAGTTGTTCTGCAGTAGGTCAAACCAACAACGTTGTTTGTGGATGCGAACACATGGACAAACACCGAAGTGTAAGAAATGAATGATATCTGTCTTCAAAGTGCGCTAAAAAAATAGCAAAAACGTCAAGAAATAATATGCACGAAGTGGTCATGGACACGAGAAGACACCTAAGCTCACTTGTGACTTGAAGTAGTTTTTAGACACGTACTGCAGAACAATTTTCGGTTCTTTGCCACAGCCATCTATCAACCGTAAACCAATTCGTGGGAGCGTACACAAACACCAGCAATCTATTTCCAGCATCCAAGACCGCGTAAAAAACGTTTGGGTTAAAAGCGAGAGCCTAATTCCCTTATTCGGTTGTAACACTAGAGAAGTCCATTTCCACACCGAGAGCTGAGCCAGTGAATTAGTTGACATCACATGTGAGTAATGACAACGGGAAGCAATTTTGGTACGGGTTATGGAAGAGAGGAACGGGCGATGCGTCGGAAAAGCACGGAGTGGGCTCAGCCAGGACATGAAGCCGGGACCTCTCGCACCCAAAGCGAGAATCATACCCCAGACCGCTGAGCCACGCCTACCATCCCCGACAGGCCCGATAGGCAAAATATCCTCCGAATTATTAACTACACACTCAGTTGTGTGTGTGTGATCCACCCAACTTCTCTATTCGATTACAAACTGCAATTTCAGTTGTGTGCATGCTGCTAAGTTTCACGCATGATACCAGTGCTGGTGGTCTCATAGATAAGGCGTTGGTTCACGGGGCCGAAGATTGTCAATCCGAGTATCACCCAGGATGAATGGCTCTGGCTGATTAGAGGGTGAGTTTTGTCCAGTCGACTGTTTTCAGAATTCGTTGTAGTTTGGTAATGCTTGCTGCTGCGACTGCAATCGACAGCGCATGGTGGTAGGCAGCAGTGTGAGGTAGACACTGTGGATAAAACGATGCTTATCTGCCACTTGAGTTCACTAACCAGAGCAGGCTTCTACGGCTTGTCTCAGGTGATAGTTGGTCTTGATCGAAAGACACAAGCAATACTATACCAGGGAATGCTAAAAGAGAAAGTCTACGAGATGTCACAGTGATGGGTCTGGCGGTTGCGTGTAACAGGCTATAAGTGTATCAATCTTGTCGGCAATCGCTAATAATGGAGCAAGGGTGGAGGACAAGAGCACGCACACAAGCAAGGCGTCTCCCCAACAGTACAGAGCTGATTGTTGTGACAGAAACCGATACACCCTCGAACGTGGACAACCATTTGAGAAGCTGGACCGGTCCACAAGTACAGAAATCGGAAACAAGTTTTGTTTGAAAACATTGCAACGATTCTAGCATGTTGCATTTACGAAATTTGAAAAAAAAAATGCTTGGAATAATCGACAAAACGAAACAAAGTAATTAAGTTGGTCACAAAATAATGTGATGGGTGAACACAAAATGTGGCCTTTGGTACAGGCGAGCAGTATCGAAATGGTTCAGGATGTTGCAAATAATTCCACCGATAGAGCCAAATTTATCAAAAGTAATTTGATTGACTGCTATGGCGGTCCAATCCACGTTAATAAAGACATTCATAGTCAAAAAATGGCTGTAGCTTAATTGGCTTCACTTGGGTGTTTGGATTGTCGATAATTGCCAAACTTGCTGCTTGAAAACTGTTACCCACCAGCTTTTGCTGCGCTGTAGGTCACAAACTCATCTTCCAAGAGTTTCAATGCACGACTTCAATTTTACTTCCTTGCCTCTTCACACCGAGCGCCGTAATACAGTAGACGCACGAATAGTGGTGGGAGAAAGCACAGGCGCATAGCCGCATCTATTGGGTGTGAATGAGCGGCTAGCCATTGCAGGGAGGTTGGGACATCACCACCTCACCTCGAGTGATAAAGCCGCGTAAATGAAGGGGACATGTATGTGCAAATTTTCGACATACATTTTTCGTTCCAGGTCAAAGGAAGAGGAATTAACATGCGCGACATTCGTCTATGCGGTAAAAGCTCAATTATGGCTCGTTGACAATTACCGCATTTGATAGATGTCCAATCACCTTCAGCATTTTGCTTTTGTCAATTAGAAGTAAGCGACTGAAGGTCGCAAAGCGGGGTCTTGGATTCAAATCGACCAACAGGCATTGGCACCGTCTCCTGAACCAATCGTAGTGGTTCGCGAATGGCATCGGAAAAAGGGAGAACACTGCATAGTGAACTGCTATACCATGCATCTCCTTAGCGAAAAAAAAACAGCCTTTTTGGAACTTAACTGTGCATTGAAGATGCTTGAAAGGAAAGGGCATAAATTTAATGACCCAGGAGATGGTAGTTGTTTGACTTCGAGACAATAAAGGTTAGTCATGGGTAAAGAGGCAGAAACCAAGTTACCGTTTCGTCTCCCACGTGCTTAAGAAGCACTTGTCACTGGACATCGGACACCTTTCGTGAGGAACAAGTCACCGCTCTGACCAATGAATTTGAGGTTTTACCAGATTCCCGTATTTAGCACTATCTCATCAAGTTAGGAACATTCTTCGACAAAACGATTGAGTTCGCTGGCCTTACAGATTGACGTGTTGGGTTATCGAATAGCAAAGTCAACGCAGGGACACAGTATTGGCACTAAGCAATGGGACAGCAGCATTCACCCACGTTCCTCAGCCCACGCAACCCAAGCGCATGACATTTTTACAACTATGCAGCAGAGTGAACAAAACAGACAGTGACTCGAAGATCAGCAGTAAGTTATGGTTGACGGTGTTGTTTGCATTGCCTCTGCATCTCATCACTAGCCACATCACGTGGAACACAATGTGAATGGGGAAGCAGAATTGTTTGAAAAATGATGCGCCTGGAGCAGTTAGACGAGAATGTTCGAGTATTTGCGTGAGTTCGCGTTGCAAATATGATTGAGCCTGTGAGAGGCATTCATGTTTCTTTTGCTTGGTGACTGGTTTTGCGCGTGATACCAGCGTGAGGTGCATCTCAAGGCCTAAATTCGGCTCTGTGCTCTAGTTATGATAGAAGTTAGTGGCTGTATCGGTTAATAGGGTCAGAATCCCTCTAGGGCGGTCCTAAAGTCCTTCTTCAAGGACGCCTTCAATCACATACAAGGTGCGCCCTTGCTTATTATTATCTGACTAGCTTACGCTACAATTTTGATGGAAGCCTTTTAATGCGCCTAACCTTGGGAAATCCGTTTCAGGAGTGTAAGCGGATGTCTAGGAATCCCTTTTACCAGGGCCGAATTCATCAAATTCTTTACAGGCTATTCTGTCCGAAGGAGACATAACCTGAATAAACCTCTCCATTCTCGGCTAAGCCTGAACTCCAGTTACCCTTGAAGACGCTATAGAGGGATTGAGAGGGTGAAGGCTTACAGCTTAAGTGATCTAAGCAATGCTCCATGGCAGCTGACAAAGTTGCGGACGGTTGGAAGGTGCATTGAGTTAAGAATAACGGTGAAATGCGTAGCACTTTAATTTGAAACATTTATCCTAAAAGGACACAGCTCCCAGTCTTCTTTTGAATAACCTATCACAAGCGATCGAATGGACTAAAATGAGTCGTGGTACGGAAACCAATGTAGAAATACATTACATTTGCGTAAAGAAGAAAAATGCACTAACAGCAGTCCATCTCGTTGGGATGCACAGGACTTTCGTCCACTGCAATTAAGCCATAGCTTTTGCATGTCAAATGACTTAATTATGTCGAAACTGTTTTAACCTTCAACCGTGAGACGCAGTTGTGTTTAGGTTAGGAAGTCAAGTTTCGCACACCCTTTGCGTAAAATTAATGACTCCCGTAACATTTGCAAGCGCACAACAATAACCTTTACCAAATGAAAAGCAGTTGCTCTCTGTCGCCGAATCGAATCAACTTTAAAGTTAGCGCACTTTGAAACTTGCCAATGTCTCTACATTCCACCACCACCACCACCACCACCACCACCACCACCACCACCACCACCACCACCACCACCACCACCACCACCACCACCACCACCACCACCACCACCACCACCCACCACACCACCACCACCACCACCACACACCACCACCACCACCACCACCACCACCACCACCCCACCACCACCACCACCACCACACCACACACCACACCACACCAACCACCACCACCACCACCACCACCACCACCACCACACCACCACCACCACACCACCACCACACCACACCACACACCACCACCACACACCACCACCACCACCACCACCACCACCACCACCACCACCACCACACCACACCACCACCACACCACCACCACCACCACCACCACACACACACCACCACCACCACCACCACCACCACACCACCACCACCACCACCACCACCACCACCACCACCACCACCACCACCACCACCACCACCACCACCACCACCACCACCACCACCACCACCACTCAAGAAAGGCATGTGCGTTTGATTGGTTTATTATGCGCATTTGAGACCTCAGACGCCCGCCGAATTGCGTCCCAAATTACTGTTAATAAGTCGCAGTGCATTGACTTGCCCATGAGCTCCTCTGCTCCGCGCAACTCAAACACATTTACGCAAAGCAATCTGTTGGGATATTTCAAAGAACTAAGATCTAATAGCACCACCAACCCCTCAAATTAAAAAAAAGTGGTTTAGCAAATCAAAGGGTTCTAGAGTAAGCTAAAACAGCAAAGAACAGAGAATTTCGCCAACTTCGCGATGTCCACGTATGCGGACCTAGTGGTGACACGAACGTGCTCATCCAAGGTAGTCGTGAACGACCGTCAGGGCAGCCGATCGGTCTGGTCTGGTCTGGTCTGGTCTTGTACAGAAATCGGATTCGAACGACTTCTTTAAATGACGGCTGTTCAATACTCAGTCACTTGCTGCAGGTTTGACCTTCGGTTTCTGAGGTTTTATGGGTTGCAATCCATTCGTTTGCGGGCCACTTCTCTTTATTATTCCGACCTCGTTGGAGCGCATGCTCCTTAGCATGATGGCGATTAACCTTAGGGTGGCAGCGAACGTTTGCGAAAAACGATAGTGCATACCGTGAAATGGGAATTAAAGAGGACATTGTCCATCAACTGAAACCGGTTAGTTTGCCGGTAGTTGGTTTAGGAAGGTTTTAAGGAAAACGTATTCACGGGCTGGCTCATAGATATGTGCAATTGTAAGACTTGACTGCTCAGAGATGTTAGCCCAAGTTTGAGGATGAGTCGAAACCTGAATGTGAGTCTGAGCAGGAGTTGAAGTGCACCCACTTCGAATGTCCACTTAATCAATTGTGGTCTTGGGCTTCCGAATAACCATTTTTCAATACTGATTATTTTCAGCCGTGGGTACATGTCAGACATTCCGGAGGGAGGGAAAGATGCGGACAGCAAAAGCATTGCTTACCTTCAGTGTCTCACTCAATTCTACCCTTTGTTCTGTGTGAAACGAAGGAGTAAATAACACTTCTGAGCGATTATTGTCTAGGAATTTTGAAAAATTACAACTTAACAAGTTGCCATTCCACGGAAACGTGATGCAAATTGGCAACAGAAGTGATGATGGAAAAAAGAGACATGAAAGGAGGACTGGTTTCATTCAGTCGTTAGGAATTACATGACCTACCTTTAAATTGGGTCCTGAGGTTGTGGCACCTCCCATTTCGAGCATTTTGGTTGGATGTATTTTAATTGGCATATTATTACGTTAGCTGATGACTCCTGGTTGGAGTAGTGTTCTTTAGCAGCAAAGAACGTCAAATTCACTTGTCAATTTGGACTTCCTTCAACCCACAGGAAAAAGCCGCTCTCTGATGCGTCGATTATTTCAAGGTGTTCACACATGCTACTTAATTTTTTTTAATAAAATGTGGTTTGCGAAACACTAAATATTATTATTATTATTAGCTTAGCACGGAGGTGGGCGGCTGTGCGCTGAGATGGATTGATGAACTGTAAAATAGAGCCCTTTTTTGAACCTAACGATGTAAAGTTGATGTGCGGAGAAGGGCAAAATACTTTTAGATCAACGACCCAAAAGAAATCATAGAAATGAATGAAGACTATGTGAAATCAATGCCAAAATGTGCAAGCGTTGCCATAGATGCATCATGGATGCAATATGTCACGCAGCTGAGCACAGAAATAGTCCTAAATATGACCGAACGGACTCGCGAACGTTTCCATGCACTGCGAGAAATTAGACGGTGCAGTTACGGGAATATGGCAAGAGTATTAACAACAGGGAAGAAAATTTTTAAGCTTTTATTATTGCCAAGACGCGCTGAATGAAACGCTCAGGTTCGCAACATTATAATCTTGATTAAAGTAACTTCGAATTTGCCTTTTTAAGAAGCTGCCTCATACGACAAAATAGTGCAATGCCGCAGGGCAATAATGGCACATTGGGTACTTGAAGCATAACATCACTTAGGTAGCCAAAACGACTCATGTTACATTATTTTGAAAGCAGAACACTTAATTTTGCAAAGCACATCAGATGCGCACAACTCTTAAATTTCATAAAAGCTCTTTCCCTGTCCATTTTTAATTTAATTTTCATCAACGGTTTGCAGCACTGCCAGCAGTTTGAAAGATGTTTTTGACTGATTTGGGTAAGAAAATCAAATCATTTAATGTATTCAATGATAAGTCGACAGTCAGGCAGTCAATAAGATCACTATCTTCGTCTGGCACTTTTACAATACCACATACATATATGTATATTTAAAATGACAGCCACATAATTAGCCGTTAATATTAACTGTGGCGACTTCCATTCCGCCTGACCTGACTAGACGATAACCGGGGATTATTTCATCGAGTGAAAAAATGAGGGGCAGTCACTTCTTTGTCTCTTAATTTCGCCCGCTTACCAGAGAGGCGGGAATGAATTCGCTGAAACCGCCATCTTTTGGATAAAATCGAGTTTACGTAAACCTGTGCGTACAACTACTCATCTCTACGTGGACGTACATGTTCCTGCTTGGGGTTGAGAATGACGGTCAAACTAGTTCCCTGTAATTTGACAGCCCTCATTAGGGTTCAACACTTTGTAGTTGCCAAAGTCTCCAAATGTCGTGGCGAAAGGTAAATTGACTAAGTGCAGGACTGGCCAATGGGTGAGCGCAAAATAACCATGAGGCCTTGCCATTTCAAATGGGTCAAACACTCAAATTCCGAAAACGCTCGAACATTGATAAGGCTTAACACGTTTATGGAGCCGTAAATTTGAGACATCTGAGGATTCATTTTTATACCGCCATGAATTGCGACTGTTTGACCCAACAACCGTGTTTGTGCTGGTAGGCTGACTAAACACCTCACTCCATTTACGCCGCAGCACTTCTGAGCACATGCATGCACGTTCGTTTTTAAATTGCCGTGTGGATAATATTAATACCGTTGGAAAAGACCATTAGCGCTCAATTGGACAAGAGTGCTGCCCGCATAGTGCAGTTTGGGGTGGGAAGTTATGCCTTTTAGCTGGCAGTTCTTCGTTTTTCCACCGACCATCTTCTGTCTTATGTCTATGCTTCTTCTTCTCATTTACTTTCCTATATTTTGACTCCCATGACTGATGTGAATGATGGGCATGCATGCATTATATTCATTCTTGTGCAGTGATTATACCAGCAACAGCACCATAAGCCGATTTATGGATATCCTATATACTTACCCACACTTCCCACTTCTCTAATCCCTTAATCACTGGTTTATTTATCTGATCGGTCCAGCTCTGGGTCAGCCAATCGCTACATCGACCGCTCTATAGCCAGTTGGGTGACTGTGAAACATAGGAGTACAGATTTTCAACCGCACTTGGAACTAACTGATTTTATCATCAAATTCCCTCGCTTAGACCCTTCGGGATTGCCGCTGCTACTTATACATTGCTGGTAGTAAATAATTCCAAAATACAGCCAGTTCCGGTAGATTACAAATGGCATTTATGAAACGAACCGATGGATTGCATAGCCTGCAATGCGAATTGATAATCCGATTCCATACTGCACCTTTTTAGATCCCATTTGAATGCATCCACTCAAAAGTGAGTAGAGGGATGCAAAAGTGTTGACGAGAGATTAACATTCTAATCAAAGTGCAACTGACGGCATTTAAAAATGCAGCTTATACATAATAAACGCAATTTCCTTACGGATTATTTATGGCCCGATCTCCTTGTGTTACCACTAATTCCTCCTTAAAAGTTAGCTTAGATTTTCGAACAAGCTAGTAACTATTTTTGTGGGCGTGGTTTACCTAGCTATCGACAAAAATTCTGGTGAACATGCATTACACAAACTTGGTGTTCATATTTAACTATTTCATTTAGGTAAAGCCTCTAGTAAGATTCCCACATTACACACTGTCTCTAGTAACTTGAGAAGGCAAACGATGCGTGGCCTACATGATTTAAAAAAATGGATGCTAGTTACTTGTCGGATGGGTATTAGCGAGTCTACTTCAGTGTGCTAGAGTCATCCTATCAAAACTCGATTAGCCATAAATATGCAAACGTCAATTAACTTGAAAGAGTGACAAGGTTCTCTAACAAAGTCGGAATCGTATTTATGGTATTAAGAGCCCATGCCTGAGTTCTGGAACCAGTGAACTAGACTTCTCTCACAATTGTCTAATTGCAAAAGTGTCGCATCAAGATCCTCACACGATTTTGTTTGGATGAGTGAGCAAAGCCTACAAATGTAGGTTTTCTCAATCCATTTTAGCTGTACCGTGCTTCATATAATCTTGATTAACCAATTTTTAGCTCCCTCTTACACCTTTTTTTTGCTTTCCATCTGAGACACCTCTTGACACCTACTATTCTTGATAACTGCTTTTCTCGTATACAGCAGTCACCTTTACAATGCCTCCCCTCCCTTCTGCACTTTCAATCATCATAACCGCACAATGGTGTAGCAAGTACCTTCACGACCATTAAATAGCACGATCGCATGCACATGACGCCGTTCCAATTCTCCGCTTATGCATTGGTTACAAACTATAGCTCCAATGGAACCATTGAGAAAGAGCTAACTGAAATTTCGTGTCAAGTTTTACCGAAAGCTAAAGATTTGGGCACACCATTTGCTATTGCACAGCCTCACTGCAAGCTCAACCAAATGACAAGACCTTCAGTGCACCATCTCTGTCCCAAATATCATGCTCTTTTCCTAGGATATACATGCACTTTCCATTCTACTTTCAATCTAGTACATAACGCCTCTGTATAGTCATCTCGATTTCCTAATATTTCAAGAGGATTTCATCCCCATTTGTAGCAGTGATTAAGATAAAAGCAACAACAGTAAATGCGAAAGCCTCGCCTCATATTAAGTGTATGTCCACCAGCAGGGCACATAGCTTAGCATACAGCTGTGGAAGGTAAGTTAAGACGGCCTCATTGAAATCTCTAAAACGCAGACAAATAAAAATGGGCAGCTACCGCATTTGTATTTAAATGTGCAATTTATTTATGACCTGTTAAAAACGTGATGCTACTGTGTCACTGTCTAACATCCATACTACCAACGCTGTCCGTTTTGGTGCAATCCGATGCAATGCTTGCCTTATTATATCAATCAAGCAACGCACAATTAATTTCATACGGACAGACCGCCCATATTAGAGCTTTCGCGGTTTACACCTACGGTCTCTGCGACATAATTGCTCTTGCCTTATTCGGCCATTGGTTTTGGGTAAAAAAGCAATTCAGTGCAAAATTGCCAAAACTTACAAATTTCGCTGACATAAAAGCAAGTGTTCGCTTTCTACCTGATTAATCTGCGCCAACTATCTATAAAGCAGAAAAGATTAAGTCGTTGCTGTAATCATTGTGTAGTATATCAGATGGAAGTAGGATTATCTACAGAAATGGCGTGAAAGTATGTGTTCACGCGTTGCCTCCCACGTCGGGTATTCCTGAAAGCATTCTATGCAGAAAAGACGTAGTTCTGAATCTTCCATTCTTTGGACTGAAGTGTTGTAAATGGAGCTGTAACTGAGAAGTAGAGCAAGCACTGATTTTACTCAAAGGTCAAAGGGCGCAGACTCACAAATATGTGTTTCGATGAAATGAGAGAGAAGTAAATCAAAGTTTGTGAAACGATTGAGACACAGGCAGCACGAATTGTGGTTTGAGACTATTTTTGAGAATCAACAAAAAGTGCTTGTGTTACTTCTGGCATAGAGAAGAGCATAATGCAAGAATAATAATGAGGTTTTGTAATTTCCCCTACCCTTTTGGTGCCACAAGAGCGACCCGAAGGTTCTTTTAAATGCTGAGCAGGTCGGACAATATATAGTGATGGCCGCTAAACACGTTAAACATGTGTGAAGCGAGATGCTGAAATCGCGCTGCGACCTACCTAGTTTGGCCGCTCGTTACGCAAGTCATCACCATTACGAGTAAAATAAGGATTAATCCACTCACTTCGCATAAACAGAACCGACATACAAAGGCAAGCTCATGAACAAAAGTGGATGTACATAAAGAAGAGTATCTTAGACGTGAATTGCGCCTACCATTATGCTGACGAGCCGAGTGCGCAAGGAAGAAGGTGACGCTTCTGAATGACTCAGAGCACCAGTTGCATCGGTGGCTATTCATTTTGTGAAGAAAATGGCAAGTTGCGCGAGGTCCTGCGACGAAACTTGCGGTGAAGTTAGTGATTAGGCAAGGCAGCTTCCTGGATCTGTCCTCGGCCTTATATGCGGCCAAAACGCAGAGGAGTAGTAATCGTGTGTTTGGCCAATTCTTTGAGCCAAACAGACGTGTGAGTAAATGCCACCAAACTTTTTCTGCTTCTTCGTTATGCCTCTCAAACGATGAGCTATTTTATGAATAAACTTTTCTTTGTAACCGATAAGAAATTGGTTTTTCAGAGAAGAAATTTAACGAGTCGGGTATTTTGAAGGACTGCATTTTTGCAGGTTTGAATCAATGTCTCATCGCTTTCGTCAGCAAAGGGGAAAAGTCTTTTGCAAATCCACCAAGCACTAACATGAAACGAAGGAGTAATGAGGTGTCTTTTAAAGGGAACGCAAAATATTTGTCTACTGAAGATGTCGTTGACACTTTTGATTGCTCTGCACCCGTCATTTCGTCCTAACAGACCTTGGTCCCTTGGATGAATGCAGAAACCAACTCTCAATGTCAATTGGACAGGTATGATGCCGTGTTTGGATGGTACTTTTGGTGACTCGAAGAATTACGTGCCTTCTAAATTTGCTCCTCCACACTCCGTTTGAGAGAAGGGATTTGCTTGGCTATACTTGCCCCTGCTAGCCAGGAAGTGAGTGCAAACATGCTCTAAAGGACTTTTAAAGCGAGGAGTTAGAGTTTGTGCTTCACCGCTCGGGATGCTTATTAGGTACGTGAACCGCTTTTGGTTAAATGGTATGCTCTCGTGATGGGTGTAGCTTGTTCCCACAGATGTGAAGTCCGTCTTACAACATTTAGGAGATCCCCACCCATTGACTTAGCCGATAAAACCTTAAGCATGTTAAGCAATCCATTCTTATTCCACCTTGCAAACTGGTACACCGAAGTGGCATTTAGACAAGTGACTTCGACGACGGCGACCACAGCGGCGAATTATCAGTAAGATAACAAGCTAACAATAAATAAATCAGTCCCGTTTTTTGCCTTGCTTCCAGTCCCTTACTCTGAAGTACTAAGCATTCTCTAATCGTTCCGTACAAATAACACGATAGCGAAAAACGGGGCCTACTGGCCAACTATTTTTGCTGCTATGCTGCAAAATCATGCACTGTCAATGCTAGCCATTAACTTGGTCGTTAAAGTGGATATCAGAGTGAGAGAGGTGCTCCAACGTTCCACTTAAGTGTTTACTTATTGACATTTGACAGAGCCTGTAATGTAAAAAGATTTCCATTTACAGCCTTAATAAATGCTCGCTCTGGCCTTTGAATTGTATCCAAACTAACTTCAATTCATTAGATGCGCCAACGTTGGCCTCAAATGTGGTCTGGGCGTGCGAAAGTACGAGCTTTATTGTCGATTCTCATTTATTTCTCGTATTCATCAACCCACCGAAAGGTGACTTATAATTATCTTTTGTGGTAGCTGCTTCATTAATCGCATTAGTCGGACGCTTCACTCTTCAAATGTGTTTTAGTTGTTTTGTATAATTTAGCTTTGACGGTTCCAAAGTTTGTCAATAATGTGTGCGTTAACGAAAACTGGGTGAAACCAACGAAGTTTTGTCGACTTTCCCGAAGGCTAAGGTGTATTTCGAACCGAAAAACCGTTCATTGAACATTAGCACATGCGACTGAGCTCACATAAGTGTGCATTCAATGGAGCGAATTTTTGGCCAAAATGAACTCACTGATTGGAATTTGCGACTAAGGTTTTGAGGGATAAGATGAAAACTCTAATGCTGGTCTTGATTTATAAATTGACTAATAAGGCTATCAACTGTTAGTGCTACATTTCTGGTGCATCGTTTGCAGCACACTTAACAACCAGATACGAAGAGATTAGTTGTTAAGGCTATCCGTTTACGAATGCGCAGCAATGAACTCTAATATCAGAACTGCTTGTCATCAATTTCGGTATAAAATCTTAGAATGGTGATCTATATGCGGTAAAAGGAAGAGGGGGTATGCTACATGAATACTCAAGCATGAGAGAAACACACCACGATCCTTTCCAAAAGAGACGCTACTTATGGGAACTCTCCTGTTAGGAGTTGCTGAATAATAGTTGTGTTTGAAGCTCTGAACGAATTGTGTTTTAATCTCCATGAACAGAGGATAGGTGTTTCCATTAGCTTGACTCCATTTAAGCATTTTACCTACAATCTCCAAGTATGAGGCTCATTTGAGACAATGCGGTTAGTAGTGGGAAGTCCAAAATGAGTTTGTACGTCATATCTTAGATTGCACATAATTTGATGCATTTCATTTGACTGGACCTGTTTACTTCGCATTAAATTGGCGTGGACTCGATCAAATGTATCCAAATATATTAAAATGCTTGAGATGGAGGTAGATCTCGCAAAATGAGCATTGCCTTAATTAGTACAACTCTATTCTTATGTGGAATGGTGAAAGGCGACCTTCTGCTTGAATGGGTTGAAACTTTCTTGTTCAGTACCTCCAAGTGAGCCAATGAATTGCACCACTTTACTGGGCAGTGCAATGCACAATTAGTTGTGCTAGGCCAAATTTTAGTCAAACAGAGTATAGGCAATCTTCCTAACTTGATCTTAAGCATTCCAATGCAAAATGTACCGAATCAGATTAAATTATGCTTGGCGATTCAGGATTGGATTGGCGTAGATCAGATAGGGTAAACATCACATAGGCTGCACACACCGCACTGTCAGGAGTCTCAGCTAGTAAGCGGCTTCTGTTTGATTTAACAGCAGTCGCTTTACTCTCCATTTGCAAATGTAACACTATTTTCATCCAGCACTTTTTGTGATGCACCAGCCAACATTTGGCCGTGTGTTACTCATTCATTTACCTTACATTAGCTTCACTACATTGGATTGGTTTCGATCAAATCGCATTAGATTTGAGGACTTTTGAATAAGAGTCCTTCGAGTGAATTGAATGTAGGCACAAAAAATGTGCATACCATCAGTTGCATTCGTGATATCGTCATGAGCAGGATCAAATTGATGCCACCGACTGTTCTACATCGTAGCTTATTCATACTCTAATTCTGCAAACGACGTCGACAAAACGTGGCTGTTTCTCCTAATGAGCAGATGTCAATGGACACACGGCTGGATTACATCCCACTCCAGCAGTGATTATTAGAATTTATTCAGTCAAAACTTCTCTGGATAGATGCTCACATTTATAAAATAATTGTCCCATTCATCAGCCATGGAGTATCATGTTGCAATGCTGACACATAAATCAATTGAATTTAGCATTAAGTTATGCAGACACAAATCGAGGTAGTTCACTTACTGACTATTTTAAAACACAATTTGTCTAGAGCCTCCGACGCACTCTTACATTTTAATTGTTCTATATAAATAAATCTGCCGATCATTTTCTAGAGACTGTACTTATTAGGGAAAATTTCAAAATGCGCGGAAAAATCCTTATTGCAGGAGTTTATTGCTCTTCTTAGCACAATAATAGACTACGGTTGCTTACGCGGACAACAGCATCTACTTTGCATTTGGGGCATTTTGCACAGAAAGATTTGCAACACGATAAAACAAAGATGCGGAAAATTTGGTATCTCGTAAAGTCGAATGAGAAGAGAGTCAAGGCATGCTCTGACATTACCGCTGATTGCAAGCATGGCAAGGTCCTTCACTTCGTTCATTACTCTTGATTTTTCCGATTTTTTAGAGCCTGGCTTTAGCCTTAATCTACTCTACAGCTTAACATTCTTCTTTGTTTTCATCTGACTTCTCCACCACTTTCCGTTTGCGTCCACCTAACCTCATTCAACCTTAGCTGTTTAAAGTCAACGTTCCTCCCCACGCGCGTCACGAATGATATGATTTGGCACTTGATGCAAATTTTATTGCATAAAATATAAATGTGCTCTCCTTGTGAGGGTAATCTGTGAAGATTTCGAGAGTGGACTGATTCCACCTGTTGTATAAGGGAAGTGCAGGACTGCTATGGTGTGTCAAGTACTGCTCTCGCCAGACCGAGTTTTCAACTCCTCTCCGCTATTTTGATAGAAAAGACGTATATTAGGCTACAATAAATTCAAAGTCACAAGATAAAATTCACTGCATGCTGAATCATATGGTCCCATCAAACGTACCTGTTGTTTTTGCATGTTTGCAGCCGTAATGTATTTTAGCAATTAGAAATGAACGGGAAAAGAAGCTGTTTGCCAAAATTTGATAGAGATCAGCAGTGAATAAATGGCTGCAACTTTATGACGTTTCGTCAAAAAGCAAGTCATTAAACGCGAGATTTCGGCAAACATTTTTACTCACGAATCCATTAATAAGCACAAAGATTAACTGATTAAAATGAACGAACAATTTGTTAAGACCAGTTCTACAATATAACCAGTTTAGAATCACCTCAACCCCTGATTGCAGCCAAAATGTATTTAATGTTTGATCGTGGGTTTTGATCTACTGACGCACAGTAGATGTCAGGAGCAGCTGTGCCTTGACGCACGTTTAACTCACTTTCACTAAGCTGGACCGATGAAATGCACTGACTAACCTGACTAGGTCTCCTTCAAGCTATTAAATCTTACTTTCCCAAATAGATTGCAAACATGTTAGGCTGCTTTGTTTACCGTCCGGTGTGACCGTCACATGTATGGCCAAAAACTGAGAAGTTGAAAATGAATTGTCTCTATTTGGCATCCCGACGGAAAATAATTCTCTGCATTTGCAAATTACGAAGAAAAGACCATTTGCAGAGTATCGCTCTGCCATCGGCTTTATGCAACCCAAATGTCATATCGAGGTGAAACGTTTTCTACGTTGTCAAGGCTTTACGTCCCACAGTCCGCAAATAATGCCATGATATTGTTGTTCTGCTCAAATTTTGCCGGACGCTGAATGATAATCGACAAGATGTTAAACGCTCAACATCAGATTTTTCGGTAAAATTGCGGCAAGAGCCCACGTTTTACAAAAAAACAAATGAGTTAGTCTAATTCGTCAGGATTACTTTAGAATTGATTCTTACAAGTTTTTTTGAAGTTCACACTTGCTGTTGCAGATCCCATTTGATCTACTTTGGCCTCTGTCCGACGGCATCTATGTGTAATAATAGGTACTATAAACGCCATGCCTGATTTAATCGTTTTTTAACATATTGTCAATACCTAGATCCGCCATGAACGTGATTGGGATGGATAAACCAAATCAGCTACCAACGATTATTTCCCACTGTTAGCACTTTCAAGCCACGGTATTTATGACGGAGGTACATAATATTAACATAATAATCCAGTTGATACAAATTGTGTAAAGGGCATCCAAAATATGAGGTGAACACTTGTGTTAGATTGTGATGTTTCTCTTAAACCTTCAGCGGGCTAGAAAAATAATTAGTGAATACAAATATGACAAATGTGATTTCGTTCCAAAAAAGCAGCAAAGTCCTTCCTATCTCTATTTATTCGAAGTCCAAGTTGTAAATATTTTTACGATTTAAAAACTTCAGGATTTAAAATTTCCTGTGAAGCTGCAGAGTTGCAATGCAGAACGTTTGAGAGTGAGATGAGGATATGGCTTTCCAAGAGTTGGTATGTAGGATCCACAATAAGCGCAGAAAAAACGAAGGAGTAGGATCTAAGCATGCAAACAAATGGACAGAGAGATGGATAGAAAAATAGCAAACTACGTTTGGCAATAGCTTTGAGTACTAAGCAGAATTTCGCCTTAAAGAAGAACGCATTTGTTAAGATGTGCCTGTAAATGAATTTTAAGGAGTAAGTTACATTACTCAACATGTGCCTTAATTCAATAATTAAGATTGGTGAGGCTTTGTGTATGTTAAATTTATGCACATTTGATCAAACACAAAGGTCATTAACCATCTATCGCACCCTGCCGATCGAATTTTCCAAGTACTGTGCTTAATTGACATTCCCCCTCCTATAAGTTAACGCTTACCGCTGGATTTTGGGTTGACTCCTACCCTATGGAACACTATCAAGGTTCAAATCAGGCAACTCGGTTTAGCAGATCCTGTCACATGAAACTGCTACAATAATATGTCAAACACGAGTGATTTGATAGTCTTTTGAACCAATAAAAACCATGATTTAAGTTATCAGGTAAACAAACATCCTTAACGGTTTCAGATATAAGCTACGTAGTTCTTATTGAAAAAACCATCACGTACATAACAGTGGTAAATAAATAGTTCATCAAACCAAATATTTTACAGCTAGAATTGCACTGCTAACACGTTCTGATTGTAATTCAAAAAATAAATCGGTTGAGTAAGAAATAGGAAGAATTGACTTAAGCTAGCCATGTTCAAAACATTACAATTAGTTTGATCAGATTAAAAATCGGATTGGTATCACAATCACATTATCACTTTTGCGCTAGGACAGTGAGGCGTTGCAGCAATAAATAAAATGACCTCTTGTACCACCGTACATAGTTAATTTTAATACAGCGTGGGCTCCATTTAACTAGGATGACTTAATACTTGGTCCTAACTAATAAGTAACAAAACTTGTTTAGTTTATAAACTAGGTATTCCCTTTTAGCCATTCCCACATTATGTTCCATATGCTAGCTCATTTAACCTCCCATTTCCGTTCATTCAAGATTAAATGGGACGATACCCTCATTGTATAGGACTAGTTTTTTGAGAAAACTCTTAAGCATTTTAAGGCCCTGGGAAGGAATTATCAATAAGTTAAAAGACGGGCGCACAGGGAGTCAGACATACCAGTAGAAAAGCCCAGGCTGTAAGCTGGTCAGTCCCCACTTTGCATAAGTTGGCCTGGGGCGTATTATGGTGGTCAGGTTCAATTTGATAGGAATTCTTGCTACGCAATTGGGAAAAGCATAAGAAGTAATTCATACTATTGTACTTGCTGTATTCATTGGCCGCAATCTTGAGGGCTCCCGACCAACTAAGGAAGTGGCTCTAAACTGGAGTAGTATGTGACGATAAACCGGACTTCGTTGAATCGATGGGATTCGAACTTAATCACATTTGCATGCTTTTAAGCAGGAGGCATTGTTTCTTGTACGCTCTATTCCTTCTTTTGTATGTCTGGTTTGAATCAAATATTTCCATTTTACCTATTGATACAAAATTCTACTTAATTTTACTTAATTCCACCTCTCATTTCCTTGTTTAGACGTGATTAACAAAACTCAATACCTCACTCAAAATTGACCACCACACAAACGTGATTGCATTAACCTCATTTCTGCGAATAGGCTTTGGAAATCTCACATAATCTTTATGATGCTATGTCTTTTACGTGATTCTAATGTCTCCACAGCTTGAAACAGCCGGTTCGCTGTAATAATGCCCTTGCATATTACAAACCATAAAACACGGGGTTGAAGATAGCTCTAGATCAATTAAACTATGGTTAGTGAATGATGAAAAGCGCGCTACTCAGATCTGCATTTTAAACAATTGTCTTCGCGAGCTCTGTTCGAAAGTCGAATAGCTTTAATGCAAACTATATTTGCACATAAAATGAAGCGATATGTAAACCCGACAGCTCAGTCATTTAGCAAGCGCGAAGAATAAATGACATCGAATAAGGAAGTCTTCGGACATGCACACTTTTCATCTTTGACGCAAAACTCTCCTTTGAGGAGATATTGCTCTACGTGCTCAATACTGATAAAGGCAGCTCTTGCTGGACACTTGCTCAATTTTGAAATATGAAAATGGAATCTAGCATTCTGACGATGTCAAATAAGAGAGCCTATAGTATTAAAGGTTGTATGTAATGATTTGCTACAAGCAGTCTAAGCAATCCTGGTTTGAATTATTGGTGAGTGGGGAATGGATTTTAGTGTCAGCGTTAAATCGCTGACGCCATGCCTGGCTTTGTTTATAGGCGTTGGTGAAGTGACGCCTTCTATGACGCTCTTGAGAGGCATTTGCTGAACAACATCCGAAATGGAATAATCCAATTTGAATAATTGCCAAATGAAGCATGATTTCCGGATTCTAAAGTTTATATGTGGCATATTAATACAGCTGACCCACCAAATGTTGCAATTATTAGCAGACCTGCTATATTTGGGTGCCACTAGGAAGCAACTAGAGTAGTCAAAATAAATGCCTTGAAACTCCAAGGAACCACGTAGATATGATGCCTAGTGTTACCGGCATAAAACGATTCTTTTAAAGCTGCAGATTACTCACAGACAGGAAGTATATTACGTGGCAGGCCGATGACAGCTACGGTAGGATTTGCTGGTACCATAGCATAAACATCACCTAAGAAATACAATCCTCGTAGTGGTCCTAACACAGCCTACGTAATTATCATAGTAGTAGACGAATTCTGCTTCATAATGTAAGGAGAAAATACACATAAGCAGACTTTAAAATACCTCTTACTTTGGCACTCGCCTTTTTTAGTGGTAACTGAAGACACAAGTGATTTGACTTTCTGTGGAATTTTAAAACCCACAGTTGACATTCAGTCATTCAAGCTACAGTAAAATTGTAGCGTCCCGAGGCTCCCTGAAGGCAAAAGAAGGCAAAGTGGCAGGGTAGAATACATATATTCACCGAACAGAGGGAAATAGGCTGCTGGCATGGCCCGGAGGCCAGCCCACGCAGCTAGGGCAGTACGGCCACCCCTGTGTCCTTGACAGAAACCGGCAGTTCTAACAAACAAAGTACTACATTGCCCCTCTCCTCTTTCTAGCGTCGTCCCCAACGCGCCCCTTCATACACCTCCCGTGTCAGCCATCACAACATACTCGGTGCTGCAAGAAGCACCCACGAGCTAACCACGCCAGTCACCAGCATTCGACGCGATTGAGGTGATGCTTGACACCAACGTCACTGATCCCTCTTGACAGTGCATTGCACTTCGAGTTTCGTCTAGCTTGGAAACAAAATTCGGACTAAGTGGTTCTGCCGACCATCAGTATGTCCGTAGGGAGGCGTTAGCACGCCGATCTCCTTAAGCAAGTAGATATTAGGAGTAATCTGTGGAACGAAACTTCCCAGGTGGTTCATGGCTAGTGTCGCTTCAGTTGTTGATAGCTTTCTTGTAGAACATGAAGATGGGGTAGATGCCGGAGGTGGACGTCGTTTTTGGCCCGTCCGTAGCACATGCACTTCTTTCGCACCGCTGCAACATGCCGCAGGCGGTAGAGATCGGGATGAAAACCCTATAGAGTCGGGTCCGCTTTCCGCTGCCACCAATGTAGCGTCCCGAGGCTCCCTGAAGGCAAAAGAAGGCAAAGTGGCAGGGTAGAATACATATATTCACCGAACAGAGGGAAATAGGCTGCTGGCATGGCCCGGAGGCCAGCCCACGCAGCTAGGGCAGTACGGCCACCCCTGTGTCCTTGACAGAAACCGGCAGTTCTAACAAACAAAGCACTACAAAAATTATCCCAAGAGGATGAAGTCGCATGTAATGCATTTTGTTCCGAGTAAAATGCATCAAGTAGCTTAATTACTGATTCGAATAGTTCCAACTTGCTTTTGCAATGACGTTGCTGCAGCAACACCTATCACATCAGTGCCACAGCACTTGAGACCTGCGTTAAAATGGCTTTTAGCGAACATTCCAAAACCTGGTGCAGGTGCAACCTGATAGTGATATTTATTACCATGACTAAAATTGCAATCCGTTTATCCTAATGCCCATTTGCTTGCTTAATTGGAGAATATGAGTGAAGTTGCGTAGAAGCGCAGTCAAAGCGGCGACAATCAGTTTAGTTGACTTGACATTCACCATATAGGCAGCTTAGTCTATGATAAGAGGTTGGCACCAACAATTCCATAAGTTATGGCACTAGAAGTCGTCTGAATTCGGATTCGTCATCAAGTCCATAATCAATATGTAGACTCAAAGAATAACAGCTAAGGGAATGGAATTCCTAGAATTAGTCATTTTCGATGAACTCATTGAATGCGCGACTTTCAAACGCTTCGTAAAACACGCCCTCTGACTAAGTGGTGCAAACAAATGCTTCGCGGTGTTTTGTATGTGAAATCCTCGAGTCATGCACCATTCGATACCCTTAAAATTAAAACAAAGTGAGTACAGCTAAACTTGGGAACGGAAATTTTAAAACTTGGTTTGACTCACTACTCATTTACTACGTTAGTGAAAATTTAATTGATAAACTATGGTGCCTCTCACCCCACAAGGTTTTAAGCAAAATCAGCATTAGCCATTTGCATTTTATTAAAACACAAGCAAAATACAGTTTCATAGCAAAAGTGGTAACGCAATCCCCGAGGAGACCACAGAGTTCTGTAAGGACGCCGAAAACAGTGACTCAAGACGGCAATCCTTTTTGGTGCGTGTCAATTAGTTGAGCATGCCAATGTATTGGTCCGCTGTCCGCAGATGAGGCTTCGCGAAGCAATTCGGTGTTTTCCTCTGCACGCATATGGCGCAATTGTTGATAGATGTAAGGACACAGTTTCATGAGAACATGCTACTTGCTTAGTCGTGATAGCGGACAATGCGGCGCTGCTTAATTTATGCATCGAATTGCGCCTCATTCAGCGGAGGCTCTCTAGCATGCGCGATGCGAGCAGGATGTGGGGCCGACGTATTGCGAAGTTGACACTGTGAATGGAGATGAATGTATCATGACATAGCAAAGAAATGCACAACTTTCTATTTGTAGATGCCTAAGCCAACTTTTGTTTGGGAGAATTTTGCCAATTTCTTTAAAACAGATGGTGACGTGCATGCTCATTTACCCAAAAAGCTCAAATGGCACATAAAATTAGGGTATTATGACAGTTGGCATTCGCACTATTGGAGGCCTCGTGAGTGATATATTGTAATATCATTGCGGAAATAACGAAGTGCGAAATAAAATGGAAGGTATTTTAATATTTTCACAGAGACCCAAAAGCTATGGCAACTACTATGTAGCATTCTTATAGTGGATCACACAAGATATATTCTTTAACCAATAATACTTAGCCTTCGCAATTACATTTTTCTCGATTTTTAGCAAAACAGCTGCAAATTTGGTAACCTTGTGTTCTGTTCATGTCTACAGACTTTATAGTCGATATCCTTGAATACTTGACAGGGATACCTGAGACGCTATGATGAATGCAGCTGTAGACCAATCTGGCACAAAGCAACAACAGCTCCAAGTCCGTTGGATAGACATTACCTCCTAATTCTGTAGAGAGAAGGCATATGCTCCGGCAAAGCGAATATGAGAAGCTTTAGCGCAAAATAGTGCATTCTGTCTAGTTTCTAAGGCTCAAAATTTGTACTTATGAACGAGAGGTGCATTTAAGGGAGGAAGTTGTAGTATAGCTTTTGAATCAGTACTTCATATGCTGATGCAAGGACATGGTACCACTCACAACCATTCTAGTTCTACGCAACTGTAGAATAGGGTCGGCTTTCTAATCCCACCTCCAAAATCACTTCCTATAGTTTGAACTGCGGAGGATATGATACTAAAGAATCGCAGTCAAATCTTCAACATTTACTACTGTTCTTTTTTTTTTTCTTCTTCTTCTTCTTCTTCTTCTTCTTCTTCTCTAAAATAACTTAACTCTCTACCTTTCATCTGAAGTTGACTGCTGGGTAAGGACCAAAGCGAATGAATTGCCATTTGGAATCACGGTAACAATGCCTCATTCTAAATGCAAATGAAATTTAAAAGCATTGCATATACACGCAAGGCGTTCATTTCTTTATGAGCTTGGACGCCAGCTAAACAATAAAGTTATTTGTTTCTGTCCTATTCTACTTATTAATACACTCTTAATCATCTTCATGTGGCCCATTGCTTCTTTCGAAAGGACTGGAACGCCTAAACATTGAGTGACAGTGAGTAGCAGTGAAAATACAACGTCACTCACGAAAGACTTATGCAAACATAGTCGCAGAATTAAATGCGCTTCTTCTACCCTGGCTACTCAGATCACAACTGCTATTGCTGCCGCCGCTAAATCTGCCGGCTGCGTCAATGATGCTTACCCTGATCTCATTTCCTTCGTCAGGAACAGTGTGAGATAAAACACATCATTTCCTACTAACCTTTTATCACCTAGTGTGTGCTTAGTGAATTTCTCACCCTCTTTTCCTCATGCTTAATGATGCATGCGTTTGTATCAACTTAGCTATTTATGTTTCTGTCTCACATGGCTTTGCCACTTCATTCCTCCACCCCGTGCTGCTCTACTTGCTTTGAAGCAGTAACGGCATAAGCAGCTGGGCAAATTAAGAAGCCAACTCCTTCTTCAAACATTTCGAAGTGAGTTATGACTTGGTAATGACAGAGAGTAACGTCTTGGTGGTAGCGGCGAAGGGAGTAAAATGAGTGCCCTATGCTATTTGTCCTTTAAATAGTCGTTCCCGGTTTCATTGGCTCCTGTGCATATAACGGATCCCATGGTGAAACATGAGGAAATCACCTTTGAATTCTGCATGACTCTACTAATGCTAAAGAATAAGAACAAATAAAATTGTCGAGCATACAGTGCTTCTGGTGTGATATTTTTAACATAGCTACACCTAACAACCTTCATGGCATTTGTAATTAGATAAAATTATTTTCTCCTAACCTTGTCTTAAATACAAGAATTTGTCAGCCCATTTATAAGACCAATATTTGCTAATCAAGTCACAAGAAATCTAAGCACATACGACCTGCGCATCATATTGGGCACACAAATGGAAGTTCTGATTAAAAAATCGCTGTTATCATAGGCAGATGTGGCACAAGTGCGAATCACCACCTCTGAAACGCCATAGGACTCTGCTCTTGGAAGCTGATTTCTCCTCAAGAATAGTAACACGCGACAAAGAAAATACGAATTGTTTCTCAATTATTCAAAATTTTATGCCCTTAAATGATAAGTACCGCATATTGTGATGTTCAATAAAAAAGACAGAGTATTGCAGTCGAGATTGTGACAAACCTAGAAATCAAAGATTTGGTATGTTTTTTATTTGCTTTTGATTTATCTCATGTGCATGGCTATTGTTAGTTAAACATCGAGTCGTCCAAAGGTCCCCATCGAGTTCAACAATCGGCTCTAACAAAGGTAGCTTTGTCTCACAATCAAAGGTGTGTATTTCATTGCTATTATTACTTGTTGGGGCAAAAGTATAATCGAGGTCCAAAAGTTGCTACACGGTAATCATGTGAGAAAGGCAAATCTAAATAAAAATAAAATCTTTTGCACCAAAGTGGAACTGACCCCGCCTGTAGAAACAATTAAAGCAAAGTATTTTATAAAACGCTTTACTTTCCAAACTGTCTTCATTTTTAGGGAATAAACCTGAAAAGTGATGCTCTTGATTGCATTTTTGTTCATCCTTATGGCCTCTGATGCTTCATAACTTCACTCACAGTGCTGCTGCAGCTGTGGCTACGCAAACTCTCTGACGCCTGCGAATAATGCGGTCTTCTTCCCAGCTGCTTTAGAGCACCACCGGTTACCCGGCTGCGCGATGTAGGAGGTGTAAATAGCATGCATAGTGCACGAAATTCTGCAAAACATATTGGCAAGTTGTGGCAGAATTAAGGACATTCTCGTGTAGTTTTAATGCCTTTGCTTCGAACTTCTAGTATACATGCGCAATTTGAAGAGTCAGTTTTCAATAATCACGATAATGTACGGTGTCTTACAAAACCTGTTGAGAGAAAGAAGATGGGTTTCGCATGACCGACTTTTGTAGGCATCGCTTCTCAAAAGAAAGCACTTTTCGGGCCCATATGTTAATTTCAGTTGGCAGATGGACCTTGAAAGTAGTTGTTAGTTAAGTTCCAGCAAGTGGGCTCTTGCTTTTACATTATGCTTCCTGCTCTCTCTCACCCCACACGCACAAGTCAAATCAAGGATATTGCTAGGGATATGGAGTGGTGCAGAGCTTGGTAATGCAAAATGGGTGGTGAATGCATCATTTAGGGATAATTACTGACCCGGCTTTTGCTTGATAAAATTCACAGGACGTCTGCCTTTCCTCTTCGCAAGCTTGTAACTAAGTCAGTCTGGTGAATCTAAAGGAACGAATATTTCTTCTCTAATTGCGCATTTTAATCTCCATAGTATTAAAAAGGGAAGCAGAAATATAAAAAATTAGGCAGTTGTGGATGCATAATATGCGACATTGACTCGGCACGTGAAGCATAATATCTGTGCTTTCCACCACTTGACTTCTGCTCCCCAGTTGGAGTGGCTGTGAGCGGTAAACGAATTGTTTTTCCATCATTCAATGTATGCGGTCGCATAATTTGCACTTCATGAGCTACCCTTGTTGCCTTTACACTTACTTCATTGATGTGCCACTGGTGGCACATGATTTTTCACAATTGAAAATGCGGGATCAGTTTTAATGTATTAGTATCATGATACCATGATATTATAAAACCATGGAATTCTGCCACAGACATAAAAGTCGCTTTCCTGTACCGGTTTTGGAATGGATTAAAAGCGAATAATTGGAGCAGACATGTATGAATTCTATTTATTGTGCTTCGTTGGCGATTTGTGAGATAAATTAGGGCTGCTTTTTTATTTTTTGTATTATGTCCCCTTCAATTTTGCCATTCAACAAAATAACCTGTTGCTTATTTAAAAAAAAAACAGTTTTAGTCTTTGTGACAAGTGCAGGAACTCGTGATTTACAACGTTTCTGCATTTAAAAGCAATTAATTTGTCCTCCACGACACTTTTGATCGTGCATAGAATGGCCTAAATGATTGCATAGTTCACGCACTTTGTGCGATCCGTGCCGCTGCGGTGGATTTCATTCGAAAATGATAAAGAGGTATCAAACAATACAGCACTTACTATCGAGCCGCGCTACTTCAATATCCCGATAATGCATCTTTTGAGGATGTGCTTCAATAGCTTCTGGTAATTCTTTTGCTTTGTCAGTATTCTATAGCGGTAAAGGCTGCATGAACTGCACCTAATTCGCATTCTACTGTGCTCACTGTTGTTTGAGTGCCTTACAGGACTGCGATAAGGTAGGCACGAAAAATCGACACTTTCATGGAATGCTGAATGACCCAGGACTCCTTAAATCTTGTTTATGAATGCTGCCATTGAGGCTACCTTTTGATGATAACGCAAGACTATATAAGAATTTTCTTCACCGTACCCCTCCACGTTACCGTTTTCTTTCACTGCCATTCTTGAACTCGGTGGCACCGATAATATTTATGTTTTGCTAACGAGTTTGTGTAGGCTGTGGCACAGTGCATGAGACTCTTAATACTAGCTGCGTTTATAGTATTTGCACCAGTCTTGACCTTATAACGACAGGATTTAAAATTAAAACTTTTCTGGATTTCTTGACATATGCTTATGAAATCTTTTCCCAAAGACGCGCATGCTTGTGTCGAAGGCTGATGATGGCATCAAAACAATAATTGGAGTGAGAAGGTATAAGAGATAGCATGTCCATCCTCTTTGCTTTTACCCACTTTTCAAATGTGCATCTTCACGCTGGTCACCTTTTTGATAGACGGTACAGGGCAATGTCGTCATGCCTTATCGTTTACAATGAAAATAGGGAATCTTCTTTCACCACTGACTGTCGTAGCTTTTTCTCACAAAGAGGCCTGCTTTGTACCACACTGAATGCGTCGATCTTGCCGTTGTATTCTCAAACTGTTATAAGCGAACACGGAATGCCTTACCCCATCATTTAGAATGCTAAAACAACCGTACATGATGCCGCTTCAAACTTGAAGATAAAATACTGCAGCAAATTGTTAGAGTCAATTCGAAAAACGTTCGCGCCTTCTCCAACTGCTGCACAACGGAATCGATAGCAGCCTAAGCATTTGTAGCGCCGTAACCCACTTGCCCTCTGCTCACATATCAGACCAGTTCCAGCCGCAGGTTCAATTCGCCTCCAGTGGACACACTAAGCAGTGATGCATAACACACAGTCTATGCTCTATTCTGCATGCGAAAGTTGCAATTGTTTTCCTTTTTAATGTAAATGCTCGTGATACAGAGAGAACTGCCTGTATAGGAGTAGTTACACTCTCTTGCTTTGCATGGGACTTTGCAAAGACTTATTTGTTACAACGATCTCGCACGTAGGATGTTATCAGCAACACAAGCAATGCATTTGACTAGGATTTTAAACTCTCCCTCTCATGACTGACTTAGTTCGGGTTAGTAGATGCTACTGCATGTCATTTGCAATTGTCACCAATCTGTGTATGGAGTCTTGAGGTCCACGGAAGGCTGAAAATGACTAATCTCGTTTACAGTTGCCAATAGATCCAAAAAATCATCGATATTAGCGCTCCCGTAATCTGCGACTTAACACGCATTTTTCCTCCAATCAAACCTTAAAGTTAGTTGCATTTACCACTTTTTAAAATTACATCTGATCTTTAGAGGAATTATGGACCTCGCCTAAGTGAGCCAGGTGATGCTAATGCATTCGCCATAATAGTGTACGAAGTTTTCCACCAGAAAAAAACATACGGACCCCGAGATCTACTTGTGGGAGAAATTCTTGAACGCGTTATGGGTAAAGGAAATCATCCTTTTCATCAGCAGACAAATATTTATTGTCCCTACAAAATACCGCCTTGCTGACTTGGCAATAGTGTGAGGCTAGGATGAACCGGGTCACTCGTAGCCTACATATGGAGCGGGCATTTTCATTGAGTAGCTCAGCACTATTCACGTCAGGTTTGAGGATTTTGTAAGGCAAAATCTGTCTAAAGCCTCTGTGAAATCGAATGTGAAGAACAAAGAATTTTGGGGACAAATTTACCTAAATCAGTCTCTGAATGCAAATGCCGTAGGTGGCGCATATGAAGCTCTGCGCTGGCACCGTGGAAGCCCATTTGTGAAGGCCTGGAAGGACTCACGTGCCTCATGGCAACTAAAAACAGGCATCCCATTGAAATATATAAACATTCTTGCATGAGCATGATCGGGAAACCATGGTCTAGGACTAACATTCAAATGATAAGGGAAAAGAGGGCTTTCAAAATTTCTATTCTTTTCTTCGATTCCTCAAGAATACCGAATATCGTAGAGAACATCTTCAAAATGATGGAGGACTACTTATGTTGGTCGAAAGGAAAGATGAAGATGCGAATGCAGGAACTGAAGATGATGAATAGAAAGAATGACCTTCTCATTCAGTGCAGTTAGCCTCCGTAACCCATCTCTCAACTTGATTTACATCACTCATGTAAAAAACTTAATTTCTACCAAAAAAACTTTTAACTGTTAGCCTTGGCTTCTAGTAGCCTATATCTTTATGTTCCATTGATGCATAATCAAACAGCCCTAAACCTCAAGCTTCGAGCGGAAGGCATGCCATAGTTTGGAATCGTAGAGTTGTTGCAGAAGCAGTGCAGGCAGGTTTGCAGTGGCACCTAAAACCTACGATGAGATTTCGATCTATATTGGCAACATTGCCGGCCCTACAACCATGTCTGCAGAGACCGTATCACTGTAGGTTGTTAATCTTCTGCTTGACTCTCAGATTGTTTGCCAAAACAGTTGCCAACTACGATTTTTACTAGGGAAGTTTAATTGAAGGCTCTTAAGCATGCTTTTGGTACAAAATTTGGCCTCACTTTGATGGTCTAGACACAGACTTTGTGGCTAGTAACTGATGTGCACCACTTCCTTTTTTATTTACTGTAATAAAGTGAACCTAAAATTTGGTAAATGTCTAAGAATATGGCAGCCTAACGGCAAATGCAAAATGTAGCATTGCTGCCCTCTAGATTTACTCGAAACCACTAGGATAAAAGGAAGACATTTTTAGGTCACTTGTTTACCATATACTGGTTGGGTGATAAACCAATCTATGCACTTCTTTATTTATTGTATGAAGCGATTTGTCAATAGATGTAGTTAAATGTCCTCTGAATTCGATAGATTATGTTGCATGCAAATCGTTTTTTTCAAAAAAGCGTAAATTTGTCAATCGCCACCTCTGACTGTTTACCAGTTTACCGACAAATGCACAAAAACGGACGTTTCAGAAGTGCTTAAAAGATACTCTATTTTGCCTCAATTTTTCTTTTCGCAGGTTGAAGTGACAGAAGGCCCCTACAAGGTGGCTTGAGGACTGCCAGTCCATACTGAACACCGCCGCGCGGGTGAGGTCGCCACGATAACTCTCGATTCTCTTAGTGTTTGCAGAACTTTTGTCATTGAGCACCTACTGGAAGTATCTGAGGCTACGCATCGACTTGCATAGGGGTTAGTTGATAGCCTACCCGCGATAATTTATTCTATCCCATAAGCTAAAGATCACACGAGCGTAATGCGCCTGGTAATTGGAATGCCGTAAAGCTGAGTTTTAACATTCTACTTTAGTCATTAATCAAGCATGCATGCTTCATGATGCTGTCCATGCCAAGCCACCAACGCTGCTCTGTGCTACGACATCAACCTTCTTTTGTGGACTCAAACTTTACACTTGATGTTGTTTTGCAACTGCCAATTCGGTGTGCAAAATGTTTGGCTGATTTGATAGTCTAAATGAAGCAACGTCGCCAGCTTTTGTAATTAAATTAAGTAAACTACGCGACTAGCCATGTTATAATAAAGGATGCTTTAAAAGCTTCTAGATTCCTGTGTCGTTGGCGTCATGAGTTTTCCATGCCTCGCTACTGTCTCCTCGGCAATACCATAAATCGAGCACTTAAAATGGAGTCGTCAGGTGCCGGTTAGTGGGATTCTCATTTTTCTACTTCCCCTCTTGACCTAAAGCTCAACTCATAATGGTTTTGCTTCAGCAGTTAAAATACAATCAGTGGAGGGATTTAGGAAATGCTAGATGAACCCGTAGGCTACCATGTTGATAGTCGCGGTTTGATTGAATTTGAAGGCGGTGTGGAGACGGCAAATTATTGGCTTTTTAGCAGTGACAATTTTCACTTCTGTTAATAACCTAAGTATTTTGCGGTCGTCGTCTCATCGCAACACCCAAGATATAAAACCCAGTGATATCATTATAAATAGACTTAACCGAATGCTTCATGTGGGTCAATTGTACGAAATTTGTTATTCGTGGGGATGGTGTTTAGAAATAAAATTATTTTAATTCCATTAAAATGGTGAGGTATTCCATAATGCACTTCATAGGCATTGGAAAAATAGTGCCTTCGGACATAGAGCCCCGCAGGTCCCAGTGATTAGCCGGACGTGGGATAAATAGATCTAAAATATCTGCAGCGGCATGTAAGTTGTTAGTATGATAAAGTAATAGTTTTAAATAGTGTAGTTCTGACCCAAAGGCGTCCTTCTTTTTACCGATGTGGTAGAAGTAAAACACTAAAGTGGTGGAAAGACTAATAACAAAGAGTTAATAAGCTAACTGCGAAAGGCTTGATTCATTTTTATGGGGAATGCAGGGGACTGTGCGTACGGTTCTCTCATTAACAGTTTGTACAAAAATGTTTCTAACGTCTTTTACAAATAGATTTGGCTTTATGTGCTTTCTAGGTCTAGACAGGAGTTGGTAACTAAAAGGTGAAAAATTTCCAAGCGCAACAAGAGTTTAACTAATTTTTGATGATTCCTTCTTTGTTCTAGATTTGTTGTAACTATTCCAAGGGGTGCACGAGTGCCGCGTTTGCTCACTGTGATAAGCTCGGCCTGACTAGCGCTAGCAACTATCGGGTAACGCAGCTAAAGAACGTGCATCCATTGTCGCCTGCTTTGCAGTAATGAAGTCCACGGGCGATTCGCGCCACAGATGAAGTGATTTTTGTCACTATCTAATGTTTTACGTGCTCACTTTGATTTGGATATCACAGTTTAAACCTCAAAATTATGCTTAAAAACTGGTTCAGGATTACCTTTTATTCAAGAGGCTGTGTAGATGAATAGCGCCAAATTTATGGGATCACATTGGCTGATTAAATATGCCATGGAACACAGCAAGAGGATGCAAGTTTGGCTAAATTGACCTTTAAAGAATGGAACACATCCTATCACAATTGCTGTATCAATTTCTGCTCAGGTAACAGTCTACAGTTAGAACCAATAATGAACGACGGACATCACTTAAATGAATGATACCAGAAGAACATGGGGGTAGGAATGTAGACGGGACAGTAACTCCTTCCCTTTTTCTCTACAGTCGGTCTCTACCCTTCCACCTCTCCACTTACGCATCCACACACATCGGTCTTGTGAGGATGAAGTGATGCGTGGCTTAAAAATGCGGAATGAGTAGTTAGTGCATTGCGCAAAGCTTGATTATCCTGTCTTTCATCCCGACGGATATTGCGATGCGAAAATCAGTTCTCATCACCAGTCTCTAATTTGGCAGTCATCACCGGTGACCAAATAATCCTTATTTAACCGGACACCTTCATAGCATTGGCCACAGGAGTAAGGGGTGATGAACTGGCAGCTTTTGACCCACGGTTTTTACGAGATAATTACAAAATAGGTGTAGCTGTGCGACCTGAGGATCACCATAGAAGCATGCAAAGGCGAATTTTAATCATCTTATGCTCGTTGCAACTAAATATTGTTCACCCTGCGAATTTTACGCATTCGGCTTACTCAGATTGATCCCCATGGAGTTATCGGCATTAAACTGCATTAGTCGCTTGATTATTCTAGTTACAACTAATATTATACTGTGCGGCGTTTGACTACCCCATTTCCCACTCATTACCTCCTCTGCTTTCTTCCAGGTTAGCCTGTGTCCATCCTGACGAGGCCAAAATACCCCTAGATGCAACAATAATTACGACAGAAACAGAGGAACCTACACTTTTTCTATCTATAAAAATAATGAGAAAATCTCTTTATCTCAACAAACACAGCGTTTGTAAGCCTTTGCATTTATTTTTGCGCTATCAATAACTTTAAGTCAGTCAAAGCATTTTATGCATCTCATTTCGATCGCTGTTACCTTACATCGACAAAGGCATTTGATCCATTTGGAGCTACCGGTTGGAAATCTGTCCTTCATAACAGCATTCGTTGACACCAGAATTGTAGTGAGTTGTAGAATACTGTTGATTGGAGCAGGCACCAAATAAGTCCATAACATTATTCGAAACTACACCACTTTCAGAACATTGATGTGGACCTTCAGCTCTTGGCATTAAATTAAAGCACAAAGTATTGATGCTGCAATAAGAGTTTTGTATGAGATGAGCAATTAGAATAAAGACGGTGGTGCAGCTCCATATTCAATGTCCGCAAAAGCAACTTTAGTTAAGTTCGCTATGTCGAACGGTTGGATTGAATAGTGTAATCGCAAATGGTTGCAGCAAACAGAAGGGTTCAGCAACTTGCTTGAATTTGACCTAGGTGAGACCAATCCATAAAAAAAGCATAATTGTTCCTTCACATCTCGGCTAATAAAGTGACCAAACATTTACTGTACCTGCGTGCCTTGATAAACTTCAACTAAAAAGGATCGACTAGTCATCAAAAACAGCGTGACTAAAGCGACCTGTACTGTTTTAATGTGAATGATTACTTATGGGGGTACGTAATAAGCATTTAGGTGACTTGATTATCAAAAAAACTCCCATCATGCTCAGTTCGCTACCAGTAAAATTAATCGATTATGAGTCAGCTGCCAAATCAGTGACAGCTAGACACTGCAGGCGGACCCACCAGCTATAAAACCATGAAGCCACAAAATTTGAATGGTTATTCCATCGAAGTGATATTGAACTCCATATCAAGTATCCATTGTATTTAATGCTGTTTTTAAAATGAGAGATTTTTATGTAAACCTGAAGATTACAGAGGGCACACAATCTCTTAAATGCTCTAAAGATTTCGTCGTTGGCTTTGTTAAAATTCGACGCTTTAATTGGGCAACGAATACTGCAGATGAGATAACTTGGACACCCATCGATGGTTAAGGAGAATGATAGGCGCAGGGTAGTGTCATGCCTACTCTTGCTCACCTTCTGAGTTTTGCATACAAAATAAAGTCGTTGTAATTGAATTGGCAAGCTACTTGCGCCCACAAAAGAAATAGCTTTTTAAGCTGTCTTATTGAACATTGCCGTCGACGTTGTCTTCGTCTTCTTTGCGCTTTATGTGTGCGTGCTTCTTCGGTTTTGCAGTGCTTACATACACTTAAGAGACGGACATTATTCCGATTGTTTTGTAGACTGCGGTGTTTTTTTAAGTGTATTTGTGCCTGCTGAAGGTGTTTGAAATGTGCTGCAACCCAGAACTTTTAATGAGTCTATCAGATGACTTCAAACTCCTGGAACAGATATGCCTTCAGCAGAAGTTTTCCTGCGCTATATTTTTGAAAATCACCAACCAAGCACTGCCTGCTCTTCGAACGTGAAAGCAGTGCCGGTGTTTATTAAAGTTAAGGCATAGGGGACGATGGATCTAGATCGCAACCCTTTGTTGAATCAGGTAGTGAAAGCGGGATTAGTTGCAATTGGTCGCTTTGTGCTTGCTGAATGTGAGAAGCTGCATGCGAAGATTTTACAGAATTATCTGCGAAGACATTTTAAAGGCATCGCTTAATCTATTTTTGGTGCTTCCCTCCCGCTTAAAAAATGCTGCAGATTTACCTCCTCAACACTCTGCCAGCACTCAGACCAAATACTCACCTGTCAAAAGTCGAGCAGAGAATATGACTGTGATCTATCTACTTGGTGCGGTGCAACTGGGGGGGGGGGCGTACAAAAAGGATCTCTTTTCTGAAACATTCAAGACTGGTTGTTTGACCAATAGAAATTCGCCTTATTCGAATCTTTCTGTGCTCCTCTAATTTTTGTTAAACGATTTTGCATTTTCCTGGGATGGTAGGAGAGGAATATATGGTAAGAAAATGAACTGCAGATGAAATGGAGACAACTGCCTACTTTACTGGTCCCAAGAGTCAGTGCTCTTGTATGCAGTGGACTGCTTGGCTATTTTGTGGCGCGTTTTGGAGGAACAAAATAACGGACCACGTAGTAATCCAAAACGGTGTAATAATGCTTTGATGCCTTTGAGAGTAGCCTGCAGCTCATTGCCCTTAACTTACGTCAATACATTTTTAGGGAATAACTAACGCTACGCATTCTAAGTAAAAGCGATTTTGATAACGAATAAAGTATGATCCCGAAACCCATGTCTCTGCGTCGACCACAATAGTAGGATTCCATTAGTTTGAAAGCGATAATGATGACCATGGTCTGCCAGTTGAGTCAGAGGGATTCACTAAATCCGATTTTTTACTTTACCTAATTAGTGCTACTCTTATAGATTTGGCAGTGCAATTGCCACGACATCTGAAGAATTCAAGAATACTTGTCATATTCTTCCATCATTAATAATTCTCTTTGATTAGGTCGCTAATGCTGATTTCCATTATCTTTTAGCAACATTAGCGTCATGATACAAGGGGCACCAAGCAGCGTAGCGTACCTCAACTCATATTTTCATGAAAAACTGCGCAATTTAAGGGTTGCACTTTAGTGCGCAGTTAAATCTACATCTCAGATTTATAAACTTTAGAAATTATGGCAAGCCGTTAAATTTAAATAAATTAAAGAATGCTCACAGAGCACACTCAATCCACAGATAGCCAAATGGTCTGCTGCAGACGTGGGAGCACACGAGCAATCTCCGTGTAAGCTGCTCAGTGTTTGCATAACAGACTAGGACGTTCCAAACGGCAGCCGCGATACAGACTCAGTACTTTTCGTAATGAACGGTTTCAGTTTGCTAAGAACGAAAACTACTTGAAGCAAATGAAGTCATGCAAGTAAAGATCTACAAACAGCGCCGAAGGTGTCAATCTATCTATAACGTCGGACGTAGAAGTGGTTAAAGCTGATTTTGAGCGTCAAAAGTAGATGGAATTATTGATGACTCGAATTTTTATCGGGGCGATTCTGCGTGAACATAAAAATGGGAAATGATCGGCACACGACGCCACCTATGGTAGGGTTTGCAACCCGAAAACGTTAACCTCATTGGCTCAGGTGCCACAAAATGGAGGCCTATTTACGAGCTGCATTTTGGAAAGGTCTCATTAAATCATCCTATATATTGTGATATTAGCCGTAAATAAGACGGCAACACTGGCAATAGATAGGTTACGGATAGGGAAGCAGTGATTTGGGTAAGTTTGATGTAACCGAAATCCCGATAGTTAACCGATTATGGACATTTTGGCATGGAGAATGTCAACCGAACCAGGGCCATTTGGTGGTTATTTTAGAAGGACTTAAAAAGCACTTAAGGCCTTGAAGGATGCTTACACCATTTGAAGGCATGCTCGGTTCTGTTGTAGAACCAACAAGTGATAAAAAGGTCTTGCTTAGTTTCTCACTGCAACTAATGTGGCTATGCATCCAAACTACACCTAACAAAGGATTTGCAAAGAAAATAGGAAGCGATTTCCAGGGCTTAGTCTTTAATTAACATATAATTACGCCACAATACAAATGTTACTTAGTTAATGGGAAGTAAATTACAATATCCAATACTTTCCAATTCAAATAAGGCAACGATTGAAGATTGAGAACACGCCGGTGAAGGCCCTGTGGTGGATGCAAGCAAAAGTAAATGTGCATCTGATTTAATTTGCCTACATTTAAATACACAGCAGCGTCGGCATTTCTGCTGACCCATCTGTGTCAATCCATCGACCATCCGATGGATGGATAAGAACAACTATTGCGAATTCGTTGCCTATTGGTTAGTTGAACGGGAGATCGATGAGATGCAAGAAATTTGTGCATACGACGTCATTTATAGCCTTTTTATCATCAAAAGAGGAGGTAGCATTACGCTAATGGCGCTGGCAAGTAACATCGACCAAAATGAACAATCTCTACATGTGGTAGAGAAGCTTGTCAACTTCGTTTATCGAATACAAAGGGTTGTATCGTCTGCAAAGCTGTCTTAAAAAGGGTTTGTGAATAGTGCCATCAAGTTATGCCTGCATCGTCAGTGCAGTAGAACACATCCAAATAGCCGCTTTGAAATTTGTCTTTCGGTAAATGAATGGGATCCATTTTGAATGGCGGAAGTGCAAAATTGCAGCTTTAGGCAGTCTGAATCCAATGCATCTTTATTTCTCTCTCAAACTTATTGTTAACTAAGAGAGGACTCTTCAAATACAAAGAAAATGGCAGGTTTTATTACCAATATTTGAGCTGACATTGTCATTTTGTGCCCTCAGTAAAAAATTAACTACTTTTCACCATCCCAGACGCTTCTCGAGGTCCTGATTTTGTCGTTGCTGGCAGAAGCAGTTAACAGACATCAAAATGTCCCTTTTCTACGCAAGCTTACTTGGACCTAGTCCATGCTACTTACGTTTTCATCTCTCATCACTTTTATGTGCCAGCAACAAGTGCTCTTTCATTCATTAGCAGACCAGTGCCAAAGATGAAGACGCCCGCACTCTTACCTTTGTTGTGAGGTAAGATTTCCCTCTCATTCCTTTATAGTTCAAAGTCTTGGTATCTTGAGAGCAGCATTAAGATATCCAAATCTAGAGTTAGCTTTACTGAGCACTTGTCTTAAGGCCCAATTCTGCTTTTGTACGTTTGATTTAACAGGTCACGGTATAGCGAATCACTAATTCATTTGGATTTTAGGACACCCTTCTTATGACTAATTTCGGTGCGTTCGTTAGATTCTTACAACTTGTCTGTTGCAGGTCTTCTCAGTTTCTACCATGTTAGGCGAAAGAATAGGCTTGCCTAGGGATATGCCAGTATGAGGGGCTGACTCATCTCTGAGGCAATGCTAGTCCGAATGCAGCTCCATTACCATTATAAGAAAAAGTGGAAGGACCGGTAGTCTACTTCTCACACTAATGCTTTTGAAGAAAACTTAACCAATACGAGTTAAGCATAATGCCTACCAGCCAGCTTATTAACCCAGGAACCAATATACTACGAAAAGTTCATAAGTAGCAGCGGCGATTCCGAGGGAACTGGACAAAGGAGTCAGTGGCCTTCAAAACACTGCTGTGACGAAATTATTTAATGTCCATTTTTGGTTAACAATCCTTTTGTATACATTATCTCATGTCAAGCTGCTAAACTACTTTATTCGACAGAAATGGTTCCCTTTTTTGTAAGCAAGGCAAGAGGATAACCAATTCTAATCCGTGCCAATTTTGCTTTTGTTCATGTGTATGGTTACATACTATGGTAAGCAATAGCAAAAGTGTATTATTTCATCCAACGTCGGTATTTTTGCTCACTGAAGCCCAAATTTTAATTAAAGAAAGACTTCTAAGGAATTCCACAGGAGGCAAAGTTTGTTCGCACAGTTCAAAAGCTTTATCCCAAACGTGTTATAGATCAGCCTTACTAACCTAAGTGCAACTGATTAAAAAAACGTGATTGCTAAATAAGTTTGCAATTATTAGCGTTTTGTGCGATAGGATTAGGGTCGATTCCAAGGATACTAAGTTGCCCATATAGGTATGTTCAAAAATAAACAGGTCGCGAAAATGAGTAAGTGGCTCATTTGCCTAAGTCGTGTAACCAGCTAAACAAATTGATGAGTGCTACTCACTAAAAGGATGCAGTCAGGATTTATGTTGAAAAGCATCCAATGGATTCAAAACTTTGGGCTAAAAGCTGGAAAACTAGAAAAATTCTCCAAAACAATAGTCAGCATAAGAAATGTGCAAGAGATTTATAATCTAGATTTTAAAGCTATATGTAAAGTCAAGCAGCAAAAGCGTAAAATAATTATTTCTTATTTTAACAACACGCAGGAGTAAAGTATGGTGCCGCTTAGACCTAGGACCGGCCGACCAACTCGGACTCTTTCGAGTGCAACCCACTTCAGCTGCGTTGGCTGATGCAACGGTTGTGCATCAATGCAATGGGTGGAATTCCCCTTGAAAGATCCGCGGGCTCACAATGGCAAGGTATGGCACTGACGCATTTACTATGAATTAGTTCCAGCATAATTCCAAAAGCAATTAAAAGTTTGGCCGCAGCAGTATTGAAATAACAAGTGATAGCTCGTAAACATTTTAAGGACGCTCAACAGTCTTTGTTTTTCATGCATGGCGATTCAGCTATTCTCGCATAAATGGAGGAATGCACTTGGAGTATTTTGGCGCTACCAATAACGATGCAATGTAGGATAGCATCATTACTAGTCGTATCTATACACTTGCTGCTGATTTGAAAACAAACGACTCGTCCTTACCGAAAACGATTGTAACTCAAGTATTGATATTTTCTTAAACCAAAAATTGTAAACCATTAAGGAAGTGAGGTATCCTCTAACTTTTACATAGGCTTGCTAAGTCATTTGATAAAGCTTAGTTTTAAATGGTCAATTTATGTCGCATCAGCACCCTTCGATGAAACCTGATTAAGTGGTACTCTACTCAGCACCCCTTTTAAAAGTGCTTTCAAAGTGGTGGTTGTTCTGTCGGGCTTAAAACTTCCCTCGCGGCAAATTTCTCAATGTGTCCAAGTTTGTACGAGGCCTTGTGACCAACCAGAGGATAGGTTAGAAATAACGAAACTTCCGATATAGATAAGTTCGACGTTTTCTGTGCTTGGATCAATAGCAATATCAGACGTAATAAAGTTAAACAAGTTTATCTCAATTAAAAGCTGGAATTCAACTATTTAAGAATGCTCCTACTTTCCTTCTGCTTTGTCCCACTCGAGCAGTTCAATAAATAGCCGCTCGTACAATTACTCCTTGCCACAGTTCTTAAAAATCTCTTAAATTATAATGCCGGAGAAATTCATCAAAAGCATTAGCGTAACAGTTAAGACTAGTCGCTACGCTTGTGACCAATACATCGGTGCTTTCCTTTGAAAAAATAAAGCCCAAATTTCTGTCTTTACGACTATGGTGGTGAGTAACAAAGTATTTGATCTGCTTTAAAGTAAATTAGAGGCGCCATACTGCTAAAACATACGGTGGAAAAGCGTGGCACGGGCACTTCGTGCCTTTACTTAATTGCTGCCACCACTATTTCCTACCACTGAATTCCTCTCTGTTGCAGTTTCAATTCAACGCTATTTGGCATGCGATAGGTTCCACCTCAGTTTTAATGCTTAAATCTTCCTTTTGCAGTTATCGTTTAAGGGCTTTACAGCCGACTGGTATCCCCGAATGTACATGGCAAGACAAAACTGATTAGATTTAAATCACTTCATTAATTTAAGGCAACTATTAAGCAGTGTGTCGTTGTCATTTTCTTTTAGCTAGTAAGAAATACTAT
This sequence comes from Taenia hydatigena, assembly GCA_036345935.2. Taxonomy (NCBI): domain Eukaryota; kingdom Metazoa; phylum Platyhelminthes; class Cestoda; order Cyclophyllidea; family Taeniidae; genus Taenia; species Taenia hydatigena. The sequence continues at coordinate 20,950,068 of JADWOT020000004.1, forward strand.
CATCTTCATTATTGGCATCACAGATAGCAACATCTTTATTACAAATGTGGCTTCAGTACTTTATTCCGTGCGAAATAGTTCATTAAATTGCTCATGTTCCATACTTTGCAAAAGCTTCTGAAAGGAGGTGATAAGCAATAAAGGTACAAGATGTGCAATATTTTTTTACCCCAGTTATTGCACTGACAAATGCTTTCTTTTTTATAATGAGAGTCCGGACTCCTTTGGCAACATAAAATGTGGTGCCAGTGCCTGTTTTTATTTCAATGATTGCCTTGCCTTAGGAGCAGTTCAAAGTCCCCACTTTTATGCTAATAACCCTTAATCTTTCACGTGCTGTTGCTACGCTTTCTTGATTTCTCATGGCTGATGGGATCGCTAATTCCATGGATGTTAAACTAAAAAGATGGAGGAAGATCTTGCCTTTCGCACTCATTCTTGAAGTGCAGCTCTGAGTATTTACGATCCAAATGGTTCTAGCCGACCAAGTCAAGACTTCTCATCTCAGCTGAAACCTTGTTTTAGTTACCTGCATGTGCGTTGGAGTGTACACATCGCATACAAACCAGGGGAATCAAAATTATGGCATTTATGCTGTAAACTCACCAACTGTGGCAGTACTGCAGCTTTTGCCATACCCGCGTGGATTGTTTATTTAGTTGAATTCAAAAGTCGATGCTTAGCAATAATGCCCTATAATGATGTTCCCAAAAGCGTTACTGCTTAGCAAACGCAAATGCAACTCCCACTCATTGCTTTGCAAAGTAAAACGGCCCGTCGACTACCTGAATCAAAAGGTGAAGAATTTATAAAAAGTAGTAAAAGATTTGCGTGCGAATTCGCGCGCGAAGGAAGTGATGGAGAGGATGTGTTAGTAGTGTCAACTACGTTTGCGTAATTTGAAGAGCGTGGACGACTTCTGAAGCCAGGGTCATAAAGACTTGCATTGCTCATTGCCTCAGTAAAATGTGATTTGCTTTCGGTAATAATGGTGGCATAATCCGTCTCCATAATGACAGGGATGTTGATACACTAAAAGCCTACTGATAATTCATTCCGTTACACCCTTTCACTTAGTTGATGAAGCGCTGCCTCATCTTTGGTCAAGTGGTACTAAGTGTGCTAGTGGTGAGATAGGTCTGCGTGGTGTCTGAAAATATCTAGACAAGGGTAAAGCAGAACCCATACTAGACTATTTGATGGTGCACTGGCTGTGCGAATTTATACAGCCGAACTCTCAACGCTTGAAACTTACTCTGATTTGATCGAGGCTTGGCAGTGCAATGGGGAGTCCGATAACCGGACTGATATTTACGGACATTCTAGTCTTCTGACATCAAGTGCGCGAAGTCCTCAAAGCTGAGAGTGAGTGTGAGAAGCATGTGACTACAAATAGGGTGACAAAAGCAGACAGATACGACAAAAGGAAAGAAGGCTATGAGCACCAAGTGTTTTAAAATCATTCACCTGCTATTCTTGCTGCCAATCATCTTCATTTGGTATACTCCGTTATCTGCAGCGTAGCCTTGTCATACAATCATATAATGATGGTCATATGACGCGACATATTTCACCATGCGGATTGATGAGTACCGCCCTTTTTCATGATTTAATCGTGTTTACTGTGTTAGAGTATGGAGCTGCCTGTAGGCAAAGATGTGGAATAAGGCAATGGGCTTTAGGATGCCTCTGTGCACTACAATAAAATCTAGAGAATTGGCAAGTTTTGTGGCTCAAATAGCAAAAAGGCATGTAGGCCATTCGAAAACGGCATCCTGGGAGAAAAATAGTGACACTGAATTGCTATTTGCATTTTATAGGCAGTCGCTCAAGAGAACGAAGGACAAAAAGTAGCAGCTGGGCCAAAACAGGTGACTCAAACTAATAACACCTATTTTTGAATTGTATAAAAGCGAGAATTTCTCCGTTGGTGGAACAAATACTAGGATTTCGTGTACTAGAGATGTATGCAAAACTTGAGCACTAAGGAAATAACTTGAACCAAGAGGCCGTCTACCAGCCTACCTATCCATCTATCTACCTTCCTTTCCAGTGTTTTGCTTAGCCTACCAAGCACGAAGTAACTAATCAGCGCTTCAGCACCAGACACTTTACTAAGCCAGACGTATTAGCAAATAACCGCTAAATTCGGCGCCACGAGTGGTGAGCTATTAATGGAACCTTCTCAGGTAATTTTCAAGTGCATTTAATTGAGTACGATTTGAAGCTAAAATACCCTCAATACTTGCAGTGTAGTAACTTTTATAATCTCTGCCTTCGCATCGCTTAACTTAGCTATGGTCACAATCAACTTCGATAAGTGTGCGTAGATTTACAGTAGTGGGCATAAGAAACCGCCAGAAATCTGTAGAACCACTTCATTTTTATTATCATGGAACTTTGGTTGTGAAATTTTGCTTACGTATCATTATGCATGTTTTAGCAATTAATGCAAGTGCAAATAAATTTGTCTGAATTCCATTTGTGATTTAATGATGCATGTACTGTAGGTCGGAATATTTCGGTTTTGTCTGACCACATGCTCCGACCTGATCAAAAGTCGCGATGCTTTAAGATAAACCTTATAAAGAAATAAAGATATGGGCGAGGTAAGTTCCGATGAAACCTGTTATCGGGGTAGCCATTAGGTGAGTTACTTGGGTTGCATTATTACACTTTGCAGAGAAAGGCGCCTCACAGTGGTCCCAGAATGCAAGTTCACATGCTGCATGAATTCTGCTGGGAGGTGAAGAAGAGTAGAAAATTAAGGCAAAAAAGTAAACGCAGTTACGGCTTTTGCTGTGAATATTTAACTTATTTAGTTGGAAGTGTTACAATAAATTTTACGCGCTAAATGACACACAAACCATTAACCAAGCGCAATCATGCATGTAAAAACGATTTTGCTTCCAAAAAATAATACTTGCAAGAGTAGTGGATGAAGTCAAGAAATAGTGGTGGTATAATGATAATAGTAGTAGTGATGGTGTTATTGTGGCAGACTTTCTGAACGTTATCAAATTATTCGATTTAGAAGGTAGGGAAGTTGCAGACATTTAACATGATGCACTTGTCCATATTTAGCGTTGCGGTAACAAGCACCGAAACAATCCACACCTAAAGTGTCAAGTGTTCCGTATACAGCTTTTTCAGTACAAATCTACCACCTCCTTCCAGTTTTCATAGAGCACTTCAATCGCATCCCAGCAGAAATTTAGTGTAAGGTAAAGTTGTGATTAAGAATCCTTGCCAAATCCAATTAATCAAAGGACGTGTTTGGAAAGTTGCCAACTATTTCTAACACAGTTTTATTCACCTGATTAATTTATAGAGTCACTAAAGGCAGTTAAATTGAACGATAGTAGAATGGGACGTACAAATCGGAAATGAAAAGGCTTTACATTCAGGCATAAAATAGTGGCGATTTGTGGGAACAATTTGGCATGTAATTTGTGGTCACAACTAAATCCGACTGCTACTTTTCACTTCTAGCATAATGATAAAGACTATAGGGTTCGGTCAAGGCAGCTGTTAACTTGTCGTGCTCAGACACCAACCCACTTGGGTCTTGTCGTGAGTGATGGTGTGATGCCGAATCTCAATTTTCGGAAATCCGAAGAATGTCTCCCCTCTGCGAATTCGAATGCCAGAGTTGAGTACACCTTGGTGATGTCACTTTATATTAATGGGTCGCTGAGGAAGGGATTAGCGATGTACTAATAAAGAAGGTTAAGGCCTTCCTTTTCCTGTAAGGCTTGTGAGAATAGAAAATATCAGCCGCAGAACGGGTATGGTAGTTGGCGAGGTTGAGGGTGGCAAAGGAAAATAGGATAGTGGAGGAATAGAATGAGGTAAGGCTACTAAAATGAGCTCAAACGGTCTAGACACAAACGATGAGGCGATCAATGTTTCAGCAGCATTTTTATGGGTTGTGGCCGAACTGCACAGAGGGTCAGTTGCAAAAAACATTCTACCCAGTGTGGTGCTGTCACACCCTAAAGCAGACGGGCCAGTAGGCCACTTGTTCAATTTTACGGCGAGGCTGACGCCTCTTGCAATAACCGATTGCTTTCACTTTGAGAAGAGTGGCTTCATGCACATGAGACTCTTTAAGCCGTTTATAAATAGGTAAGAAAATGTAGTTTATTTTTCCCCCTAGAGGCGCTTTGTTCTTTGAACCCGACGAATGACTTTACTGGTCTCTTCCCTGAGCCGCAGCTTTTCTTTTTGAGCGCGCAGTTTTTCATGCTGTTCTTTTTATTCGATGGCATGACAATGGGCGATTGTGCGGATAAAACAAAAGGCTTGCACCAGGTATCTGTTTTTCCTTCAAGAGGAAATGGGCGAGCAGTGAGCCAAACAAATGACTGTATCTGTTAGCATGTAGGCGTATATCTCGAATTGGACAGTGGAAAACAAGAAGAGGAAAAGAGAAATGTCTGGTAGTATACGCATATAATGTTGACTTTTATGGATCGTATGCAATCTGTGCCTAAATGGCTGTGGAACCCATGCATTTAGGTGCGATCCGAACGAAAAACTGCCACTTTTTTGACGATACAGTGATGAGTAGTTTGAGATGATTTTGTGGGCAGATGGGCATGAGGCATGAGAACTGGGATAGGAAAATCAAAGCATTCTTGGTGTGTATCTTAAAATGAACTGAGAAAAGGTGGTAATTAAGAAGTTGACTTGCTTCGCCTGTGTGTTAAAAATACAAAATACCTCACTTCACAGAAGGCACCGATTGCACACTTCTCCTGACATGGCTATAATACTTTGTGGACATTATCCCATAGCGAAGAAGTAATAAGCCCTGTCGCTTTGTATTATTAAGCTTAACAACAGCAAATGAAGTGATTGGGTGCGCTCTTGAGGTTAGCACGCTGCCATCGCTTTAATCCGTAGCCTGTTTAAATGCATCTGAACATATAATCGTGTAGGGGGGGTGTAAAACAGTTACTTCCAACTTTCTGTTAGTTGCTTCTGCGGTTAGCCGCTTTTAACAAAAGGACCTTACTCTTTGAGGTACATTGTTTGATGCAGCGTGATTGGAAGCGACTTTCTTCAACTTTTGCATCTGTTTGTTGGAGAAAGGGTTTAGTTGCTTGCTGTTGCTTTGAATAGTCAGACTGCTCATTTTGCAGACATCCTTTCCACGCAAGAAAATTTTCTCGCTTATTTTAAGTGCATCGTCGGTGCTTGCGCGTTCTGCTAAAAACCAAACCCTTACAAGCGTTACGAAGCTGTACTCGCTTATTAGATAACAATAGGCACCAACGTACCGCTTCCATTATAACTGAGATTATGTTTAATTTGGTTTGGCTATTTCTTGCAGTTCTATACCTTCATTGAAATTGTATCGAGTGGATACTAAAGTGCGGCTTAAAGTTCCAATGCGCACTCTAAAGCATAGTGTTATCGACAAACAGAAAATAGATTAGCGACCCTTTTAGGTTTTTGACTTATGCATTTGGACTTTTGCCGAGGACCGTAGTGTCTACATTCCACATGCCTACTAAGCTATATGTGATTCGTTCGGCGCCCGAGCGGCTGTGTGATACAGTGAACAACTGCTGAAGGTCATTACCATAAAGGGCGTGGAATCACCGCCCTTTATACCGATACCTTTCCTTCAATATTGCGTAGCTTCTAAGCGGTCATGCTTTATTACTGCAGCATGCTGGACATGAGGGGCCAAGGGTACCTCTATCCTAGCACACGATCTTCATCGCGTGCCTTTCCTATCACTATCGCCTTGCATTCTGGCAAATGACGTATACGCTGACGCACCCTAAGTAGACGCTGCGGTTGTTGGAAGTAGTAGCAAGGACACGGCTATTGTATTAACGTCTGGCGTTATATTGCCACAACTCTTGTGCAGAAATCTAACCCCCACTGGTTTCATAAATGGATGGAACAGAGCTGCCTGAAGCTTAGCACGTAAGCTGTAGTGATTTGACTCAAGCGAGCAAGTTTTACCGCAAAGGTTGCAGACTTGTTGCACAATGCATTCGCCATTTGCATGAACGCATAAGATTAAGCAAGACTAAATCGTCTATTTGTAATGCGAGGAAACAGGCTTAATTAGAATTAGGATAATGTGTCTAGGATGTTTTTGACAAAAATTTTGTATTTTCAGACCTTGAAAAGTAACGAGCAATAAACACCTCCCCGATGACTGAGTAACAAGTCTTCAAAGCACAACATCCACGGCAGTCAAGATCATAAGGGTTGCTCAACTTTTTCATTACACGCAAGTTTTTGAAAAGTTATTCAATCCTTTGATTTCTTAGAAGGTGAACAAGGCTAATAGTGGATAAAATAATTAATGTAGAATGATTGTTACAAAGTATTATGCTATAAAATCTTAAGTGAAAGATTCTTTACTCTGAAAAATATCATGTGCTGCAAAGACTGCGTTTGATATGGAGAAATGTGAGTCAGGCTGAGACAGATCAATCAACACTATTAATATGCGACTATGGATATTGATATTCATCTCTTAGAAACTAAGAACTCATAATTCAAGCTCTCTAATGTAATAAAGAATGCAGAAAAGCAATTGCAATGGAACACTTTTATGAATCTCTTTCGGTTTAATGATTTTGACTATTCTTTCAGTCTGATAAGACGTCTTTAGACACTGAGGAGGATTGAAGAACTCATAAGCTGGCAAACGATTTGCCGTAAAAATCACAAAAATAGTTGTTTTGAAGATCCGTTTAAGTAAGTTTTCTAAGCTTTTACAATGGGATCATAATGTTCAGAAATTATTTTGGTTTTGTAAACGGATATGGCTGTGCAATGAATAGTCTTTTGGCAACATCAATTATAAGTTGCCTTTTTATAAAGTAGTATGAAACCTTGAATAGAGTTGTAACCAAAATAAAGGCCCTGTATATATGGCAAACCAAAACTGCTGAAATCGCAATAGCAGTACGTTTGCGCAAAATTTTTAATCATGGAAACATACATTTGAATAGCAAGCCACCTCTATATCTTACATGCACAGGTTAGTTGTTAGAGATGTTCTCGTGATTATACTCGCCGTGTAAGTTTTAGTTATGAGCAATAATTACTTCAACGCAATGAATCCAAAATGGATACGCTTGCCACGCCTTACATCAATAGGAAGTAGTGGCTCCTCTCTGGGTAATTGCGCGCTTATGATCAATATTCGTAAAGCGTTCAATAAGCATAACCATTTACTTTACTCCTACGTTGCTTATTATGCTTTTAATTTATCTATTTAGCTATGCCCTAGAACAGCGAAATAACGAAACGATGGAGATATGATCAGGTAAGTGGTGATTGGCCGCGTGTGCGAACCAGTAACCATAGGGGCACAGTTTGCAAGTGAAGATATTAGCCGCCAAACTACAACATTTTTAAAGTATTTAGAGAAGCGCTAATAAATGTCTTTGGAGTTCCGCAGTTCTATCCACCACGAACAACAAGAAGGCGATTCAAGCCAAAATAATCAAGAAACAAATGACGATTTATTTACCCAACACCAGCGTTTCCATAAGTAAGTTAGCTTTAATTTAAAATGATGAATGCTATAGACTTGGCTATTCGATGTCATCAAAATTTAAGCTAAATATAGTGGCGAATGCAGACAACGGAAACCGAGAATTGCCTGCTCTAAAAATCGTTTATGTAGCAGGCTACATTTTTTATCATTGGCACCCATCTTTTGTGAATGATGAAAATAGCATCTATGGCACCAAAAGCATTCGTACTTGACCAATAGCCTGCGCCATACCCATCATACACGAAAATTCTTTTTATACTTTTTGGCATAGATGGATGAGTTCAAAATTCGGCGTCATTACTCCAACGCTTTGAGGTCCCTTCGTGACGCCCATCATTTTTGCTAAAAAAAGCATGATCAGCCATGAGTAATGCCGATCGGACACGTTTATAAGCAGATCATTATTAAATGCAGAAACAGAATAGCCTTTATCAGCACATCTTTGTGTTTGCTTTATTTTTTTATATGTGCGCAGCTTCCCAGTACTGCAATAGTTGTTTTAGAAAATAGAGGCGTTGATTACAGGGCACAACAGCAAAGCTTTCGAATCTTCATAAAACTAATTATGCCATTTTAACAAGTCGTAATGCTTAACTCTTCAATGACTTCTCCAAATGGCAAATTATCGCGAAGTAGAACCAAATCAAGCATTATTTTTTACAAAATTACGCAATGCCTAAAACTAGCATTGAATTTTTGATTTGGCTCTAGGCCACTAATCTTTTTTATTTGTGGTCTATGATTTCGAAGATAGAAGTAAAGATTCACATTACATTCGCATTCACTAGGTCTGATGCAATGAGATTATTGCGTAGTTTTCATTCATTTAAGGAGGGAGATTACAGTGGTACCATCATGTGCTTTCTTTTTCTAAGGCTGTATTATCTGACTTTAATTTTTGTGGCTGTCTTATAAGCATAGATGACCGATGCGCATAAAAAATGAAAGTAAGGTTGTTTCAACATCATCCTTGAATAGAGTAGGACTAATGAATTTACACGCGAAGCCATTTTTAAAATGACTAAGCCATCTTTTTGTTCACAGAACATCTGCTGCGTCGTCCTTTCTCCTCCTTTTTTGTAACTGTGGAGGGCGTCATCTCCTTTGTCCTTCTCATTGCTGATGCAATTGGACCTTCAAGACACATCCAAAATAAGTATTCTTTTGAGGTGCTGAGACGAGCTTGAACATTCATTTCCAAACAATTAGCCGAGCCAAGCAATAAATTGGTTTACGAGATCCGCATTATTTGTATAATCTTAAAGAAATAGAAATACTTCTGCATAGCATTTAATTTTTTGCGGTGTATTGGTTGCCAATCGCAAGTGCAATCCATTAGTTATTCTGTCCACTCCTTGAAATAATTCTTTCATTCAACTAGGTCTGGCTCTTTCAATTCAGACTAAACAGAGGTGCTAGCATTTAAAAGATTAACCTGTTTTGATTCTTGTGTGGTTACGAAGTCACTTTTATGCCACTGCATTTGTTTTGCTGAATTAGCTTACTGCAGCCAATAATATTCATTAAGCATATGGCAATTAAAGTAATTTTTGATCATTTCTACAAATTCAGCAAATAGAAAATGAATTTCAACGGTAAAAAAAGGTAAACTCATGCGTACAGTCCGAAATTTTAGGCGCATTAGTTATACTTGTTGATCGTATAAGTAGATATTTGTAAAAAGCTATTGCTATTCATAACTATTTGCACATGTTTCTGCAGCATTGACTTAATGGTCGCTAATTTGTACTGTTTATTTAGTGTGGTTATATGAATACTTTAAAAGAGATCACACTCATAAAGGAGGATTTGCATTTGCAACTTCTTGCATTAAAATTACAACCTTAAATAAGTTCTGCCCAAAGCATTAAAGGAAGTGTGAGGATTAATGATAGCCCGATAAGGCTACTCAGGCTGCCAAAACTGATGGGTGGTCATGCGAGCAATGGCTTAACACCTCTAAGTGCGTTCCCTAATATTTGGCATGTATTGCTAGCTACTTTTACATATGGCACTCTTTGTCACCAATGCCATTGTTGACCCTTCTTCCAGTTATTCTTAATACTGCTCAAACGCACAAGGATTTAGTTTTCGCAATTTTATTCGCAAAAGTAATGCCGAAAGTATTAAATACTATGTCGTCAAACAAGCTAATTCATTTTGTCCTTAGATTTGAGTTGCGTATAGTAATTAATTTCAGTGCCATTAATAAGAAAAAACTACTTGATTTATGGAGATTACATGCCAATTTTTTTCTTGCTTACTCCCTTGCAGATATTCAAATTGTTACAGTTTCTAGTTTCACTGCTGGCTCTGGGCTACCTACAAGCCCTCATATCGTACTGAAAAATACAACTTCAAGATTGCGAAATCGTATTACGCGACCACAAAGCACTAGATGAAAGTAGAAGCGATGTGACTCAAATCAAATTAACCCATTTTCAGCGGGACGAAAGCCAAGTTGATTTCACTGAAGTCGATACTTTTATAGACGCGCCCAGTTCAGGTAAGCAAGTGTCCACGAAAAGGCAATTAAATTCCGCCACATTAATGTGGTTTCGAGTGTCATTGTTTAATCGTATTAGAAAATTCTGGTTCTAAGTTGGTTCCGACTTGGCCAGGGGTGATGGGCAATGTATTTTGAGGCAGGTTTTGGACACTTGTTTATTTTTGTTAAAAATTATACGCCATCAATGGTCTCATGGTCATAAGTGCGCATATAGTTTTTGAACCCGTTTCCTCATCAAATGCTTTATAAGGTATATTCAATGTATCGAATCCTCAACCTTATTGTGTGTTTGGTACAGAAAATGCTTAGACAAACTTTCTGTGAATTTAAAAACCTCAATGTCAAAAGTTGGACACTATAAAGAAATTGACAATGTGCCAAAATGATATTTTTGATTGAGATATTTCACATTTCTCTAGGCGAACAGGATAATTGTATTGAATGCGGATACCATGGGAAAGGCAGGTACAAAAATCTTTCAAGTACAGGTGAAACGAAGCAGCGTTATTCTTCTCATCTAAGGAAAGCAATTAACGTGGTCCGCTTTGTGAGCTTATGGAAAAGTATAAATTTTGATCAGATTAGGAATGCAGATGCAAAGTGGGTGGTCAAAATGCTTTAAGGTAAAAAGCGTTCATAAACAGATTAGAAAGCATTATGCATTTGTTTTTGATTAACCAGTCTTTGTGTCTGTAAAAATTAAAGGTCGACGCTCAAACTAACATTTGAACTTCTCCTTTGCAGTGTCGAGAGTCGTCATGCACATTCCTTCTGTTGTCCTAACTTAACATACCATCTTTAATAGCTTTTCTGGAACCCCGTAAAATCAATTTTCAAAATTTTAAATATATTTGTTCCGAATGGTTGAACCCAAAACCAAACCAACGTAATGCCATAACTTCTGCTTATTTGGTTTTCAGGGTAGCTTTAACTAACTTGTGCTTAAGCTAGGTCCCCTCATAGGAATCAGCACTCTTCACCTTAGAAATTCCCGCATCAAAGCAAGTGCTTCGACCCCATTCATAACTGAATCATACCGTGTATACTTGTCAAAAATAAAGTAATAATTAGGATGCGTTTTGCCTTAATCACATACTTTGTAAGATTGTGTTAGTTTAAATTGGTGTTGATACTGGGCATCCTCAAAGTCATCTAATATTGCACAAGTGTTTTGGCATTCACTCCGATAACTGTTTGCCTTACATAAATTAACGTAGAATTTCGTCAAATTTAGTTGATTTTCGATCGACTGTGGAATATTTGAGCATTTAAGTCGCAAATCAGATGAGTGCACTGACAGTACTCTGCATTAAACCATGTAAATGTCAAATGCCAGAGCAGTATTATAGACAGGGATGGTATCCGATGTCCTTGCAGCCTATTTTTCGCTAAGAAGTTGTGTATGCTTCCCATCAAAAATAGAAAGTACTACAAAGGCCTTTAATAATTTCCTTACGGTTATAAGTTGCTAATCGCGAAAACTATTTTAACTGCAAGGGAAAGACAAGGGCTAATAATTTTTCTCTAAAAGATAGCATGGGTATGTTGGAAGCCTTGTGACAATTACGTTGCTGCAAAAATATTAATGCTTTGTATTTATAGCTGATTTGCCGAGCTCTAAGCATGGATGGATCATCATGTTGCCGGAATAAATTGAAGACATTAAAATTATTGGCGACTCAAAGAATTGCGACTACTGAAAGAGTGATGGAACATCATTCAAATGAGGGCAAAAATATCAATCCGCCTATCATCGAAATTGAGCGAGGAATAAATCTTTACCTTCGACTAGGTGCTGTTGGCAAGCTTAAGAGCTCCAGAGACATTTCGAAGAGGTTTACTGCGTTTCGTGATACCTTAAACCAAAGCGGTTGTTATAAAGTTTGGTATTCTGAAAGTATCTTTATGTGGTAAAGCAAAAAAAACTTAGCATTATGATTTCCACGGTCTCGGTAAAGTCATGCGTGTTGCATAGTTTGGTTAGTCAAAGATGGCACGTAGTCCTACACTCTCTCAAATAACTCTTAAGAGCTAAAGAGTTAAAGCTTTAAGTTGCTATGAATTGTTTTGATGGTACACTAAACTCAGCACCAGCTCACCCTAAACTAAAACATCAAATGTTTCATAAATTACGCATTGTATTCTTCAGTCTTTGGATTCGGTGTTATGATAATGGATGGATTTCGAGTGGCCGACCGGTTTGACAAATTAAATGCTGCATTGTCATGCCACAGTGTTTTCTGGACCCCGGTCAATGTCATTCACTCTGTTTACATCTTTTGGCAAACCTACTTCCTCTTCAAGCATCATCAGGTTGGTATATTTTTATATTTCTTTCCGATATTTCTTTTCTGCTGTTTAAGTTAGCGCACTGTAACAGAAGACCCATTTTCCACATAAAACTTGCCTACTTTTACACTTAGTTTCCAATTTGCTGGCTAACGTTAAAAGGGTCATCTGTACATCACACACTATTTCCGACGACAAACTAGCCACATATACTGCTCATGAAAGTTTAGTCCTTAGTCAAGGGTGGTGAATGAATGACACTTGCAGTTGCTAAAGTTTATTTGAAAGCAAACGACGCTTATTCATGTCAATAATAAAGTGACAAAGGCTATTTTGTTAGCATTAGCACTACAGTGGTGAGGTTTTCCGAATTTACGTAGTCGAATTCGAACAACGGTGACCAGTGTGACTTGCGCTGCTATTTTTGCTTTTAGCTACTTGTTACGGCCAAATTAAAAGCCCTCACATTTTGATGACCATATCTGCTTCTTTGATTGTAGTTTTTCGGCCCTTGCATTTGCAAATCGTGGATGAACTAGGAGGCGTAAATAATTAGGCTTTTAAAAATTAGGAAAATCTAAGTAAGCTTCTGGAAGGACGTTGAACGTTCATCTTCGATTTTGCTGATTTACCCAGGCAGTGACGAGTGCTTAAGCCAGAATCCCAGACTACAAGTCAATCAGGTTCTTAAAACTTAACAGCAAAGAGCGGTGCCATTTAACTTTACACATATGGTTTGAATTTTTAACTTCGACTTTTATAAAAGCCTCATTTGTTTCTTTGACTATGTTGACTGTTGAGTATGCATTTTAATAAGTTCACAAGTTTGTGTCGCACGGTAAACTTTTACTTTACTAGTTTGCAATCAAAATTCAACCCACTATACGGCTTGTGCAGAAGTCGGCTATGGAAAAGTATTTTTCTATTAACTATCCTAACACTCTATGGGTTCAGTAAATCGTCTCAATAAAATTTTAATTCTACCTCCAAACGAAATTTGCTTGGTGATTTCCCTCACAATTTCATGCCATTAGGTCTACTAATGCGAATGCTCTTGCAATTGTTCATGACTCCTTATCTAGCGGTGTAAAATACCCGCCCCTAAGTACATTAGAATTAAAAACTGTCACATACGAAACCGAAACACTGTAGTACATGTTCGGCTTATCAAAGTGCTTAAAACGTTGACGAGTCAACACCTAAAAGCGATGCCGTAAATACCAATGCAAACCAGAGTATTGACAACAGAGGTGTCGAAGAATGTTTTGCATATAATGTCCGCATGATTAGTTCAGTTGGCTTAAAGCCAAATGTTCGATGCAACAGATTGGACCAGTAGTAAATGTTCTCCTTTATCGAATAACCATTCATTATCCTTATGTGCTGCAACACTTTGCTTTGTTGTCACTGCTTAGTTGCGCTCACGCTTTAAAGTCATGCGCAGATTCACTTAGACAAAAAAATTGTTAACTAGTTCATCAAGTCCGTTGCTTGTTTTTTTGCACCTAAGCCACGCAATCGACGGCGTGTTGTCTAAAGTAGAAAATCGTGGAAAAGTATGGAAATTTGACACAAGTGATGCGTATAGTAAGCATTTGCAAAAAAAGACAAAGGACCTGCATGGATCTGTTTACCAATAATGCAATATTATTCTGACACACCTCGTCTTGCATTGAGGTACTTTATTCCCTGTAAAGGGCAACGGAAAGCGGCACTTCGAAAGCTACTTTATGTACTTCCACGAAACGCGTATCATAATTGCACATGTTTTCGCCTAGACGATTTAGAGTTGGCATTTTGTGCACATTTTCAAGCGAATGGTTTAGGGCAAAATAACTACTTGTGGGCTGGCAAGATGGCCATGTTTGATTGAGGTGTGTGTTAAAAGCTAAGCTGGAAAGACCACATGCTAATCATAGGGTTTTAGCATGCAATCTTGGCATCTTTGACCCTGAATTTATGTGAGTAATAAATGGTTTTTCATGTGGTCAGACATAAGGAGGGCTGAATGTTCATTTTCTTGCAGTATTTTGATCGGAGTGGAATTTTTAAAATAACGGACTTCATGGCGATCTAAAGTGCGGGCGTCAGCAACCACTTTTAGCATTTCCATAGTTTCCAGCCGAAACTGTGATTTTAGCAACATAGGAAGAATGAGGTCCCTGTTGATTTTTTAAAAACAAATGACCATTTTTAGTAATGTTTACCGGCTGATGTCATTAATCAAGCGCTAGGATGGTACATTAGACTGACACCTCACATCACCTGGATTTTCCTGCATTTGTCAATCAAGTCCTTTCCTTGATGTCTGATTAAAAGATAAGTTCTTTAAATGGAAAATAATACGCCATTCGTAACAGGCTATGGCAAAAGCATTTTAGCCTCTTCTCTATAAAAAGTTTTTAGAAAATTCGCCGTCAGTCCCCAAAATTTGAGAAGATAAAGCAAAATATTTAATGACAGAAAGGTGTCGATGGTAATAACTATTTTTATAATTGCAGGTGGCATTCAAAGTGCGAAAGTTCTTTGTGCGTTTTGTCCTCTTCCACATGATGGTTTTCAACCTAAGTCAGTGGATGAGCACTGTCGTGCAAGATGTGGTGGTTTTGGACAACGAGGTAAAGAGCACCCTAAGACTGTATTCTGGACTACGCTCAAATGCATTTACGGCTTCCGTTGTTCTCAATGACTCAAATTCGTCAGTGGGCTCTTATTGTAAGTGTTTATCACTGCACTTGAGAAATAAGCATGCACACATCAGGATAGTCTTCTTATTCAATTGGCGTCAAAGATCACTGCATGTTAAGTGACCTTATTAACAGGTTTGTTCTACTCTTCCTTCAGCCTGAGCCTTAGTGCTTATGTGAAATTTTGCAGGTGAAACGAGCGAACAAGGTAAATTCATGCCAATGCAGAAAAAAATAGTTTAATAACCATGGACAAACCAGAATTTTCTAAGTGCATGTTCACCTAAACTACCTGTTTTGGGGAAATGATTTCATCAATTAGAGGCGACATCAGCGTCAGAAAGATAGCCGCTTTTTTATTCTGTTGAAATGCCTTCGCCTCACTTCGTTTTTGCGAATTGATAATGAAATACGCTCACCCACTATAAGGCACCCGTGTAGCTAATGCTTCCGAAGATGGGAACTTATAATGTGCGCAATGCTGACATCACATATCCCTTCACATTATTCATGCGTTTACCTAACCCACTATATTTACTGCTCACTTTAGTAACCAAGATTAAACCAATGTCATTAATCTGGAAGGCAATTCTCAATTTTTGACAAACAACCAAACGTCATTTTTGTTGTTCAATCACTCTTTAGCCTTTTATGCAGTGCAAATCTTTTGCCCTAACCAAAAAACTGGTGTTGTTTTTTTACAAAATGTCATAAATCTTTACTTTATGGACCCGTTTTCTCCATGCAACGTGCACTTCTATACCTGCAGTCAACTAAATTGCAATGCAATGCACAAACTATGTTGAGATTAGTGAATGCACCACTTGCGAACTAGTGCTTGTTTAACATAGTGTCATTAATTTGTTATGCGAGGCTATTCTGAACGCAGAGATCGTATACGATTGGCAAATAAGCATCATCACAAATAAATTTTTGAATGCGTTCATACCCACTGGTCACATCGCGCAATTGATTTACTAGAAGGTGCGGCATCATTATTGCAATCTCGGACGATTAGTAAGCAGCGTAATATTACCAGACATTATTTTTCATTTTATGCTGGCTTGCTTCGTCCTCTTAATTTATGGTTCCAGACGTTACACAATCCAACAAATCCGTTGAAAAAATTCCATCCGATAGCAGTAAAGTTGTCATAAAACACGGTGTGCTAAAGCGCGGATATAACGCTATTTAACTACGTTGGCTAATAACATTTCAGCAAAGTTAATGTGCGTAAGAACTGTTTTGCTCCCTTTGCCATCAAAGGCATGTAGGAGCACACTATTCTTTTCCCTTTGTTTTTTTAGTCACAAAATTCGCTAGTCAATCGATGATGATTTTTCTAAAAAATGTGTCTTCGGATGAAGGAAAAAGGTCTTGTGTGCACATCAGAGAAGCACATCCTCAATTCTCAAGTGAATTTTTCCTTTTTGAGTTTATACTGTAAAAGAACACTCCATTTGTACTGCAAACACACCCAATTAGCCACGGTCCGGCCCGATAGTGTAGCCAAAACCTTTTTCGGCCTGCTGTTTTGCCCTCCAAACACCATCATGTGCTTATGATAATTGTGCGACCAGTTCTAAACCTGCCTTGAGGTACACTTCTGAATTTATTCCACGCAGAGTTTTAAAACACGTCGAGAATAATTTTTTAGACACTTTAATTATTTCTTTATGGCTATGCAACCGGTTTTGGTCAAAGTAAAATCTGAACAAGCAAATCATTAATAAAGAATTCCTTTAGCCTTCCTAATTTTATTCGATTATATGAAATATTCAGCATGTACTAAGATGGCGCATACGTTCCTAAAAATGGAATCTTCGTATGTCTGATTATCATGATCCTCACAGACTTAACGGGCCAATTTTACTGTCATTTGTCCTTTTCTTTATAAGCCATCGCTGCCCTCATCTATTACTAATTAGTGTACAGGGAGAGGACGTGCTGACTATGGTCAATGAGGGGTGTGCATCTTCTGCGTCATTTGAACTTAGCCAAATGCTTTTGTTCTTTTAGCTCAGTGTACATCACAAGTTGCAAAATATGCTTATTATCTAGTTCCATGCGGAGTGGAATACAGCTTGATTTCTTGTGCAATCTTTTGCAAGATGTTTCGTCACGTCGGACGCATCGCCAGGTTTGAAGACGCGTTTCGTCCGAAAAGACCTTTATGCAATTCCGCTGAGGAAACCACATCTACACATGAGCGTCCGTCAAGGTATTCTGGCCTGGTAATTACGAAACGAATGCGATCGAATGCTTAAGTTAATCGAATCTTAGAAACTATATGTATTCTTGCGTATCGTCAGCAATTTAGATGCTAAAATTGGTTCTAACTAGTCTTATGCTTTATTCTGCGATAAAGGCTTTTGCGCTTGCGAAATGCAAAAGGGTGAAATGTCAAGGAAATAAGAGCTCAGATTTTATCACTATGCGAATCTAATTTACCGCTCAACTTAAAAATCTTAATGAAAAGCACTTCAAAAATTCTGAACGGATATTAGTGTAACACCCTGCATTGTGCCAATAAATTGCATTCCATGGTTTTGAGGGCAAGATTTTTAAAGACTCCTTGCCTTGCGCCAAATACACTTTGCAATTATCCCTTGGAATTAGACTCTGACAAGTACATCCTTCAGATTGGTCTTTAAGATTAACGAACGCGACTAATTTTGCATTTCCCGTGTCAAAAGTGATGTTTATTAATGTCCTCAAAAAGAATGTTCACTTTTGTGGCTTCAATTTTTGATCTGCTACATATAGTGGGCCTCAATCTTGCAAATCCGCATTTTATCTGTAGTAGTCTGCTAATACTTGCCTAAGGCGCTTGAATGGCACACTATGCTAAGGCAAAGTTTGCTACAAGACAAAATAAAACACTGTACTTAAATCATTTTCTATAATTCGGGATCCATGTTCCACCCGATTCTCTTGTAGTAGAGATTCCAGTGAACATAATATTTTGCAAATTAATTTTCACTACCAGAAAAATGACTTGGAATTTTTTAATACAGCAGGAATATTTTAGGCTGGAAATACATGCATGCTTAGGGCGCTCTATATTTACTAAAATACTTTTGCTTATTTGTAGGATTTAAAAGCATTCTCGCAAGGGTGTCCATAAAATGACGAGCCAATTATTCAGACATACGTATCATTAGCTTTTCCAACTTCTACCAAATTGCTTTACCAGCTAATTTTGATATTTTCGTCGATTAATTATAAGCAGTGTGGTTACAAAATGCATTTTATTCTGCACCATTGAGCAAATTTCTGTAATTCTACAATGCTCACTTCAATGCAAACCACACGTTAATTAGTGAAAAAGCTTAATTATTGTAAGCAGTTTATGCTTATTTATCTTAAACTACCTTTTCTACTTATCGTTGCCTTTTGCCACTCTGATTCTAAGTTTCCGTAGATCTGTGCTGGTATTGAGAATAAGCCACATTTCTCAATTTATTCTGTTGATGGCAAAATTTGTCTCGACAGCTATTTTATCACAACCGATGTGTTAACCGCCTTTTGGGCCCATGACTCCCTTTTAACTGGTTGATTGTTCACTGGAAGAGTAGTAGCATATGAAAAGTTGACACCACGAGACTGGGTACTATATCATTTGTAAACATACCATTAACGAAAAAAGTGCCATAACGTTCTGCAGCCCCATACTGCGGACCTTCGTAACATCTGCCTTTTTGGTCATGGCATATTTTTTTATCACCTCGCACTGTTCCAAACACATCTCCTTTTTTTAACACTGCTGCCTTCACACCTACTACCAATGTGTAATTCACTCAGAGCTACCGCATGTGGGATGGTTATTGGTGCCCTTACGATCCAGCAACGTTAAAAATTTTCCTTAAATTTGATGAAAAGTTTAGGATTCAGATCTAATTTGCGTAATTTCATTATTTAAATCTAAGCATTTTTCAGTTCCATTAATATTGCATTGTGGCATAATATTCAAAAATACAACTTGTTTTGGAGTGCAGAAATCATGAGCAGTAGTAATAATTAAAGCCCTGTTGAAGGTACATGAGCCTCTATCTGTGGCTCTTCCTACTAATTTACGCATTTAAAGGATGTCCGGACATTTCGCTAGCAGCAGGACGACTGATACCTGAATGGGAAACTGGCTGACTGTATGTAGATGGAAACTTTGGGGTTTTCTTAGTTTATGCGAAGTTTCAGTGATAAATTTGACCAAATGCTGCAATTTTTTCCGTTCTCACTGCAGTTTAGTTTACAAACGTCAACAAAAATGTCTTATCTAGAGCCTCATATTAATTATTCACGATCTACTGTTGTAACTTTTACTTTTGTATCAATCTACAGAGATGATCCCATAAAGTATCAGCACGCTCACAAGGGCCTATTTGTGGGTCTCTTACTCGTGATGGCAACTTTGGTGGCATTGACCGTCTTCCACAGCTACCTTCAACGCAATGATCAAGTCAAAGCCCTAACTTTCTTTCAAGTTGCTGATATAGTTCTCCTTTCCCTCGGTATCCTAGCTGTCAGCGTTGCTCTCATTCAAATGCGTGTACTAAGTGTACGGGAGCGCTTTGAAGAAAACGCTTTCGACACTAACCTCCTGCTGGTCGGTTTATTGGGAATACTCTTCTATAATATATTTCTTTTAATGCCAGCTGTAGAAGAAAAAATAAGCAATGAGGTGACTAGAATCATGTTCGTGTCAAAATCAATATTGGAACTTCTGCAAGCACTTATGCAGGTAGGTGTCAGACGATTACATGTCCTGAAGCATTGCCACAAACGAATTTTTTCAGTCAAATTTGATAAAATAAGTAATGACGTTATGCGCTCATTAAGAGAACTATAATAGTTTGCCATTTATTCAAATAAACCTGTAGAAGGAATCGCATAGAGTAATTAATTGGAACCTGTAAAATGAGATAAATTTTGATCCTCTAAGTCTTCCTAGAAGACGAAGAAATTGGCGGGGAATGTAAAATTGGTGACAAACAGAATGAATGGAGGGTATAGGAGCTATGCCCCTTAGCGGAAACGCATAAACGGGACCTTACCTGCTTGCGAAATAAAAGCGATGGTCTAAACAAGCAGTAAAGTAATGCTATGCATCAAAATTACGTTGATAAACATCATAAAATTCCTGCCAAGTTTAGCAAGGTTAGCAAGCAACATGCATACATTAGCTTTACCAAGAGGGGCTCGGTCGGATCTATTTGGTTCATGTAGAACAAAACGCTTTTTGTCTGGTTTTTAGTTTATTTAACTTTTTATAAGTGATTGGATGCTTTGCATGTCCACTTCATTCACCCGAGAATTTGTAAGAGGTTAAGCTTGAAGTGGTTTAATGGTTTCACTTCTCATTGTTTAATCGTGTAAATTTACTAAGCCACTTTTCTGGCTTTGCATACAACTTACGCGAATTCTACGCCTGTGTTTTTTTAAAAACACATGCAGAATCGTTGTTGTTAAGATTAATTTGATAGCATGAAATTAGTTCAAAAATGCATATTTTGACTTAAACTGGAGTTCCACAATAAATCACCCTTGACTGTGTGGTTTTTAACGCCTTGTTATAGAGACCTCGTCGCTCAAACCTATTGATTGCATTCGCTAAGTACTAAAATGCGTGATGCTACTTGCAGTGATCAATTAAACCTGCTCAACCGCCATCTGGCAAAGCATCAAAACCTAAAAATGGTTTATTTTAGGAGCATTACTTTACCTGTTAATGCTTGAAATCACCTCTAACCTTGTAGGACGATATAGCTGTCTGTATTTTTGGCGCCAGAACACAGGGGCATCTTAGTTTTCGCAAGAGGTATAGAAGTCCCTAGCTTTCCTGTACCTTATAAGTAGTATGTTCGTCCTCATAATACCAGCTTATACTACCTATAAGGATGACTTGAGAATTTGGATTTCATTTCGGAAATTTTATTCACCAATGTCATAAGTCCTTGGAAAATGACTCGGCTTCTCCGAATCTAGCACTCATTTTTCAAAAATGTTAAAAATATCTTATCCTCATACTTATGCTCGCATACTTCCGCTCCTGATTGCTCATTGTTGCTCTTCTAGTCGTCAATGCTTGAAATTTATCTATGACTAGTTTTTAAAACGTGAATAGAATTTGGCCTCAAACGTTCTCCAAAAGAGATACCAAAGCTATAGTGATTCAGGTTTTTAAAAGTTATTTCAAGGAGCGTAACATTTGGTAAGGTAGAATGATTCTAAAGTAAGCGCGACGTGACTCCAACTCTTAATCGACACAAATTGTCCTACCTCATGTCAAGGAAAAAGCATGGAGGCTAGAACTGTGATAGTGGCTATCCATTTTCATTGCTCACTGCCAAATCACTCTCTCTTGGCTATTGTTTGTCCTGAAATCATTAACTATTAGCTATGGAAGAGTAAGAGCATTGTTAAGTGATGGCACTGCAAGAGTGAGACAAATGTTTTAGTAAAGTTCCACCAATTCAAAGCCTATAATCGCACTTTTATGATTGCTTTATTTTACTTTTTTGAAGGCATTTTTAATCTTGGAAGTCTCTCGCAGCCAAGCCAGCAACACGAGACAAACGATCGAGAAACCTGGTCGCACAATCCTCACTTTTCTGCTTATACTCAATTTAGCTATGTGGATTGTCGCTACCTTTGCCTTAAAATATGCTGCGCACTACTCCCTACATCAAGCTCATTACTCGGGTATCGCCTGGAAGATAATCACGCACTTCTCAATGCCTCCTATTGTCTTCTTCCGCTTTCACTCCACTATCTGTCTAGCGGATGTCTAGAGTAACGCCTATCGTATCTACAATTCACCCTTTTTCTGAGACACATAATTCACAATCGACGTTTCCACAAAATTACGAAATTAAAGAATAGTCGCATTTTGAGCTTGCTCTTCTTTCTATATGATCCAATACCGAAAACTCACATACTAAGTAATCTTTTAAAATTGGTCATTACAAGTGTGAATGCCAGGTCAGTAAAATGTTGGGTACCATAAAGCTCTCATCACGTATGGTTAAAGAGATCCCTTTATATGTTAGTGTGCATAATAATTGTCGCGTTGACCAACAATGAAGCCCGTTGAGGGCTTTACTTGGCTAATTAAACTTAATGTATCGATGGTATTTGCACCGTTGTGCTAGAAATGACTGAAACTAGTAGAATAATATCCTTCTTATGAATCACATGCGACAGTCTAGGAGCACTGCACTACCCCCACCAGCAAAATGAACCTTTGCAGGGACAAGAGTGTTCAAAAAACTGTGCATTTCAACACTCTCCTCCGATAATGCCTATTGAATAGGATCCGCCCTTATCTTGTTAGTTTACAATTGAATCACTCGAAAATCGGCTCCAAGAATGCTAGCATTGAAGGAGGAGATGACAAAGAACTTTGTTTTGCAAAGTTAACGCCTGGAAGCCTTGGATTTGAAAATGAATGCAGAATTTAGCAGCATCCCGCACCTGTGCTATTTTGCCTGAGTTATCACGCAAGGTTACCATTGAAGGCTCTATGGATCCACTTATGGAGTGAAGTAGCGGAACGGTACCAACGTCTTTCTGCTCCTCCCATGGCTTTTAAGCTACTTGAGGTATAATTTTGGAGAAGTACAAAGAACTTTTATCCGGCACCTTTGCTTACCTGTTGGAATGCATAATGCTAAAGCGACTTGAGTAATTCGTGAGATAAGTCAAATGAACTATTCGCAAGTTACAAACGGTTAAAGCACATAGAGTTTGCCACTGTTAGAAGCTGGCACGGTTTTTGCCTAGCCTTTCAAGATGAGTCTTCGCTAATAACTATGATGCGTACGCATGTTTTCCCATTTTTACGAAAGATGGAATCAATTATTGCAAGTTATGCAAGCATTTCCACTTGTCTTCCATTTTGCCTCATAACTTATCCCTGAACTTTTTGTCTGCAGAGATAGTTGTGTTATAGGGTAACCATCCGCCGCAAAGCGTTTAACTTCGGTGCAGCTCTGCGAACATTCCCCGTTCGTAGAAAAAGCATGTAAGCATTTGTGATATCCTTACCTACATTTAAAACGAGTATTTTCAAAATATAAATATCAAAAAACGTTTTCGGAAAACAAATCAGAGGTTTTAAAAACAAAGCGCTTTAAACCACCTTATTACTGCAATTTCAATCATCTGCGCTGCAAAACTTCCAATGAATTATGGTTAAAGTGCTCTTACGGCGTAAAAAATGCAGCATGCAGGTCTCATAAAATCGTTAAAATCTGAACATTCTTGTTTGGATAGCTACTTTACTCAAAGAAGTATTTCGTGTCATTATTGGTTCCAGAGTTAGCAGTCTGCAACTCATCCACAAACGGCAACGATGCGTAACATTGAAAAGTGCAGCAGGGTTTACAAATGCATACAAGATTCGACGTTTTATTGTATTGTCCTACTCAATGCTTCGCAAGCGGTACGTACTGCTTTACCCAGTAGTCAAAAGTTATTGAGTCTTTCTTTGTATTTCTTCACTAGCATTTGCAACTCATATGAATCTTAAGTTTAGGCGCTCGCAAGAAATGAGCCTGTGTCAGCCAGTAACCCTCCTTTGATTCAATCTACGTCTTTTTTGGGCCTAAACCTTCTTACACAGAAGTGACGAAAAAATGCCGAAATAATTTGCGACTTCATTTTTGAAACGTAAGTCCTTATTTAGTGACTGATTTTGTACTAGTAACTTGGACAAACCGAGCAGTAGCTTCGATGTGACTGCATGTCACTAAGCTATTTGTTAGAGGCAAATGTCATCTCAGTTATCGTCATGCGCTGTCACTAACTCGTAGACATTTATGCTTACTAAAATTTTCTTAAGCATAAGACTTTTGGGGCAAATAGGAAGCCAAGTCGATATTAGTACCATTACATAATGAAGAAAATATCTCTTAGCTTAAACTAAAAATCTCTTTTTAAGCGCAGTCAACTCAACCTAGTTTTAAGAAGATCTTACAGAAGAGTATACTATGGCCAAATTGCCCTGGGTAATCTTGGAAGTAGGGACTGCTGGCTATTTGAAAACCCGATGAAGTTTCGTTACTTGCATAATGTTTTGCCAACTATGAGTCCGATCGTGCATGTTGCATACCTGCAGGGATATCTGTCTTCCCCCGAAAGTTACCACGACCACTATTAAAGCTGGCTCAAAGTCAGATCTACAGAAAATATGTAATCCATTTAGTAATAAAGTCTGCTTAGAATATCGTCGTTTCTTCACCATGGTGCAGACATTTCCACCTGATATCTGGGCAAGAGTGGCGCACAGTATATGAATTAGCACACAGTCCCTTTGGTGAATCCTGTTAAAGGCATGCTCAAATACACCATCAGCCCGTCAAACACGCTCATTTTGTTAAAAAGGCCAGCAGATTGTCCATTTAAGATTGCTCACTATCTTAAAATGCTGCGACGCAAATTCGCATTGTATTCTAAACAGCAGAGACTGAGTTGCGCATTTTCAGACCACCGTAAAGAGGTTTGTTTTGTTTATGATCTCTGCGCCTAAAACACTTTTCTATGGTTATGTTGGTAGTCTTTTTAGACAAGAGCGTGGGCTGCATCCATCCCTTTTTTAGGGTTCGTAGGCTCTAACCGATCCATCATTTGGAAAAACAGATGCACTTTGAGGTGGCTGAAACCATTTAAGTTTAGCTGAGAAATTAGGGCAAATAGCAAGCGAAATCATCTTTACGATAAGCAGAGGACTTGCGGTCATTCAGCTGCCAGAGCTGTAAGTCCACAGATCTGCCACACCTTTGAATTAGTACGTTATATGAATGAAGACTCAGCTTGATTGACATTTGCTTTTTTATTGTTTTGCTTTACCTGAGAGTGTCAACTCCCTGAAATTAAAAATTTCAATTATACCACGCACTCTCTTGATATATTTAGCGTTTGCTTTAGACTTTTGCTAAAATATAGAAAAAGTCAACCAAATCTCCTCATCCAGTGTCCGAAGAGAGTTTGGTTTTCAAGATTCCGTATGTTTGCATAATAAGTGCTTGCGATTCCAATAGCAGGTTATACAATGAAAGATTACTTTTTGCTCAGGCGTAAAATCGAAGGAATGAACGCTGTACTGCAGACTGGGTACCGTTTTTGACGTATCAACTGGTTGTATTTCATATCGCAGGCGAGCGGTTCACCACCACACAAACATTGGCTAGAGTCTATTGCAAACACTCAAGCGTCTGGCATTTTTGTGCGTGGGCACTTCGTATGTGCCACCGTGTTGGTGAATGCACGCACCCGCCACAACTGTCGCCTGCCAACCAAGTGTAGCTAAACATGCCTCTAGCACTGCTTTGATAGCTTCATCCTTCTTACTTGCAACATGCAAGAATCGCATATTTACATTCGCACCTCTAGAAAATGCAAAAGCGGACTACTAGATTCGTCAGGTATTTCTGAAACAATTAACTGAATTTGCGATTAATCATGTGAATAATTAACAAGTTCAAATAATAAAAGCAATAAAACGAGATCTGAGAGCTTTTGCCACTCGGATTCAATTGCTTGTGAGCTCAAATTTTTTGCTCGTTGCTCAGCTACCTTAACCCTGCCGGTAGCACCGTGAATTAGTCATTAAGACTTGTAGGAAAATTTGAACTGCTTTTCCATTGTAACTATAAGCGAAGCTGTAATATATCGCTTTCGACGCCAGTTAGAGATTGACACATTGATACGTGGCAACATTTGACTTCTGTTCGCATCTTACACACAATAGCGGCGATTTATGAAGTGGGAATTGCTGCGAAAATCATGGGTTATCATGACGCCTCTTAAAATGCAGAATGAAAGAAGAACAGGAGAATGGTGATAGTTGTACGCAACCGGTTAGCAATTTGATGATCAGAATTTGAATCTCTTTAGTTTGTCAGCAAACACTTCGCTGGTTACCGGAAGAAGGAACACAAATATTTGGTTCTTCACATTCTCGGTTCAATGCACTTTTCCCAAGACGTAGTGCAATTTGGGCATTGGCAATTCCTAAGCCAAGCATTCTTTGCAGAACGACGAATAGCAGCACACAGATAAAAGGCGATTTTAAAAGGGGCCATTGCATCATCGTCACAAGAAGCAAAACATTTTGAGTCAAGAATAAGACATATGTGATACAAAGTGTTGCTGACCCTTCTCTCACTACCATACAACTTCGCATATGCAGCATTAACGTGTGGCGAAGAGCATTTGCACTAATTGATTGTTTTACAAAGCAAAAAAAGAAAAACGATTGTCCGTTTTCAAAATTATATGAAATATCGGTACGTTGGTTAATAACAGCTTCTAGGCACAATACACTAATCTCGTGCGCACACATGGAGGCCTTTAAGTTGGACGCTTTGGTTTTCTTCACAAATGTTCTCTTTTCTTCATTTCCTTTACCATGCAATCAGTTAATTTGGATAAGACACTTTCCTATATGCCTTTGAAATAATTGTTCGCTGTTTACACTTTTTACTGGAGGTCAAATAAAGAATCAACACATGCCACCACCTATTCACTAAGTAGATTTTAGGCAACTTTCATGTCGATTGAATGACGTGGAGTCAATGGTGAATAGTAGAAGACGAAAGACGAAAACTTTTTATCTGCTAATCGACTTCGAAGCGTAGTTCAAAAAGACCTTATAAAAAGAGGTTCGCTTGCCTAAGCATCCACTATTCCTCCTAATTGTGCCTGTTGGGCTGTCTAAATTTCCAGACACTTCAAAATTCACCACCCTTATGAATTTCATGCACTGAATGAAAAGAACAAAGTGGTCTTCCATGCTTTTTGATGAGGACACAGAATGCAGTAGTTAAGGTCACTTTTAGCAATGATGATTGGGAAAATGCTTTTTGTGCTGCCTTTCTCACAAAACCCAGTTGCATAAAAATGCCTTCGATTATTCCGCATTGTAAATAAATGTCGCGCATAAGAAAGCCACTCTATTACCTCATCAGTCCTCTCCTCTTTGATCTCCACGCCACATCAATGGCAGCAATACAAGAGCAATTAATTAGCTGACTGAAAATTTATGTCTATGCATAAGCGCAAAGATGGATTTATGGGTGGGCAAGCGGTTAGATGTAAGCTGAATAAAATCCATTGCTTTAGTTCAGCATTTTTAAAAGGGCTCAGACGACATAATTGAACCCTCCACTTTAATAGTGCCTTTACCTTCCCTTGCTTCCACACTGCCATGAACTCCTTTCTTTAATGCCCCATCGGATTAACTAGGTCCCCATCGTCATCCCCTACAACGAACTTCCCTAATTTCTCTAGCCGCGGAATAAGAAGATTTTGTCCAAACATACGTTTTAGGTATTCACAGAATTCTTGAGAGGGATATAGCATACTCACCAATTTTGCGGTGCACTTGTTGCATATGCTTCTTTTGCACTCATTTACATATACGAAAAAGCACAGGGATGGCATGAGGATAACCATGTCTCACACACCCGTCCCGTCATCCATCCACCTTCTATCTCTCTACAATCTCATAGCCGTCTCACATATTTGAGCCGAATTCCACCGTCCATCTAAGCCTTTACTATTACGATGCTTAATACCAGAGCTTTTAAAACAATTACTTGCCACCACAGCCATGCAGGCATTAAAGCTTTATGATGCGACCCCCAGAACGACTTCTCCTATGCATTTGACTCAAGCCTGAAAGTCTTGACCCCAGTAGCAAACGACTGCTGTGTCTGGGGACATAATGCATACATATAATTGCGTTCAGTTTACTTAGAGTGATCGTCCTCCTTTTTCATCCAATCGCACTTGCAACATTGCATTCACTAATATGTCCACTTTCACCTTCTCTAGTTTAGTCTTCTGTAAATCTAACGAGGCGATGCGACCAGCTAATGTTGCCTCAGTTGGTAGCACTGATATAAACCCAATAAAATTATGCTTATGAAAAGATCCTCTTGTGGTGTTCTTAAAAGGAACTAAAGCTGCGCTAATAATATCCAGCTTTCACTTCATTGCTGCCTCTACAGCCACAAACGTAGCCCTTCAGTGCATCCGCGTGTCAAGGTGGGCTCTCTGTACATTGATGCATACTATTAAGTTTGCAGGAACGGGTATGCGAGTATATTGATGGAACGGACAAACACTTCTTATCAATAAAAGCGGATACATTGATTTCCTTAGCGATTATCAAACCTTTGCGACAAAGAATATTGAAGCTTACTGCAAACAGTCAGACTTGCCTATTGAGGGTTCTGTGCCGTACCGAGGTGGTAGGGAGGTGCCATGCATCTTTAAGGTGCTTTCAAGGGCTTGGGACTAGTAATAGTAGCGTCCAATAAAGGAGTATCGCCTTATCT
Source organism: Taenia hydatigena (assembly GCA_036345935.2). Taxonomy (NCBI): domain Eukaryota; kingdom Metazoa; phylum Platyhelminthes; class Cestoda; order Cyclophyllidea; family Taeniidae; genus Taenia; species Taenia hydatigena. Next base: position 20,978,433 of record JADWOT020000004.1, read on the forward strand.
ACACTCAAAGAACCGTGATAAATAGCAAGATATTTAATTTACCTATTTTTAAATTATGTGCAAGATTTTCTAATAGAGCAGGTACAATTAATATGTTATCTTATTCGTCCGCAGCTCAGTTAGCGCAGCTTATTATAAAGTGCGGTCAAAGTCCCTTAAAGAGTAATAAAACTACCGCATAAGGAATGAAGGTAGTGCAATTTTTGACTATTAGTAGGACTTTATTGAATGCGCAAATTAATTTAATCAGGTTTCATGTGCTCTATTCCAATGGCAAGTGAGAGCGTTGATTGTTAGCTCCGCTCCATGCGTGACAGTTGCTTCGAGTCTGACTATATGTGGTGTTAGCCTTCTGAATAACTGCACTGTTGCTGGCTCTGATAAAACACGGGCTCGCTTCAATAAAAATGCCATATTGTTTCCTCCTCAAATTACGAAAAGGGCTATCATGTTTAAAATTTGTCATTAAGCAACTTACTTGGCTACAGTATTTGCCCTACTATTCAACAACACGCCAGATCCAGGAGCAAATTCTTTCTGTATTAAAAGTAAAGTTGTCGCTACCCTCACAGAAAATGACGCATAAAACCAAAAAGGAAATATCTGATTTCTTGTATTTGTAGATGCTCTACTTCAGGTATAATTTCTTGGCTGAACTGTTTCCAAATTAGATTATTTGCTGTGGCGGTAGTGTGAGAACTCTTCTTTCCATTTGTGTCAAATAGCAAATTAATAAATCCAACACTAACCACCTCTGTGTCTGTCAAGTCCACTGTTCCCGTAGTGATGTAATATCTATAACGGTTTGTGAATGGCACTTGGAGAATTGGATGATGTGGCAGATGGGCATGCGACATTATATTCCTCTCGCTTCTTTCCTTATTTCTATTTATCTTCCCTTTGTAAACTAAAACCAATGTTCTTTAAAATTTCAAAATTACGGCAAACTCTGCACTCATAAATTAAGGTCAACGATGAAGAAATATCTTTGCCTTGAGTGCACGGAAGTACCAGTGTCTGTGGGCATTTGGTTATCTATGGGAAGAAAACGAGCCGAAAGATAGCGCCGTGACTCAATTGTTATTAACAAGGCGGAAAAGGAAGGAATTCGGATGAATTAAAGGTTATTGTACAAATCGGTCCGCAATGAGGCAGCTGGCATAATTAGAGAATCTGACGCCAAGGACTTGCCAAGGGGAGCGCCAAGGATGTTTTAAGTCTGAAAATATTATAAATGTGAGTAATTCTACAAAAATAATGGTCGGCCATCCTCTATAGCGAATAAACTGTGGATATTTCGACGGAGCATACGAAGAACTACATACCGCTACGAATGTCACGATTAATTTGATCTGCGCTTTGTACTAATGGGCCCCAAGATACGCAGGTTTATCCTACGTATGTCTCTAAGCATTCACGACTTCATTCCACTTACGAATACCCTGCAGTTTCTTTTAAAAGAAAGCACTCTAAAAATTGCTCCTTGATACACATTAAACCATGTAAAATTCTAATATTAGTTTCTATCAGATAAAAATCATTTCAATGAGATTATTGGATAGTAGGGTCTAACTAGCATTCGTTTCAATCCTTAAATCAGTTTTCTGCAATGGAGACGGTCAAAAGCCGCAACAAGACTGAAACTTTACCTTAATAAGCACCGACAAGTACTAGATTAGCCTTCAAGACTATCAGTTTCTTTGGTGCAGTTTTCGTGATTGAACCAATGATTTTATGTTAGCAAAAGTAATTATGCTGAGGTTACCTGACTCTGCATTACGGTTCGTTTTGACCTAGTTTAATGCTGACAAAGACGTTGATATGGTGTCAAGGCGATTGACACACTGAAAGACACAACAGCTCAACGGGAACCTAGGTCATCTTGACCGAAGGGCCGGTATAGATAAACATATTATCTCAGCAGATATAGAATTACTGCAACGTACAATTGGGGCGAACGTCACTGAATTTTGGATGTTCATCCATCGTAAAAAAATCTTTGAAGTATTTGAGTATTCAGGTTTTCTTACATAAAAATGTTTTCTTATGTTTAGGATACTGAGAATGGGGCCGTATATGACCTTTTTTAACCTCCAAGAAATCCGCGTGAGGGGGCTGTCTTTTTGTATGCCTTCGTCAATGCCTGATAATCCAAATGCTTGTTGAAATGCCATGATGAGCTGCTGTAACTTGTCAACCGTTTCAGTCCATTATTTTGCTAGTCCTTATTGTTACCTCTTTCAGAATCTACACATCACCAACTGTCGACTAAACTAACATGACGGATTTAGTTTGAAGCTACTAGCTCCATAGACCCACTTTACATCAATCCGCAAACTGTGCGCTTTTCTTAAAAGCTTTTTGAAATGGCAATAGAAGAAAGCACGAATGGCAATAACAGAACTCAAAACAGAAAATCTGGTGTCGACCCCTTGGAACAATTAGTGTTGCATGATGCAGTTTTAGCGATGGAATAGATCATTGATACCTGCACCATCCGTATAGGCAGTGATGGCGACCATTTAAAGATGGCGCCAGATTTTAAGCATCGTCATTTTGTCTTTATTAGTCTCGATTTCTAAAACATGTCATGCACGTTGGAAAGCTTGCTGCCTGACTGACTGACCAAATTGCTGACTCACTTGCCAAATTACTTGTGGTGGGAAGTGGCTTTGCATTACATCGTCTACACATTAACGTGCTTTGTGTACTACCTCGTTCTCAGGAGACTGCTTTGTTCATGGGTGCGTAGCAAAATGGAGGCAGAACTATTGACCATAAAATTTCTTGATTAGGACAAGAAGGATAGCGTGAAGTCTGGGGTGTGAAGAGGATGGGAGGGTGTTTAATAGAAGCAGTGGATTAACGTGTCAACAATAAGGAGATATTCACTTTTCTGAGCTGTACCTGATGGTGCATGAGAAACCTCATACTGCAGTTGCGGATGAGGCGCAATGTATTACCTATTGCATCCAACCCAATCTAAGTAGATTCTAACTTTTATTTTATTTCATAAAAACAATCGTCATGAGTAGTTCACAAAGTCGGATGATAGGACTAGATTATTCTGCTACAGCTTTCGCAGAAACTATGAGACCAGCGAGCTTCAAGGATCGCTAGCCGCGCTTTCATGCGGATCTATAAGTATAAACATATTGGGTGCATTCAAATACTTTTAATACAGGTACTTGCATACCTGCACGCGTTAGTGCCAAGCGAAAACCAAGCACAACGGCGGCTAAGTGCATGTTGCAGTACCTTGTTCTTAAAATGTCTTGTAGGCGAGAGGAGGCTGAACAATTTGAATCTGCTCCTGGACGAGCGGGTCAATACTCCTGACGTAGAAAGACCCATCTCTTCATTTCCATTAATGCGCCACCCACTGCCTGTTTCAGCTACTACAATAAAGGTGACAGTAAACATTCAACCCTCTCATATCGGGGATAGTACAAGGGAAGATGGGGAAAAGGAAGAAACCTCTACATATTCAATGACTGTTCCTTATGAAATCAGCAAAAATGTGTCACGAATACTGCTAGCAACTCCAGCACTCCATTTTTTGCAGTGTTTGCGATTTCTACATGTTTTTCTGTTCCAGTGATTGCTGTTTGAATACAAAGTAATGTTGTTGTGGACCTAAAATCAGAATACAAAAGGAAAAGAATGGTTTGTTTCCATAACATCAGTCCTAGCAACTAAATCATATTGCGTTGCACCTACTAAAAAGATATTCATTCTAGCTTACATAACCGCACAAATAAAATTTCGCAAAGCCGTCAAACTTTGTGGCAATGCTTCAATTTTATTTGGTTTCACCACCATCGTCAAATCATCTTAACGCGGTCCAAGAATGTTTCGCTTGCAACCTGTGGCCTTCTTGCAAGGCGTTTTAATTTCCATCCAAGCCGCCTTTTGAATTAGCTGGGCAATTTAGGAAGACCGATGTACCTAATCGCGGATTCGCTCCAAACATGCTTTTATCATGTTCATCGAGCAGATGAAGGTTATGCTGTAAGCTAATTGATTCTTATTGCAAATGAAATTAAATGAAGAGAAAAATCGCCGATCCGTATGGTACGTGTGAAAGCGAAGGCAAGTTCACCACTTCTTTGGCGAAACCCGCCCAGGATATCGTCCTTTCTAATGTTGAGCATTGGCAATCACGAGTCGCGGCACGTTAACATGCGATGCTTGTCATGTTTGAGTGGCGGGTTCCCTGTTGTATGCAATTACATTAGTTTGAAATATGTAGACGACAGAGGTTGACAAGCTTGTAATTGACAACCGAAGAGATTGCCTCCTCAAGAGCATTTCCCCATTTTATCTTGAGAGGCTACACGTGAGGAGTGCAAGGCTTTGGAGATTTGCCAATCGTATGCGGCGACTAACAAATTTGCCTGAGTTGGTGGTGGAAAAAAGCCGAGTTCACTCAATTGCTGAGGATGTGGCAGTAAATGGCTAGAAGGTGGAGGAGGTGAAATTATTTGTGAGAGCTATGTGATTGCTTGAAAATCAGCTAGTCAGTGCTCATTCCTGAACGTCTGTGAGTTGATGGTGAGGAGTGGACCATCGGGGTAAGGTAAGATGTTGCAGTTGTCGCATGCGTGCGATGCAGGCAACAGTAAGTCTTTAAATGTGTGGGCGGTTGAGACAGTGGAGCCATGATAGGTAACCATTTCGAAGATCGATTGTTCGGTTGAAAATTGATAAAATGATTTTCATTCAAAAATGCAGTTTTAGCAATAACCTAACTATAATTACAAAATCATATCATTTGTTGTGAGATGCGCCAATTACTTTCGAATTCATTGCTATTCCAGTCTACAGCTTTGTTGTAGTGCAGTTTTTTCCATCTTACTCATCTTGTGAAAGAGCTAGGCGATCTAGGAAGAACGATTTACTCATTCGCGTGATATTAGCTAATTTACCACTAGTTCTGCTGAAAGTTCTCAAAAAATCGACCATCGTAAGATAGAGCACTGGCAATTCTGACTAACGCTATATTGGATTAGAGCGGTTTTAACTCATCAGTCTTGATGTTTTCTTTGTGCTCTTTGAAATTGACAAGGCATCAATGTGCAAGCCGCGTCATGTCTAAGTGAAGGATTTTTCTGGGTATGTAACTACTGTAACAAGCAGTCCGCAGACGTTCGATGTTGACACGCTTGTAATTGAGAGCAGGGGCGATTATCTCCTGGGATGAGTGTTTCCGTTGGCTAAATTTGGGGAATATAGGCATTTAGAGTTTTGACGAGCGTAGGCTGTGATTGACGAATTTGCCTGCGCTGATGATGGAGAAAAGCCGAGCCTTATTAGTTCCTGAGGATGCATAGTGCTTGCACCTGACCCACCTCCGCCTGAAAACGAACGTAATCGAGACTTGTCCGAGTGCATCGAGGGTCTCTGCCCCGGCCAACAGTCTTCGCTGCTTGAACTTAACAGAGAAGAATATCGCTTGGCTGGCAGAGGTGAATATGGGAAGTTTACCTACAGTGGATAATCTGAGAACTCTTAGTAGGCAATGGAAAATGTGTGGCATGCCTTCCTCTTGGCGCATTTTGACATTCACTTGTGTGCTTTGCCAGCTGTCAGCATACACAGGATGAGGAAGCTTAGCAGTCTTCAACTGAGCACTAATGTACTGCAGCTTCTACCACATGCTGCCTCCCAGTTTTGGGAGGTGTGGACGCTGAGTCTTTCTGGCAATCACCAAACGGCGCCTTTTATTCCAATTGGCTGTGCGAGGGTCTTAAGAGTCTTTACATTTCGCATTTGCAATAATTTTGCTAAATCGTGGACATTTGTGAATGCTTGGCTATGCAGAATGTCGGTCGTCTTGTTTGTGATAAAATTCAAAAGGTAACTCTACCAACTAAAAAAAATTGCACATGATTAGGCCGTGCTTGGCAGAACAGTATTATAGGCGCCTGGTTAGTCATAAGAATTGAGGTGATTAAGAAGTGCCATGGGTCATAACGAAAGGTGACGGTGAAGTTAATTTGATTTTGCAAATTAATGTTAGCCATTTGCATCGGTGACGAAACTTGTGGCACGCAACGATTTGGTTAAGAGATTTTGACACGACTGTGGCTTTAAATTTGCATTTTAACGGCTAGAGTGGCAGTGATTTGTGGATGAAGTAGTTGCCTTCGAATCACCACTATGTGGAACATTACTGATTAACGTGTAGTTCTCTTTCATTAGCATTATGTACATGGAAGACAACACTGGTGTCCTGTGGGGTCATTTGTTTTGAGTTTGAAAGTAATCACCGAGAAATTGTGTTTTTTATGGTATCGAGGTAACGGGAAAGGTCTCCTGTGTAGTCGTTCGCGGTTGGACTGTATTTTGGTGTAGGCAGGGATTATCACTTAGCCAAGCTAATTAAGCGGTTGCATTTGGGTGACATTGTCCAGTATCATCCATGTGATTGCTTAGAAGTGAAGGAGTTGGAGTTTATACTTGATGGTCATCTGCTAATTGATGGTAAGAAGTGCCTTGTTGAGCTAAAGCAAGATGCTCGGATTGTCTCATTTATACAGTGCAGGTTGTAGTAAATTTTTGGCAGGTAGCCATTTCAGAGTTTGATTGCTTGGTCTAAATGGTGCCCCTGAGACCGTTATTTGGCTGGATTTCGGCTATTTAGCGGACACTCGGTGTCGGAGTCGCAGCTGTTGCGACGCGTGGGGTCGCGATTGCAGTGTCATCGCATCTGTGGTATGGCGACAGATTGGTACGCAAAGTGTAATGAGCTGAGGCACATCAAGCTCATCTTTTCTTTCTTATCAGGCAAAGGAAGTGCATTTAATTTTGCCTGTGTCCACCACTGCTGCCCACCCTACTGTGGTGCTAGAGTGAAGGTGCCCGACCAATTCAACTATGTTTTCTGTGAAAGGAGTGCACGAGACTTCGCTCGTTTGTCCACTATGTTTCCCCATCTCTCACATTTTGTCATACCTTCACTTTAATACGGTGCTATCATTGTTTTGCAAGAGTGGGTGGAGCTATTCGTTTTGTATTACCTGAGCTAGCTGCGTAAAATATGGCAGTGAAAGTGGTGTTGGAATGTTAAATTGTGAGTCGTTTTGGGAGTGTGAGAGGGGGCTGTGGCGTTGCTGAGGTATTGTATGGCTAAGAAACTCATTGCAGTTGGACAGTTTCGTGAAGGAAATAAAGATCTTTGGTGTTTCCTTAGTTAATGACCACGACACTCGGTCGTCGATATTCAGAAGACCAGGCAACAGATGCCAACCAGCAGTCGACAACACCATCTCTATTTGCTTTTGTCGCTTAGCAGCCTTTACGATCTGTGACTGCGTCGGTCAGTCACGATGATCTTAACTGCGTCAAGCGTCGTCTTGTTGACTCTAGCATTGAACCGGGATGGAGACGAGCGGAACACGCTGATTGAGCACGCTATTTAACCCAAATCCGGAGGCGTTGGCTGGAAGAAACTGCTTTCCTTGACATCCGACCCTCAATATTCCTATGTCAAGAAAGGTCTGCAATGAGAAACCTAACGTTGAATTGTAGAGCGTTGTGGTAGAGTCTAATGTCTATGTCTCAATGTTCCGACTGCAGATTCTGGGAACGCTCTGAACCTTACCCTACCATCCAACAAACAGTTTATACCTTTGATGCAGTTTCTTATCTGATTCGTGGTATTTATCATTAGACTTGTCCGATGGGCATTCGACGGATGCAATTTATAAGCTTAAGTTTTGCCCTCCTCTTCCTCGAGATCTATACAGGAACTGGGTTAAATTGGACCGACCAACTCGCATTAAAGATTTAAGCATTCCTCATCGTGGCATTGTCGTAGACGCGTTAGTGACAATCACCACAACGCCGCATGGATGAGTTGCTTGACGGTAAAACACTGGCATACCACCACAGAAGCCCTTACTTTAGATAATCGCCTCCAACTGTACACGCCCACTTCGCCACTCCTCTTCGACAAATCGTGCCAATGAGTCTATAAGTCTCTTTTAAACAAGAAACTGGAAAATCGCCAAGCAATTTACTCTCTTAATGATACTTGCTCAGTAGTGTAGGTGGTATTAATAACCGCCTTTACAAGTCCCGCCAAAGCAAGGATGCTAGCTGCATAAGTGGTGTACGGTTTCCGGTTTCACATAAATCAGACATTTTTACCCCTTCGATCTCATGGCTTTTAAATGACGCTGTTAATGGTAGAATGTAAACAAGGAGGATTAACAACAAAATATTGCTTAACTCAAGTGATTTTTGAATGATCTTGACTTACGAGGTTAAATGAATAAATAAAGTTGATAACAGTGAAATATCATCTGCCCACTCAAAGCTTGTTCAGAGTGAGCTTAGATGAGGTGATTTATTTACATAGCCAGTTTTAGCCTCTGCACAACCCTTGTCATCCGCCTGTCTACCGTGCTTCTCGCCTGGTTCTCCAGCGCTCTAGTCCTATAAGAGGTAGAACCAGTCTGGGTTTAGAATTTGTTTCCTCCTCCGAAGGTGATGGTGTCGTCTTGGCCATTAAGTTAGCGTAGATTGTTTACTTCTTTGCCAAAATATGTGTTTAAGTTAGCATGCACTCCATAGATACTCAGTCAACTTTTTAGCTCGGTTCTCAGTCTGCCTCTCTTGGGTGAAAGCCACATGTGCTCCTTCTGGTGAATCTCCATGCTTCTCTCTCTTTAAATCACAGGAGAGGTACAAGATGCAGTAGCAGAGGTGCAGAGCCGTGCTTTGCAGACAGTACAGGATGCTAATCTTGTTACTTGGAAAGTATTACTAATCCATGGGTTGCAGGTGACGAAAGCGACAAAAGTAGCTGCGCTACGACTCATTCTCGATTAATGTTGTGCCACCTGCACTTGTCCCATCACATCTTCTTTCTGGCATGGCATTAGTACGCTCCGTAGCAGTAAATATTCTGGGTCATTATGGAATGCTACTTTAATGTGAGGTAAGGAAATTCAATTTAACACGCCTATTTTACCACCTGTGAGCACCTAAAATGTCAAAACTCCAATTCGACGCATTGTCTGCATCTCTATGCACAAACAGGTGCCGGCTAAGGCTTTCAACCCTTCATCCTATAGCCATGTATACTATTAAAAGCAGAATTCGACGTGTCTTTGAAGATTCACAGGTCTTACAACTTGCCGTAAAGAGATGGCCTTCAAAATTGGCGCCTCGTTCGCCATGCGCCGTCTTGAGTAACTCCTTTTGGCAAGTCTAGCAATCGTCGAATACGGAGGCAAGAAAATGGAAGGCGTTTCCATAATTCTCTCCACACCACCTCGCTACAGGCACTTCAGCATGATATGGCACTTGGCACGCGAAAAACACAGGAGGCGAGACAGAAGGTACTGCTGAAGTGGGAAAGTAGTTTTAAGCAGACAGCAGGTAGGTAAATGACGAGACGAAGAAAGGCAAGTAGTGGTTTAATTAGTGTGAGAAGGGACAAGTGCATGAGCATAGCAATGCACAATACGACGGAAACGTGAGATGGTGTGTAGTGCTAGTAAACCAAGTTGATAGGTACAAATAATGATCGGAGAGCGGGTATGTTGTGAATGGCAGCGTATTAGACTTACTTGGCGCTGGGTTCAGAGTGATCGGCAAGGTCCTGACCCCAGGTGGAGGCTCAGCATTGCACTCCACTGTGCTGAAGCTGAAGCCTGCGACGGACTCTAACTGGGTTCGCTCGGGTGCATAGTTTTTGCCAGTGGAGAGTCCTTGGGCATCCATTTGAAACTCCTCCTCTCCCTTTGCTCGTCCTCTGCATTGTCCGTTGCCCATCAGCGCCTTTCTCTTTCCGAGGGTGGCAGTGTCCGTGGTCTTACTACCACAGAAGCGAGCTGAAAGGTAATGACGGTAGTTAGGTTCTCTTTGACCGCGTGAATGTTTGCTACAACTTCTCAATCATTTACAATCGATCCCCACATAACCTGTCGACAGTGGCTTCGTGATTCTGTGATACTTCTCACACGAGACCTACTTCAAGGGTGACTGGAGTTCTGCTTTCCGATTTTCGGTTGACGGTAGTAGTCGGGGCCTTGCCAGTGCCTCGAGGACGGCATCAACTCAATTCGATAAAAGGCGGACGAATACCTCTTTTAAACCAGACTTGAGGCTTCATGTGATAGCCCGTCTTTGTGTAATTTGTGCCACAATGAGGTAGAGGAGTGGTTAACATTTGAAGCGTCAACTTTTGCGATCAGTTCCAATAACAAATTCAAAGTGCATTATCAGTTCTCATAAAGTGGTGGCGGTGTTGACCTCGTTACTTTGATTTGTGGTATCGATCAGAGTCTCTATCGGGTAGGTTGGAAATCTAAATTCACCCACCGAGTATAGGTGAGTTTGTGTTTGCTTTCTTGTTTGTTGCCGGGTGCAGTGCAAAAAGGTGGGCTGACTATCGAAGGAGTGTGTAACTTGTAGTGCAGGTTCTATGAGTTCGCACACACTGTAAATCACGCCCACACTTAAAGGATCGGATGGGAGAGAGGACAGGGGAGGATAAGATTTCCTGTATAACCATTTTTTGGCGATGCGAACTGCACACTTCCCTTACTATGCCGCTATTTTTTTCTAGTTGCGTACCCTTCGTAATAATCACCAGTCGTTCTATATGCTGCTAGAATACCTGGGGCAACCCGTCGTCTTGTCAATGCTTTCACTGCCCTATTTTGGTTAGGTAGGTTTGAGCATTTTGCTTCATCTAGGCTTAGTCGTTCGCAGATCCTCGATAGTGTATTGCTTTCTTGTAGCCTTACCTCTCATCGCGATTTGCGTTACTTAGATGAAGAACTGTGGTTAGAGCATGCAACGCTTGCTATTTCTCATGGCAATCGTAACATGCAGATCAGGAGTGGTCATCTTTTTGCGTCAGTGGCATTTGTTTGAACGACTTATAGCCACTGAATGAAGCAGTTGCTTTCCAAATGCTTACATTATAATGTGCGGTACTTAGGGCACTCGTGCCACATGCAATCAACTTCCTTTGTGCTGCTGACTTCTTTTCCTTGCCCTACTGCTTCTGAAAGGCCTCGGTTGTCATCACTGCGTCTACCCATTCACTGGGTCCGTGTTTGCACATTCTGACTGATGGCAAATGCACTGGTTCACTAGTAGTAGTGAAGTGACTCAATTCCAAATCAAAGTTGGCTGTCAGTCTTAAACAACACTTGAGTACAATTCGAAACGACACGAGTTTTACGCAAATGGAGAGGGTGTCTATTGCTCCTCGTATTATGCACTATATAAACTAACGCCACGGTTCAATTTGTCATCGGCGTCGCACTTAGGTTTTACTGTGATCTCATTTTAGGATGAGGATTTACGAGCGAACTAATTTGTAGGCAATAGGCAATTAGAACTTTCCAACGATATGTACTGCAAAAGGAAAGGAGAGGCCAAAGAGGAAACATTGGTAAAGACTTCTTAAAATTGCACAAAAATTTATTGGCAATTCAATTAAAGCCTTCACATTTAGCAGGTTTCCTTCAGTTGAATAATGCTGCTTACGTATGCAATGAACAGAAAAGATGCAATGCAGTGGGTTCGGACTGATTGTGATGGAGCTGAAATGACAGGCTGCACCAAATGAAGTACACGTTCAAAGCAAGCACTTAGATACCGTTTTGGGAACTGACAAATTGTCGTTTGGTTATGGAAAGACTGATCATGAGGACAATTTGTGGTGGCTTATTTACAAGGTCAGTGTAAACGAATCATCACGGCAATGCACCATCTTCGAGGTGATCTCAGGCTGCAATAAAGCTAAATGATTAGCGTCCTAGGCAGGAAGGAATGTACCATTTACCAAAGGAGTGCTGGCTTAACTATGGCATGGAAAACTACCTGAGGCCAATATTTAGCAGCGTTCTTGCCTACAACAGCACGGCATGCCCTGCACTGAGTCAAAGTCGGTATATCACCACCAATGATCAAACGAGTGCAGTAATGCCTACCCTACGTCCTGGAATGTTTGCCACTGTCCTATTAATCAAAGCAAATCGGTCAGAGTTGCAACACTGAGCACGATTCGTAGCTCGCCTTTAATGCATCAGTTTGAAAGCTCTCAAGCACAATTATAACTTGCGTCACTTTAACTGCTGATAATGCAAGTCTTGAACGAAATAAACGGCTTACGTTCTTGATTAATGCAAGAATAGACAAATAATCTCACGTGGATCTGTTGAGACGAATATCAAAGATGGATTATTTAACGCAGATTCAGTTAGCATGGCAGTTATTTGAGGTGGTCGTCTGCAACCGTGGCAGGTTTTACAGTCAGCTATTGGTTGATGCTAAGTGTTCTTTTGCTACTACTAATAAATTCCGGTAGAAAGATAAATCCATGATGTTTGTGACCAAATATGCAGGCTGCTGTCTATTACAAACATCTTATCTTTAGCCCTTTGACGACTAATTTTACTGTAGTGGGAACATTTAGCGAGAACAAATAGCCCCAAGTCTGTTCATCTTAGAGCACGATAATTACCCGTCAGACTCACCATCAGGTGAAAGTTTGAATGGATGCCCTCACTACGAGTGTGGAGTGGAAGGTGTCAATGGGGAGTGCAGTCTGATTGCCTTGACCCTATTGAGTCTTTTTGGCAAAAATCGAAAAAGTGCATAAGTAAGCGCACTTTCCAATGTTCCCATGCCCAAAATCTAAACAAAGAAGATACACGTCTCTTTTCCAAACTCTTACATACAAATTGGTAGTGAAAGTGGTTATCCATGGATACGTGTTACATTTGTAACAATTTTGCTATTGTGCTATGAAGATTAGGGGCAAGAAATGCTGTAATGTTGATGCTACTGTAAACTTAAGGCATGCCCCTACTAACTTATAACTCCGACTGTTTAAAAAATGGGTTTCGCTTTGGAATAAGGAGAAGAAAGAAATGACCAACACCCTCTAAAAAATTACGTATGAAACAAACGAGGCTTGCGTAATCTAGAGATGATCAAACTTCGCCACTTAGTTTAAACTCTTCCAATGGAATTTTCACTACGGCTTCGCTTCAAGCACCATTTTACAGCACTAGTGCACACTGCTTGACCCAGAACGAGCTCACCTGCTGGCCGCCCCTTATAAGAATGTCGATGATCAAACTCGCTTAAAACTCAAAAAGCCTCTTTCATGCCGTATGCTCTAACCCGTTCGGAATGCGCAAAAATAGCTTAACTAAACAACTATCACTTTGATTGGCATTTGCATTAACATGTGACACTTTGAGGCTGATCCTCTAGCCAATTTCCGACAGCTGCATAAATCTTTATGCTAGCTGCCCATGTTTTGTGAGGTTGTTTATTGTGCCTCATAATTTGTCCCTCAGTAATAGTGTGCAGCAAAGACAGGTGACGCTTCAACTAGCACTACGAGGCGTCAGTTTCGCATCAGCGTTAATGGTAAGTGAGGAAAGGTGTAGGCGACTCAACAACTAGTAGAGAGATTCGAAGCAGTCATCAAAAAAACACGTAAATCCCATTTTGTGGCGTTGCGTCAGGTCCACCCACACATCATCGCAAAGCGCACGATACAGATACCTCAAAGCTTTTAATTGAGCACCAAAATGGGGCGGTTCCAGTACAAATCAGTCTTTTACTAATGGTTGAGCGATTGTATAAGGTGTATCGGAAACCAAAGTAAAAAAGCGGCTCATTGGCATTTTCCTTTAAAATTCATCCACGCACCAAATTTTATTATGAGTAGCAAAATGCTCTAAAGAAAGGCTGCGTCATTCCCAGTTAACATCAGGTGTGCAATCAGAGAAATCGAGAACAAATTGGTGACCAAGACTGAATGACAATATTAATGAAGCGACAATTGAGTCAAAGAAATGGAACGAATCATGGTTAAGCAATGCTCGACCTGTGCTTGACAATTCTGCAAAAAAATACTTGGGGTAGTCCAGTTTTATGCTGCGACAATGTTCCATCGTACGTCTCGAGAAATTTTGACAAAGGCAAGCTTGCGCTAAGGTAAGTCATTTGTGGCAACAGCCTTATCGGTGGAATGGCGACTTGGCCACACCAAATGACACTGCATACGAATTGGCTCGTCGTGACCTTGAATTCGCATTGCTGCATGTATTTGTGCTAGAGCTGGCTTGCTTCATAGCTCCAGTGCGTCGACTATCATGGACGTATTGAGGTATTTCAAGTATTTCATTTCGTCCAGTCTTCAAACCTTAGTGTAGCCTTTAATTTAATCAACATTTTAATTATCCATAGGCTCTCTTGGACACATTTAATTCGAAATTACGCTGGTTCCACACAGTTCCCAACCAAATTCTCACACGAGCATTCATTAGAATAAGACATTTGACATTCTCTTCTGTGCACTACGAGTAAAATTTTAGGCTTTGGAACGTACGCCTATGATATGATTGTCAAACTGCTTGTATTAACCTTCAACTTTGCGCTATCTATGACACCTAGTGCCAAGGTATGACGCTACTTATTCTCTTGACTCTTGTAGGCATAATTAGAAGCATAAGACGTACTTCGCTTCATGCATTTGTAGCGGTGGTGGGTGCTTTATTTACTCTAGCGTACAAAACTCAGTCGGTACACGTGGCACTGAGGCAACGCCAACTCCGCCTAGATAAACATTTGTCAAATTTTACGAGTACTGCCATGATGCCTTCAGTGCAGATCGTTGAGGGATTGTGCAGAGTGGTAGATGACTGTACAACAGTTTGACTGAGGTCATACAAGCGCAGTTATCAAAGCCTCAGGAGAGTGTGATTGTGTAGCCAAGCCTAACAAGTTGAAGTTGGATAGGGGCCTGATATTAATCATGGGCTGAATACTTAAACTGCCATAACAGAAACTTAATGATGGAGCCTAATGTGTGGTAAAACGTCAACTCAACTCACGAGAGCAAAGTGTCATTTTCTCTTTCAAATTAATTTTCACTCGCAAACTCACCTAATGGATGTTCTGGAATCACTTTGGTCAGCATTACGCACTTTTCCGTACAGCCTATGTCACATAAATGAATTGCTTGGGCGGATTAACTAAAGTTACAACATCAAGCTTATATTATCTTGACAACAAAAACGAGTTTGCTTTTGAATCAATCAACGCACAGTGATCTCGCTAGGCTGCTTATCTTCCCCTATATAATAGGGGGGGGGGGGGGGGGGGGGGGGGGTTGTTAGAATGCCTTGGAATTGCAGTTGCATTTATGCTACTTTGGTGGTGGTGACATCAAAGAGAAAGGCTAACGAGTTGCCGCCTATTAGAGCTGGCGCCATGACACCTGTTGATTTGGTGTGCTAGAGTCGAGCAGCGAAGTTGGTGCAAGTGCAGCACGTAGCTGAAGGGAGCAGTGAGTCATGAAAACACTGTCTTAGAGCAAGAAAAAATGCCGCGATAGCTCAATCTGAAAGCATTAGAGTGAGGAATGGAGCGCCACCAACCTGAACTCGAGCTACAACGCTCGTCGCCAACACACCTCCACACCCAACCCGCCTTTTGCACGCGCCCCCACACTTGCTTACAAGGTGGGAAGTCAGCCACAGCAGCGGCAATGGGCGCGAAGCGAGGCAAGCCACTTGAGGTGCCATAAACGACACAGCAGTGAAGAGGGCAATAGACGATTGCACGACGCAGGTGAGATTCGAACTCACGCGGGGAGACCCCAGTGGGTTAGCGGTCCATCGCCTCAATCGCCCTGCCACCGCACCACACGTGGGGCGCTCAAAATACTTCTTTTGCTCCACTGACTCCCCTCTTGCCACCCATCGTCAATTGTGCGTCTGCTCACCTCAACACCGTGCACATCGCCAATGCCCTCCACACTGCATTGTGCCCGCCCCTCATACTTCACTCATTCCACCAACCACTCCCCTTCACAGCTTCACCATTGTCCTGACAATGCCATTCCACTGATCGCCGCTCCTGCTCTGTCAATGCGCCCTGCAGCCCAACTAACCCACTCGGGTACCTGAGTGGCCTACTTTTGCAAGCGGTAAAGGCACATTTTGGTCTAGTGGGTTCGTTTTGAATGCCGCCTGCCTCCTGTAGATTAGGCACTACACAGTACCTCGAGGTGTTGTCTGGTGCAGGAAGAGTGTGTTCTTCAGCATGAAATTGGTTGGAAAATTTTCAATCCAGATAAATATACCTTGATGACCTTTTCGATAAGGGCGTGATTTGGGATGGACTTCTTATCACTGGCTTCTCTTTGAACATTTAATCCTGTGTAAAATAGAAGTGGCAGTGCCTCCTGCCTAACAATCAAGGATGCACTTGAAACGCTTTTCCGTTTCCCATAAAATAATCATGTCACAGAATCAACAGTAAATATCCCGTATTAGACTTATTTCTACGCGAATAGAAGCGCCAAGCTTTTCATTTCGACTCACCTTACTTACGCCTTCCAGTAATACGTTGTTGAAACGTAGGTGCATCGCCTACCCTGCGTCCTATTCAAACCCATTTTAAAGTGGAACACTATTTGCTTTGAGCAAATGCACACGCATTCCCCTATTCGTACATGAGACAAAGTTGCTCTTTTGCCACCAGATGCAAACAGTGGGCAAATACATTTGCGTGAGCTATGCGCTTTGTTGATCAAACTCGCCAATTGTTTACACATCTGCGCGTACTAAGAAATGTCTTCTCATTCGTGATACTTTTGACAAGCCTAAATTGCTAACTTTATGTCGAACGCATACTAATGACGGCAAGCAAGCGCTGTCTCTATCTGTCCGATAAAATAGCTGTCAACCGGAAGCGTAGATTGCCACACGCGTTCAAGGCACGCACAGGCCACCTAGCCAGGTTTTGCACAAGACAAAATATCTCATTGCAGCTAAAATAAACGATGCATAGCAGAAGTGCGCACCAACGTCCTAAATGCTACAGAAATAGTACATTTCTTGATTCCTGTATGGGTGAAACTCACCTCACAGTTCGATTCGGCAACCAAACAGCGACCAAAATGCTGACTTGATGATGTCAATGCAATTGCTATTTTGCTACTGATGCAAAAAGCCGAGCATTACTAACATGCACGATGGATAGCAATCATTTGCAAGCCTTTGATTGCTCGATATTATCATTTTACTTTCTCAAATGTCACAGCAGGCATCATCCTTACGCGTAGCCAAATGCGTTGGCCGATCACAGTGGTGTTTTGGAAGATGATACTGCCAGTTGGTGCTTAGACTCAGGTTGTGATCAAAGTATCCCGTTGCGAGATTCACAACATGCTACCCCATTTTCTTTCTAATTCAGAATTTTACGGTAATCTCGACATCCCTACACGAAAGCATTACTTTGACACAATGAACTATGACGTCTTCAAGGGTGAAAACACAGACAACCATGGTGCCACGGATCTTGGGCAATCAGTTGGAATTCATACAAGTAGGACATATTTGACAACAAGCTCGTAATGATCTTAAAATTGAACTTGAGTGCTCTCAATTTTGTGACAATGCTAAAGCACTTCAATAAGACCCTAACAAGGGTGACTTCTGTTTGTGCCGCAAATCATGCGACTGCGAAGCATGGTGGCCAAAATCGGCGAGGGAAGCTTCACAGCCGGGCATGAATTGTGCAAACGCTCCGACACTAGGCATCTAAAAGACGTTGAAGGCAACGGACTTCACACCAGCGCATTCTTATTATAGTGTGCGAGCAGGAACCAAATTAGCTGAAGCAAGTAGCACAAAGTGTATTCTGCTCTAAATTGAGCATGCGCAATTGGCCCACCACGATTTACACACATGACTCAATCGGAACCAATATCTCCACAATGACTTGCTAAGAACTCCACAGCCAATCTCCCAGGCCAAAAGCAGCAATCCACAATTCATGTATCGGTTCATGTTTGCATGGGTAATCCCAGTCTCCCGGCTACAGGTGACCGCCTACTCGAGAAAAACAAGCAAATCGGGAAGAGATGGGATTTATAACGTGATTTGTGATGCTTCAACCATTATGCACGCGTAGACTTAGTCTCACAGGCCCTCGGACTTCAGAAACGTTTCTTCGTCCTAGGAAAAGGGTAGGAACTGATGAAGGAGATAAAACAAGCCTAGAGCAGGCATAAGATGGTGTGCCAGAAACAAAATTTCAAGTGCCATTGTAATGATGCGGTTGAAGGTGTGAAATCATAATCACAATTTCTGACATAAGGGTCATTTGTTCGCGCCGACGAAATCCATGGGTGAATTACTGCTAGAGTCGACCTTTCTCCAACCTCCAAACACTAGCACAATGAACGAAGCGACTAGTTCACATACGGTATCATCAAAGCGGCAAATGTCCAGAAAGATTGGAATTTTTCCAATGTTGATCGGAACTAATTCAATGCTCATTAATGGCATTTTAATAGCGCAGCTTCATTGTGTAATCTTCTCATTATGCGTCTTATATTATAGAATATGGATTGAATCTAATTGCATTGAAGCCAGACCTGTCCATTCTCGATAAGCTGCCAAAGCTGGCCCATCCTCCAAACAGCAGTGAAAGTTTTCGCTTCATTTTACTTTCCGTAGTGAATTATTCGAGTGATTTGCATGCGTTACAGTGAGGCAACAGTAATAAGACAGACTTTCAGCATCATGCATTGGATGCGTTTGCAGAATGAGAACATCAGAGCCAACGTCTGGACGCAAAAAACGTGAAGATTACAAATGGCGCTTGCTTTCCATTCGGATGTTTTACATGCCACCATCTGGATTTCCATCATAGAGACACTGACATCTTGCTACTTTTCATGCTGGTCGTCGCACATTATTTTGAAACTTAGTCTTTTGGCTACCAACCGACCACAATTGGCAGCCAAGTAAGATGGGGTTGACTTTAACAGACAACCCAAACTGCTCCGCAATTTGCGCAACAAGCTTTTCAAGGACCTCTGAGAGAAATGAAGTCATTTTAGGAAAAGTATGGCCTCTATAATTAGTGACAATGCTTGGAATGTGTAAGAAGCGTATATTTTGCGCTACCCATCAACCCTGAACTGTAAACCTCAAACGCAATGAGTCCGAGAATAAGCAGTAGTCCATATTTTGCCTCCCATTAGGCATTGATGAACTTACTTGTTGCGGTTGCCTTAGCCTCGCATGGACTATCACCTCTAGGAAATCAACCAATAAGCTGCAAAACAACAACCCCTTGCTCTCGTAGGTACAGGGAAATTGAATTTTGGGAGGCATACTAGAGCTATTCCTAAGCATCTATGCGTCAGGCAGTCAGACATATAGAGATCGAGCAAGCGAGAGAGACATGCAAAGAGCCAAGTAATTAAGCAGACAATAAAGGTGGACAAGACAGAGCAGGGATGGAGAATGGTAGTTGTGGAAAGGGTGAGGGATGAATAAGAATGATGCGCCGCCATCTTGCCCCAGCCTTCTTCACCATTGATCGTATTCCCCACCTCCACCTCCTCATCTCTTGCCTGCCTCGACAATCGCCGTCGTTGGAACGCATTGTTTGCTTAACTGTCGGTTTCGGTTGCAGCCACTTGAGTGGCCATATTGCCTTTTCTAAAAACATACCCATACATATGCTGATTTTGTACTTGAAACAAGTAATATCGAGGAGGAAAGAATCGATTTCGTCCATTGTGTTGGATGGGAAAAACGAAGGCTTGAGTGGAGAGAACATTTGAATTACTTCCAAGGCCAGAATTCACAAACCTCATTACCTGGAAGGCACACTGCTTACTGGCACCCTACCTGCCGATCAGTAAGCATCTCCGTATTCAAACAGCTGGAATCGTTTGAATCCAGTCAATAATTTTGAGGCATTGGTCAACTGGCCGGCTTTTGAATGTCAGCGATATGAAGAATGAGACTACTACAAGAGTGGAAATTCCTCTTCTAGATTCTCGTGGTCAGTGGCTGACTTTGCGTAGTGCTTCATGATTTTCCACCTCTTCGTGGGAGCCCCATGGCCGCAGCACGCGCGCAGATCAATGCCTTTCCTTCATGACAGATGATGGCTTTTCAAAGAATGCATACGAAATATTCATACTGTTTGTCTAGATTTAATAGCCGCTGTAAAGATTTATACACCTCCACATGCAGGTCTGTTCGTCTGCTCGCCTATTCATGCTGCCAACCTCATCAAAACGAAACGACGAGTTCTGGTTATTCAAGGATTCAGATGGATTGACCACGCGTCATCAAACCGTATCAATTTTTGCACGGAATCATTTGAGTCTTGAGAACATTCAGCTAATCGACTATGAGAAAGTCGCCTATTAACACCACTTTAGCCATTTGTCCATCCTCATTAAATTGGCCATCCTGTTCTTGCCTCCCTAATAATCTCCTGCCAGTGCAAGGATGAGACGAAAGCTTGGTCTAGGACCTGACTCTCTAGATAAGGAAGATTCGAATATACTACAGAGTGCTATCTTCAGGATGGTGAAGCTACTGTCCACAGGCTTTCTGTTGAAGTGTTGACTTCAACAAATACCGGCAGATAGCTATGCGGAGTTGCTTCAGGAGTAGAACATCTAGGACCTCAGAACACAGATAATTCTTCTTCCTCTTTATAACTACCCATAATTACCGAAAATAAAATAGGCAGTTGGTTTCCGTCTCGGTCACAGAGGTGGCTATATTACCCTAACCACGTGAGCTGGCCTCTGGGCCATGACAGCAGCCCCATCCATTCTGTCTATTGAATGTACATGTATTCTACCCTGGTAATTTGCCCTCTTTTGCCTTCAAGGGAGTCTCTAAGCGCTGCGGCAACACTGTTTATTTCCAAGATATTACTAAAATTCACTAGCCATGACTCTGCTCGAGAAGCAGCGAATTTCGTAGACAGTATTGCCTACGCTCACAGTACAACACTGGCAGAATTTGACTGAATTGCTGTCCAATATTAGTCTTGTATAAAGAGATGATCCAGTCACCAATCACGTGGACGACGTGTACGATTTGATCACTCCTCTAACGAAATGCTTCATGTCTTTGCCTACGGTCAAAACAGAATTGCATACGGGATCGCATGGACGCGCGATTCTTCAAAATCCTTGTAGACTCGATTTCAATGCAGGTATCTCCTTTATCAGCATACAGATCCAGAAACAGAGTCGCACACGAGCGCGTGGGTACCCGATAACTGCACAATTTACTCAGTGGATTCAGTTGCGCCTACTGATTGACTCCCTAGACTGACCCTAGCGAAACAGTGACTAATAGGGGTAGTTGGCTGCTCCCTGCACGGTACATCGTGCAATCAGGGGCCCAGGGAGTAAAGGTTTGGCTCGAGTGACATAATGGAACTTGAAAAAAATCAAATCTCCTCAGGTGCCTAAAAGTGCAAAATTCTATTAAATTACTGTAAATTAGGACTTGAAAAGGCTATTTATCGGTCTGGTTACTTGAATGTTTATTCATACAAGTCTATGCACAGAAAGTGGGGAGCATGACAACCAGGTTAATTCTCTCTATGAGAATAGTTTAGCTAGCAAAAGCATTCGCTTCGGCAAAGATTATTGTCTTTTCGGGTCAGGCATGCAATACCGCCACTGCCGACACCAAAGCCGACTGGAATGTTGAAGATGCCTTGACCTTTGATGGAATGGCAGTCTATGCTTGCAACAAACATCATATTTAATTGCCAATTTGGACTTCCATCAATCAACATTAAAATACCACTCCCTGATGCCTCCATTATTTCAAGTTGTTTACTCATACCACTCAATTCTCTTCAATAGAAAGTAGTTCGTGAAACAAAGTGGTGTGGCTGGAGGGAAAGCGTGCCGCTACACTGTTGGTCTTGGTTTCTTCATGGCAGCACATCAACACAGCACTGGTTGCGATTCCTTTCGAGTAACTGCATGGACGCTGAGCAATAAGTTTGCCGCAGTGNATTTCGTTTCTACTCGCCTTACTCAGGCCTCCTATTAGAGGGTTGCCAAAGTGCAATTGCATCGCATACCCTGTATCCTAGCCAAAGCCATTTTAAAGTGAGGCACCATTTGCTCTGAAAGGATGCACGAGTATTCGCCTATCCGTGCATGATACGAACCCGCTTTACCACCAGATGGAAATAGTGCATGAGTGCATTTGCACGAGGCATACTCTTTGTGGATTAAATTTACTGAACAATTGTCAATTAGCGCGTATCGAAGATTGAGTCCTCGTTCATGACACTGTTGAAAAGCCTGAGCACTTAGTCCTTCAAATGGCTACTTCTGTGTGAAACACGTACCAATGCCGGTACACAGACGCTGTCCTTATCTGCCTGATGACATGACTGTCAGCAGGATGTACAGAATGCTGATGGTGGTGTTGGGTCCGCTCGCTTACCAAATGCCGAGGTGATGTTACGCCAATCTGTGCCTCCACTTAGATGACAGCGACACGGGCTCACTGTAATGTTGTTGTAAGGAAGTTCTGAGGTAATGAAATTAAATTTACGGAAGAGTAATGGCCTTAAGTTTGATAGAACCCATTTCCATAATTAATAAAGCCAGTCTGTCCGTCTGCATCGTGGTGGTGGTAGTTGTGCTATAAACCTGATAGTAAACATCAGCAAAGCACTGTTTCATTGTTTGGGTATCGAATCGGAAATTCGATTTGTGAATGCACGCATATTTATGCATTCTGAATTGCTTTAAGTTGGAGGAGAAGATTTCGAAATGCTCATCAGTTGGTTATGCAAATAATCGAGCATCTGGTTATTCGAATGTGTGATTAGCACTACATGCAGCATTAATGAAAAGTGCAGCGTTCTTATGTCTTGAGCGCAGTGTTTCTCACTCCAACTTTGGCGTTGATGTACTTAGAACGAGTAGGCAAATTTTATGGCGCAGTGATTATTAAAGAGACGCAGATATTGCAGGCTACACGCATTCAGGGTACGTATCCTCCTCGAGAGACGATGAC